>OY723410.1:39324876-39714876 GCA_963210345.1 Inga oerstediana | reverse complement strand
GAAATTTATCTCTTTGGGCCCTAAAAGGACAAAAAAGGGATTTAGGCTATTCTGAGGTGAAAAGAATGAAAGTTTGGTCACTGTCTCGGAATGCCTTGAAAACCAACACACCAACTCCATTTTCTATAAGGATTCCAGGATGCCCATTATTGTTGTGAAATTTATTTGTTTGGGCCCTGAATGGACAAAAACGGGATTTAGGCTATTCTGAGGTGAAAAAAAATGAAAGTTTGGTCACTATATTGGAATGGCTTGAAAACCAACACACCAACTCCATTTTCTATAAGGATTCCAAGATGCCCATTATTGTTGTGAAATTCATCCCTTTGGGACCTGAACGGCCAAAAACGGGATTTAGGCTATTCTGATGATAAAAGAATGAAAGTTTGGTCACTGTCTCGGAATGGCTTGAAAACCTACACACCAACTCCATTTTCTATAAGGATTCCAGGATGCCCATTATTGTTGTGAAATTCATCTGTTTGGGACCTGAACGGCCAAAAACGGGATTTAGGCTATTCTGAGGTGAAAAGAATGAAAGTTTGGTCACTGTATCGGAATGGCTTGAAAACCAACACACCAACTACATTTTCTATAAGGATTCCAGGATGCCCATTATTGTTGTGAAATTCATCTGTTTGGGACCTGAACGGGCAAAAACGGGATTTAGGCTATTCTGATGAGAAAAGAAGGAAAGTTTGGTCACTGTCTCGGAATGGCTTGAAAACCTACACACCAACTCCATTTTCTATAAGGATTCCAAGATGCCCATTATTGTAGTGAAATTCATCTGTTTGGGCCCTGAACTGCGAAAAACGCGATTTAGGCTATTCTGAGGTGAAAAGAATGAAAGTTTGGTCACTGTATCGGAATGGCTTGAAAACCAACACACCAACTCCATTTTCTATAGGGATTCCAGGATGCCCATTATTGTTGTGAAATTCATCTGTTTGGGACCTGAACGGCCAAAAACGGGATTTAGGCTATTCTGATGTGAAAAGAATGAAAGTTTGGTCACTGTCTCGGAATGCCTTGAAAACTAACACACCAACTCCATTTTCTATAAGGATTCCAGGATGCCCATTATTGTTGTGAAATTCATCTGTTTGGGACCTGAACGGCCAAAAACGGGATTTACGCTATTCTGATGTGAAAAGAATGAAAGTTTGGTCCCTGTCTCGGAATGCCTTGAAAACCAACACACCAACTCCATTTTCTATAAGGATTCCAGGATGCCCAATATTGTTGTGAAATTCATCTGTTTGGGCCTTGAATGGCGAAAAACGAGATTTAGGCTATTATGAGGTGAAAAGAATGAAAGTTAGGTCACTGTCTCGCAATTGGTTTAAAACCCACACACCAACTCCATTTTTTATGGGGATTCCAGAATACCCAATATTGTTGTGAAATCTATTTATTTCGGCCCTAAACGGACAAAAACGGGATTTAGGCTATTCTGAAGTGAAAAGAATGAAAGTTTGGTCACTGTCTCGGAATGGCTTGAAAACCAACACACCAACTCCATTTTCTATAAGGATTCCAGGATGCCCATTATTGTTGTGAAATTCATCTGTTTGGGACCTGAACGGCCAAAAACGGGATTTAGGCTATTCTGATGTGAAAAGAATGAAAGTTTGGTCACAGTCTCGGAATGCCTTGAAAACCAACACACCAACTCCATTTTCTATAAGGATTCCAGGATGCCCATTATTGTTGCGAAATTTATCTGTTTGGGCCCTGAACGGCGGAAAACGCGATGTAGGCTATTCTGAGGTGAAAAGAATGAAAGTTTGGTCACTGTCTCGGAATGCCCTGAAAACCAACACACCAACTCCATTTTCTATAAGGATTCCAGGATGCCCAATATTGTTGTGAAATTCATCTGTTTGGGCCCTGAACGGCGAAAAACGCGATTTAGGCTATTCTGAGGTGAAAAGAATGAAAGTTTGGTCACTGTATTGGAATGGCTTGAAAACCAACACACCAACTCCATTTTCTATAAGGATTCCAGGATGCCCAATATTGTTGTGAAATTCATCTGTTTGGGCCCTGAAAGGCTAAAAACGCGATTTAGGCTATTATGAGGTGAAAAGAATGAAAGTTAGGTCACTGTCTCGCAATGGCTTTAAAACCCATACACCAATTCCATTTTTGATGGGGATTCCAGAATGCCCAATATTGTTGTGAAATTCATCTGTTTGGGCCCTGAACGGACAAAAACGGGATTTAGGCTATTCTGGGTGAAAAGAATGAAAGTTTGGTCACTGTATCGGAATGGCTTGAAAACCAACACACCAACTCCATTTTCTATAAGGATTCCAGGATGCCCATTATTGTTGTGAAATTCATCTGTTTGGGACCTGAACGGCCAAAAACGGGATTTAGGCTATTCTGATGTGAAAAGAATGAAAGTTTGGTCACTGTCTCGGAATGCCTTGAAAACCAACACACCAACTCCATTTTCTATGAGGATTCCAGGATGCCCAATATTGTTGTGAAATTCATCTGTTTGGGCCCTGAATGGCGAAAAATGCGATTTAGGCTATTATGAGGTGAAAAGAATGAAAGTTAGGTCACTGTCTCGCAATGGCTTTAAAACCCATACACCAACTCCATATTTGATGGGGATTCCAGAATACCCAATATTGTTGTGAAATTTATCTCTTTGGGCCCTAAAAGGACAAAAACGGGATTTAGGCTATTCTGAGGTGAAAAGAATGAAAGTTTGGTCACTGTCTCGGAATGCCTTGAAAACCAACACACCAACTCCATTTTCTATAAGGATTCCAGGATGCCCATTATTGTTGTGAAATTTATTTGTTTGGGCCCTGAATGGACAAAAACGGGATTTAGGCTATTCTGAGGTGAAAAAAAATGAAAGTTTGGTCACTATATCGGAATGGCTTGAAAACCAACACACCAACTCCATTTTCTATAAGGATTCCAAGATGCCCATTATTGTTGTGAAATTCATCCCTTTGGGACCTGAACGGCCAAAAACGGGATTTAGGCTATTCTGATGAGAAAAGAATGAAAGTTTGGTCACTGTCTCGGAATGACTTGAAAACCTACACACCAACTCCATTTTCTATAAGGATTCCAGGATGCCCATTATTGTTGTGAAATTCATCTGTTTGGGACCTGAACGGCCAAAAACGGGATTTAGGCTATTCTGAGGTGAAAAGAATGAAAGTTTGGTCACTGTATCGGAATGGCTTGAAAACCAACACACCAACTCCATTTTCTAAAAGGATTCCAGGATGCCCAATATTGTTGTGAAATTCATCTGTTTGGGCCCTGAACGGCGAAAAACGCGATTTAGGCTATTCTGAGGTGAAAAGAATGAAAGTTTGGTCACTGTATCGGAAAGGCTTGAAAACCAACACACCAACTCCATTTTCTATAAGGATTCCAGGATGCCCATTATTGTTGTGAAATTCATCTGTTTGGGACCTGAACGGCTAAAAACGGGATTTAGGCTATTCTGATGTGAAAAGAATGAAAGTTTGGTCACTGTCTCGGAATGGCTTGAAAACCAACACACCAACTCCATTTTCTATAAGGATTCCAGGATGCCCAATATTGTTGTGAAATTCATCTGTTTGGGCCCTGAACGGCGAAAAACGCGATTTAGGCTATTCTGAGGTGAAAAGAATGAAAGTTTGGTCACAGTCTCGGAATGCCTTGAAAACCAACACACCAACTCCATTTTCTATAAGGATTCCAGGATGCCCAATATTGTTGTGAAATTCATCTGTTTGGGCCCTGAAAGGCTAAAAACGCGATTTAGGCTATTATGAGGTGAAAAGAATGAAAGTTAGGTCACTGTCTCGCAATGGCTTTAAAACCCATACACCAATTCCATTTTTGATGGGGATTCCAGAATGCCCAATATTGTTGTGAAATTTATCTGTTTGGGCCCTGAACGGACAAAAACGGGATTTAGGCTATTCTGGGTGAAAAGAATGAAAGTTTGGTCACTGTATCGGAATGCCTTGAAAACCAACACACCAACTCCATTTTCTATAAGGATTTCAGGATGCCCATTATTGTTGTGAAATTCATCTGTTTGGGACCTGAACGGCCAAAAACACGATGTAGGCTATTCTGAGGTGAAAAGAATGAAAGTTTGGTCACTGTATCGGAATGCCTTGAAAACCAACACACCAACTCCATTTTCTATAAGGATTCCAGGATGCCCATTATTGTTGTGAAATTCATCTGTTTGGGACCTGAAAGGCCAAAAACGGGATTTAGGTTATTCTGATGTGAAATGAATGAAAGTTTTGTCACTGTCTCGGAATGCCTTGAAAACCAACACACCAACTCCATTTTCTATAAGGATTCCAGGATGCCCAATATTGTTGTGAAATTCATCTGTTTGGGCCCTGAACTGCGAAAAACGCGATTTAGGCTATTCTGAGGTGAAAAGAATGAAAGTTTGGTCACTGTATCGGAATGGCTTGAAAACCAACACACCAACTCCATTTTCTATAAGGATTCCAGGATGCCCATTATTGTTGTGAAATTCATCTGTTTGGGACCTGAACGGCCAAAAACGGGATTTAGGCTATTCTGATGTGAAAAGAATGAAAGTTTGGTCACAGTCTCGGAATGCCTTGAAAACCAACACACCAACTCCATTTTCTATAAGGATTCCAGGATGCCCAATATTGTTGTGAAATTCATCTGTTTGGGCCCTGAACGGCGAAAAACGCGATTTAGGCTATTCTGAGGTGAAAAGAATGAAAGTTTGGTCACTGTATCGGAATGGCTTGAAAACCAACACACCAAATCCATTTTCTATAAGGATTCCAGGATGCCCAATATTGTTGTGAAATTCATCTGTTTGGGCTCTGAAAGGCTAAAAACGCGATTTAGGCTATTATGAGGTGAAAAGAATGAAAGTTAGGTCACTGTCTCGCAATGGCTTTAAAACCCATACACCAATTCCATTTTTGATGGGGATTCCAGAATGCCCAATATTGTTGTGAAATTCATCTGTTTGGGCCCTGAACGGACAAAAACGGGATTTAGGCTATTCTGGGTGAAAAGAATGAAAGTTTGGTCACTGTATCGGAATGGCTTGAAAACCAACACACCAACTCCATTTTCTATAAGGATTCCAGGATGCCCATTATTGTTGTGAAATTCATCTGTTTGGGACCTGAACGGCCAAAAACGGGATTTAGGCTATTCTGATGTGAAAAGAATGAAAGTTTGGTCACTGTCTCGGAATGCCTTGAAAACCAACACACCAACTCCATTTTCTATGAGGATTCCAGGATGCCCAATATTGTTGTGAAATTCATCTGTTTGGGCCCTGAATGGCGAAAAACGCGATTTAGGCTATTATGAGGTGAAAAGAATGAAAGTTAGGTCACTCTCTCGCAATTGGTTTAAAACCCACACACCAACTCCATTTTTTATGGGGATTCCAGAATACCCAATATTGTTGTGAAATTTATCTGTTTGGGCCCTCAACGGACAAAAACGGGATTTAGGCTATTCTGAAGTGAAAAGAATGAAAGTTTGGTCACTGTCTCGGAATGCCTTGAAAACCAACACACCAACTCCATTTTCTATAAGGATTCCAGGATGCCCATTATTGTTGTGAAATTCATCTGTTTGGGACATGAACGGCCAAAAACGGGATTTACGCTATTCTGATGTGAAAAGAATGAAAGTTTGGTCACTGTCTCGGAATGCCTTGAAAACCAACACACCAACTCCATTTTCTATGAGGATTCCAGGATGCCCAATATTGTTGTGAAATTCATCTGTTTGGGCCCTGAATGGCGAAAAACGCGATTTAGGCTATTATGAGGTGAAAAGAATGAAAGTTTGGTCACAGTCTCGGAATGCCTTGAAAACCAACACACCAACTCCATTTTCTATAAGGATTCCAGGATGCCCAATATTGTTGTGAAATTCATCTGTTTGGGCCCTGAAAGGCTAAAAACGCGATTTAGGCTATTATGAGGTGAAAAGAATGAAAGTTAGGTCACTGTCTCGCAATGGCTTTAAAACCCATACACCAATTCCATTTTTGATGGGGATTCCAGAATGCCCAATATTGTTGTGAAATTTATCTGTTTGGGCCCTGAACGGACAAAAACGGGATTTAGGCTATTCTGGGTGAAAAGAATGAAAGTTTGGTCACTGTATCGGAATGCCTTGAAAACCAACACACCAACTCCATTTTCTATAAGGATTTCAGGATGCCCATTATTGTTGTGAAATTCATCTGTTTGGGACCTGAACGGCCAAAAACACGATGTAGGCTATTCTGAGGTGAAAAGAATGAAAGTTTGGTCACTGTATCGGAATGCCTTGAAAACCAACACACCAACTCCATTTTCTATAAGGATTCCAGGATGCCCATTATTGTTGTGAAATTCATCTGTTTGGGACCTGAAAGGCCAAAAACGGGATTTAGGTTATTCTGATGTGAAATGAATGAAAGTTTTGTCACTGTCTCGGAATGCCTTGAAAACCAACACACCAACTCCATTTTCTATAAGGATTCCAGGATGCCCAATATTGTTGTGAAATTCATCTGTTTGGGCCCTGAACTGCGAAAAACGCGATTTAGGCTATTCTGAGGTGAAAAGAATGAAAGTTTGGTCACTGTATCGGAATGGCTTGAAAACCAACACACCAACTCCATTTTCTATAAGGATTCCAGGATGCCCATTATTGTTGTGAAATTCATCTGTTTGGGACCTGAACGGCCAAAAACGGGATTTAGGCTATTCTGATGTGAAAAGAATGAAAGTTTGGTCACAGTCTCGGAATGCCTTGAAAACCAACACACCAACTCCATTTTCTATAAGGATTCCAGGATGCCCAATATTGTTGTGAAATTCATCTGTTTGGGCCCTGAACGGCGAAAAACGCGATTTAGGCTATTCTGAGGTGAAAAGAATGAAAGTTTGGTCACTGTATCGGAATGGCTTGAAAACCAACACACCAAATCCATTTTCTATAAGGATTCCAGGATGCCCAATATTGTTGTGAAATTCATCTGTTTGGGCTCTGAAAGGCTAAAAACGCGATTTAGGCTATTATGAGGTGAAAAGAATGAAAGTTAGGTCACTGTCTCGCAATGGCTTTAAAACCCATACACCAATTCCATTTTTGATGGGGATTCCAGAATGCCCAATATTGTTGTGAAATTCATCTGTTTGGGCCCTGAACGGACAAAAACGGGATTTAGGCTATTCTGGGTGAAAAGAATGAAAGTTTGGTCACTGTATCGGAATGGCTTGAAAACCAACACACCAACTCCATTTTCTATAAGGATTCCAGGATGCCCATTATTGTTGTGAAATTCATCTGTTTGGGACCTGAACGGCCAAAAACGGGATTTAGGCTATTCTGATGTGAAAAGAATGAAAGTTTGGTCACTGTCTCGGAATGCCTTGAAAACCAACACACCAACTCCATTTTCTATGAGGATTCCAGGATGCCCAATATTGTTGTGAAATTCATCTGTTTGGGCCCTGAATGGCGAAAAACGCGATTTAGGCTATTATGAGGTGAAAAGAATGAAAGTTAGGTCACTCTCTCGCAATTGGTTTAAAACCCACACACCAACTCCATTTTTTATGGGGATTCCAGAATACCCAATATTGTTGTGAAATTTATCTGTTTGGGCCCTCAACGGACAAAAACGGGATTTAGGCTATTCTGAAGTGAAAAGAATGAAAGTTTGGTCACTGTCTCGGAATGCCTTGAAAACCAACACACCAACTCCATTTTCTATAAGGATTCCAGGATGCCCATTATTGTTGTGAAATTCATCTGTTTGGGACATGAACGGCCAAAAACGGGATTTACGCTATTCTGATGTGAAAAGAATGAAAGTTTGGTCACTGTCTCGGAATGCCTTGAAAACCAACACACCAACTCCATTTTCTATGAGGATTCCAGGATGCCCAATATTGTTGTGAAATTCATCTGTTTGGGCCCTGAATGGCGAAAAACGCGATTTAGGCTATTATGAGGTGAAAAGAATGAAAGTTAGGTCACTGTCTCGCAATTGGTTTAAAACCCACACACCAACTCCATTTTTTATGGGGATTCCAGAATACCCAATATTGTTGTGAAATTTATCTGTTTGGGCCCTCAACGGACAAAAACGGGATTTAGGCTATTCTGAAGTGAAAAGAATGAAAGTTTGGTCACTGTCTCGGAATGCCTTGAAAACCAACACACCAACTCCATTTTCTATAAGGATTCCAGGATGCCCAATATTGTTGTGAAATTCATCTGTTTGGGCCCTGAACTGCGAAAAACACGATTTAGGCTATTCTGAGGTGAAAAGAATGAAAGTTTGGTCACTGTATCGGAATGGCTTGAAAACCAACACACCAACTCCATTTTCTATAAGGATTCCAGGATGCCCATTATTGTTGTGAAATTCATCTGTTTGGGCCCTGAAAGGCTAAAAACGCGATTTAGGCTATTATGAGGTGAAAAGAATGAAAGTTAGGTCACTGTCTCGCAATGGCTTTAAAACCCATACACCAATTCCATTTTTGATGGGGATTCCAGAATGCCCAATATTGTTGGGAAATTTATCTGTTTGGGCCCTGAACGGACAAAAACGGGATTTAGGCTATTCTGGGTGAAAAGAATGAAAGTTTGGTCACTGTATCGGAATGCCTTGAAAACCAACACACCAACTCCATTTTCTATAAGGATTCCAGGATGCCCATTATTGTTGTGAAATTCATCTGTTTGGGACCTGAACGGCCAAAAACGGGATTTAGGCTATTCTGATGTGAAAAGAATGAAAGTTTGGTCACTGTCTCGGAATGCCTTGAAAACCAACACACCAACTCCATTTTCTATGAGGATTCCAGGATGCCCAATATTGTTGTGAAATTCATCTGTTTGGGCCCTGAATGGCGAAAAACGCGATTTAGGCTATTATGAGGTGAAAAGAATGAAAGTTAGGTCACTGTCTCGCAATGGCTTTAAAACCCATACACCAACTCCATTTTTGATGGGCATTCCAGAATACCCAATATTGTTGGGAAATTTATCTCTTTGGGCCCTAAAAGGACAAAAACGGGATTTAGGCTATTCTGAGGTGAAAAGAATGAAAGTTTGGTCACTGTCTCGGAATGCCTTGAAAACCAACACACCAACTCCATTTTCTATAGGGATTCCAGGATGCCCATTATTGTTGTGAAATTTATCTGTTTGGGCCCTGAACGGACAAAAACGGGATTTAGGCTATTCTGAGGTGAAAAAAAATGAAAGTTTGGTCACTATATCGGAATGGCTTGAAAACCAACACACCAACTCCATTTTCTATAAGGATTCCACGATGCCCATTATTGTTGTGAAATTCATCTGTTTGGGACCTGAACGGCGAAAAACGCGATTTAGGCTATTCTGAGGTGAAAAGAATGAAAGTTTGGTCACTGTATCGGAAAGGCTTGAAAACCAAGACACCAACTCCATTTTCTATAAGGATTCCAGGATGCCCTATATTGTTGTGAAATTCATCTGTTTGGGCCCTGAACGGCGAAAAACGCGATTTAGGCTATTCTTAGGTGAAAAGAATGAAAGTTTGGTCACTGTATCGGAATGGCTTGAAAACCAACACACCAACTCCATTTTCTATAAGGATTCCAGGATGCCCATTATTGTTGTGAAATTCATCTGTTTGGGCCCTGAAAGGCTAAAAACGCGATTTAGGCTATTATGAGGTGAAAAGAATGAAAGTTAGGTCACTGTCTCGCAATGGCTTTAAAACCCATACACCAATTCCATTTTTGATGGGGATTCCAGAATGCCCAATATTGTTGTGAAATTCATCTGTTTGGGCCCTGAAAGGACAAAAACGGGATTTAGGCTATTCTGGGTGAAAAGAATGAAAGTTTGGTCACTGTATCGGAATGGCTTGAAAACCAACACACCAACTCCATTTTCTATAAGGATTCCAGAATGCCCATTATTGTTGTGAAATTCATCTGTTTGGGACCTGAACGGCGAAAAACGCGATTTAGGCTATTCTGAGGTGAAAAGAATGAAAGTTTGGTCACTGTATCGGAAAGGCTTGAAAACCAAGACACCAACTCCATTTTCTATAAGGATTCCAGGATGCCCAATAATGTTGTGAAATTCATCTGTTTGGGCCCTGAACGGCCAAAAACGGGATTTAGGCTATTCTGATGTGAAAAGAATGAAAGTTTGGTCACTGTATCGGAATGGCTTGAAAACCAACACACCAACTCCATTTTCTATAAGGATTCCAGGATGCCCATTATTGTTGTGAAATTCATCTGTTTGGGCCCTGAAAGGCTAAAAACGCGATTTAGGCTATTATGAGGTGAAAAGAATGAAAGTTAGGTCACTGTCTCGCAATGGCTTTAAATGTAACACCCCGATTTTCAATTAAGGACTAATGGCATTGAGATTAATTACAAAATTGTGTAATTAAATATTTTGGGAGAAATATGATGTAAATTTGAGATGAATGTGTGTGGTATTTGAGATCAAGGGTTGAGATTCATTATTGATGGGTCGGAATCCTATACATTGTGTCTATGTGAGCTCATAGTGGAAGTGGATGAGATGGTGACATGTGGCATTGTGGAGGCCTTTGGATAAGGCACTAGAGGACAAAATAACTCACTTCCTCTCTTTTCTCTCTCTCCCATGCGCATGAAGGGGCCAAGGGGGGCAGAAATTTCTGCTCCTCACCTTCATCATCATCATCAAACATTTCTCTCTCTCTTCTCTCTCCATTTTCGCCATTTTTGGCCAAAGAAGAAGAAGGAAAAGCTTGCATTTAAGGTAAGATCTTGACCTCTAATGCCAATACTCCCTTCATTAAAGTTGATCCTTGAGCTAAGAGCTTTCATCCTATGGTTGTAGTTTGTTCATTGGTGGTGGTTTGTGGCCACACGAAAATATGAACTTGGGAGAATCATGAAGTGCCTTTGGGAAAGTTGTTGAGGTAAGTGAAAGCTTCCTTCTCATATAAGATTTGTGGCCATTGGTTAGGCCTTAAATTTCTGGAATTTTAGCCCTAATTTCGTGATTTAGGGTCTTGTGGTGTTTGAATTGTTGTTGTCATGGAATTAGTGCCTTGTTAAGTGTTTTGAATGAATGGTATTGAATTGAAGCTTAAATGTGAAGTTTGGCACTTTTTGTGTTGGTTTATGCTTTGGTCAAAACAGGGCATATAAATGGGTTATGAATTTGGTCACTTTGAGGTTACCATTGTGTTCCTTGAGTGATTTTGTGTGGGAATAAGCTTGGTTATTAATTTTGGAGTTATTGAACACTTTGGTAGAAAATTGGAAATCTGGTTGGTTTAAGCTCTGTTTTGCGCAGTAATTTTGTATGAGCATTTTGAATGACCAAATGGTATTGGAAAATTCTGAAACTTTCCAGTCTTAAAGTTCACATCCCAAGCTTCAAAATGGACATATAATTTGTGCCATTTCGTTTTGTCTACTGTGAGTTATAGCTGTCCAAAGTTTGAGGTCGAAAATGGATTCTGTTTTGGGACAGTCTTGAGTTTTTGGTGATTCTGGATTTTTGTAGTGATTTGCAGTGAATGGCTATATTTTTCCTTGAAAGAGGACTTATATACCTTTCATTTGGCTTTGGAATCACTTCGTTTCGATTTTTCTAGATTTAGTTATGAATTTTGGAAGTTCGCCCAGAGTCAGGAAATTTCTGGGCCGCGGCCCAAGAGTGGCTGGACCGCGGCCCAAGACTTTCTGGCCTTATCTGGGCCGCGGCCCATGAGTGGTGGGCCGCAGCCCAAGGCCTTCTGACCATATTTGGGCCGCGGCCCAAGGAATGGTGGGCCGGGGCCCACACCTGTGTTCCAGCACTTTGTGATTTCGAAAAGTGACCTTCAACCTATTGTTTCCCAATCTTTTGGGGCTTTGATTAGAGGCATTTGGGGCCTCTTAAGGGTCAATTATGGTAACCAAATCTAAGTATTATGAAAGTGAGAATTTGGAAAAGAGAATGACCATATGTTCTTGATTTGGTTATAGGGTTGGGTATTCACCCTGATTATGATTTGATATCCGCTTGGATCGTGAGTAGCCGACGCTGGAGCATACGTGGAAAGAATAAGGGTAGGGAACTTACCTCTCCTGCATGTATTGATAATTGTATTTGTGTATTGATGCATGTTATTGCTTTGCGTGATTATGTGAAACATATGAGAATGATTGTAGCTCTGTTTCTATTTATACTATGGCCATGAGTATGTTGTGTGAACATTGAGCATGCGGATAGATCATTATGTGAACATGAAATATTGTGATGCAAGCATGTCATGCATTAAATACTTATCTTGCATGCATAGTGGTATCTGTTTTCCTACTGAGATTCCCCAGAATCTCACCCTCCCCTATCAACATTTTAGACAGGGAAGGAAGATTGAAGATGAAGCAAGCATCCAAGGACGAAGAGGACTCGTTTTGGGTGAGAGCTTAGTAGTTGGTTATCATTGCGTAAATGGGATTATGTATCTGTATATGGATCAGTATTTGAGAATGTATTCGATAGAGATTTGTGTAATCCCTGTTATTTGAGTTGTATGGGCTAATGTGCCCTATGTTTAGTGAGCGAAGATATGATCTCGGAATTGTCGGGAATTTGTATTGCGTACTCTGATAATTGTATAAATGTAATTTATCTTCGCATAGTGATTATATCCGGAGTGTAAATATGAGACCGTGTTGTAAATGATTTCGAAATGTAATTGTGAAAACCCCGTTTGATTGATGGGTTTATAAATGATGTTTTGGCTTATTGGTCTCTATTTCACGTTAATTGCGTAATCCGGATATTAATTACGGCAGGGGGTTACATTTTGGTATCAGAGCTGTAGTTCCTGGCAAATATGGGAATTTGCTAGGATAGCTCCCTTAGATCTCTACCTTGGTGGTAGATGAAGTTTTGTGATAGTGATTATGTATACACATGTGTGATTTGTATAGTGGACATAAAAGATTGTGGAATATGTGTATACATTGTGGTTATTCTAGAGTGGCGAATCATTGTGTAATCGAAAGATATAGTGATTCGTCCGAGAATTGAGGTTTAAACCCAGAGGTGGTGTTGGGTCTGACTACCCATCATCTGATTAGGAAACCGAGGAAAATGGTTTCTGGGATGTTTTGATATTGAGGTTCTAGGTGTTATGTTTAACCTAGATGTTGGGTATGTAACCCAAGGTGGTATGATGTTACATGTAGTAATGTCATACTGAGCTGGTGTGTGAAGAGGCCTTAAGACCTAGGGAATCGGTATGCCTTAGGCTGGCCGAGATATTTGAACTTGCATTGAGGAGTGTGGTGCTCCGTGGAAATGAGAGAAGAAATTTCTCAGTTCAACTAAGGTTGATATTTGGATAGATGAGTTGTGATCTAAGGATTAGACTCAATAGCTGGGTTGATTCTTAGGAATTGGATTTGACCTTAATGGTTGGTGGTACCAGGGTATGGTACTAGAAGTGAATTGAATTGTGTATCAGGTATTCTGAGAGTGTTGGTTATTAATCCAACACAGGGAGAAAGTTATCTACGGAGGATTCGGATCGGAGGGTGCTATCTACGAGGACTTTTGATCGGAGAGGGCTACCTACGGTGAGATCCGATCGGAAAGGGCTACCTACGGTGAGATCTGATTGGAAATGGCTACCTATGGATAATTCTGACCGGAGGGGCTGACCAGTCAGTGAACTGAGTGAAGCACCGAGTGCAGTATCGTAGTGTGGAGCCACCATGACGATGAACCCTAGAGTGGAGCCACTGTGACGATGAACCCTAGAGTGCAGCCGCCTTGATAATGAACCGTGGAGAGCAGTTGCCGTGAAGTTGAATCGTAGAGTAGAACTATGAGGACGTTAGGAGTATGGGCTCTTAACGATGAATTGATTATGGCTTCCAATGATTCGAGTTGAATCAAGCCAAGATTTGGTACAGGTTGTGAAAGTTGTCAGTTGTAGTAGGAGATTCCTATGGGACTCCTGTTAAATCAACTTGACATTGTTATAGCACAGATGAGGAGATAGACCTCAAAGTGTGCAACGGAAGCGTGGGAATGTAATATGTTTGAGAATTGTGTTGAGCAGAAGCTCGAGGTTGCTGTGAGAATGATATGATAACTATGGCTTCGGGAGGTAAAACTTCGGGGTCAAGTTGTGTTGTAAAAAGGGGTCTTGAAGGATCTCAGTACGTGAAAAGAATTTGAGATGTTGAAGGTGAATTATTAAGAGGCCTGATTCCAGCTTGTTGCAATTGTGCATGGTGAGTCTCTTACCTGCGGCCGCATGGGGTGATTCCTATGGCGGAGGACCGTGCCTTCGGGGCGGTAGTTACGGGGGGATTGACTATTTGTGAGCCGCGAGGCTATGTATATGCACTGCCACGCCAATAGTCCCTGAGTAGCTAACAACAGTTCGGGTAAAGACTGTGTGTTTTCCCGGCGGAGAAAGGGGATGAGGGTGGGGTGTAACTATGTGTATTCCATGCCAATAGTCCCTGAGTCGCTATCAACGGTTCGGGTGAAGACTGTGTGTCTTCCCGGCAGTAAAAGGGGATGAGGATGGAATGTGACATGTTTGATTATGTGAAAAGCTGAAAGGCTATTTGTGAAGGCCGACGGGCCGATTGTGAAAGCCAGATAGCTGTATGAGCTGTAAGGCTATGTGTATGCACTGCCATACCGATAGTCTCTGAGTCGCTAGCAACGGTTCGGGTAAAGACTGTGTGTCTTCCCGGCGGTAAAAGGAGATGAGGGTGGAGTGTGATTGTGAATCTGTGATAGTTGCGAATAAGCTGGGATTGAGGTGTATCGTAACAGAGCAGAGCTAGTTCAGCTGATGGCTAATTCGACTACATGATCGGGGGTTCTCGTTTGTGAGGGCAATTACCCCGGCATGGCCAGCATGGCTAGCCACCAGGTTGGTTGCACCGGTGTTGACCCAAGGTCGAAAGGCGGTGTGTAAAATTAGAGTCTGCAATGTACGTTTGATAAGGAAGTGGATTCTCTTGTGAGTCCTGGGTCCCATGTAAGTGTACCCAGCCTGCTCCGCACTGCGTAGTGGGAGAGGGCACCATCGGCGCGGGGCATCCCTAGAGGGGGTAAAACCGGGGTGGGCACCATCGGCGCGGGGCATCCCTAGAGGGGGTAAAACCGGGGTGGGCACCATCGGCGCGGGGCATCCCTAGAGGGGGTAAAACCGGGGTGGTTGTGACAATAAAATTGTGAGTCCGGTAACCTACGGGCATCCATCAGACGGGTGCGATGTGGGAGCCAGCCACGCAGCGGAAGCGTGGGCACCCATTAAGGGGGGTGTGACAATAAAAGGCGCCTGGATAGAAGAGACTGAGATTCTAGGTAGGCCGTTATGGTAGGGTGCTTCGGATAGAAGAGGTTGAGATTCTGAAGTGACCTGATGATGTGATATGTGTTGATGTGAATGTAAATCGTGATGTGAATGCCGAAAGGGCAATGTGTATTTGTGAGATAGCGGGAAGTTGTCGTATTTGTGCAAGCGGCGGAAGCCGAGGTATTCTTGCAAGGTGATATGTGTGCAAGTGGCTAAAGCTACGTAGCATTGAGTATACAGCCGTGGGTGCTGTCGTTTTGTGACAATCGTCACGCATCATGGTGAATCTGTCGTAGACATTGTGTAATACCCAAAAGTCCTGATGGGTGAGGGTAATGCCGTGAAACTTGATACGGCAATATGATTGTTGTGAATACCCAAAGAATCCCGGTACCACCAGTGGAGTTACTGGTGGGTGTACGGGTGAGGGTAAAGCTGTGAAAGTGGATATAGCGGAAGCTGAATGTTTGTGTATACAGCTAAGGCTGTCATTTGATATATTGAGGTTGTGGGGTTACTCCCGGAAGGGGTAACTAGATTGAGTTAAGCAGGGTGGTGGCCTATGCCGCCTAACTGCTGAAATCTTATGATATGGCTCATGAATTAGAGTCACCGGATATTGAGATGCGCTAGCCACTCATGAGTGAGGAGGGCTTGCGACGATTGTGATTATGTGATGATAGAATGTGTGGCAATCGTGTATGGAGGCGATTGCACTTGTTTGGAATAGTGTGATGATTGTGTTCGAGTAGCAATCGTGAAATGGGCCGATTGCAGTTTATGGCAACTAAAGTTGCAATCATTTGACAGGTGAGTTTGTGTAGCAATCGTGAAATGGGCCGATTGCGACCATTATAGCAACGATATTGCATTTGTGTTTATGCCAAAGATGTGGAGCTGTTACCTGTGAGGGGTGATGGCAGAATTAGGCGGCGATTAAGAGAATCTCGAGTGTTGTGTGGTTGGAAAGAAACCAAACACGACACATTAGGCCGTATATGATTTGATGATTGTGATTGTGGTGGATCCCTGTTTGATTTTGTGAAGTACCATAATGTGTTGTGAACAAGCAAGGGTTTGGGTATATCCTACCCAGCTTGATGGTTTATGTGAATTATGATCGAACGAGGTGGAAGCCTCTCGAGTTTGAAATGGAGATCACGTATATGTAAGAGTGTCTCCAAGTATTGAGATCATTAAAGATGGTCAAGCAAAAGACATTGAGTTGTGACGCATTGGTCTGTTTTGATTCTTGCTAGAGTCAGACCTATTGTGTATGGATTGTCGAGTGGTCTAGAGGAGACCATCCCAATATGAGATAAATTGTGAAACGGAAGCTGTCATGATGAAGCGTCCAGAGTTTATGTCCTTAGTGGTGGAACAAATTTCGAGGACGAAATTTATTGAACGGGGGGAGAATTGTAACACCCCGATTTTCAATTAAGGACTAATGGCATTGAGATTAATTACAAAATTGTGTAATTAAATATTTTGGGAGAAATATGATGTAAATTTGAGATGAATGTGTGTGGTATTTGAGATCAAGGGTTGAGATTCATTATTGATGGGTCGGAATCCTATACATTGTGTCTATGTGAGCTCATAGTGGAAGTGGATGAGATGGTGACATGTGGCATTGTGGAGGCCTTTGGATAAGGCACTAGAGGACAAAATAACTCACTTCCTCTCTTTTCTCTCTCTCCCATGCGCATGAAGGGGCCAAGGGGGGCAGAAATTTCTGCTCCTCACCTTCATCATCATCATCAAACATTTCTCTCTCTCTTCTCTCTCCATTTTCGCCATTTTTGGCCAAAGAAGAAGAAGGAAAAGCTTGCATTTAAGGTAAGATCTTGACCTCTAATGCCAATACTCCCTTCATTAAAGTTGATCCTTGAGCTAAGAGCTTTCATCCTATGGTTGTAGTTTGTTCATTGGTGGTGGTTTGTGGCCACACGAAAATATGAACTTGGGAGAATCATGAAGTGCCTTTGGGAAAGTTGTTGAGGTAAGTGAAAGCTTCCTTCTCATATAAGATTTGTGGCCATTGGTTAGGCCTTAAATTTCTGGAATTTTAGCCCTAATTTCGTGATTTAGGGTCTTGTGGTGTTTGAATTGTTGTTGTCATGGAATTAGTGCCTTGTTAAGTGTTTTGAATGAATGGTATTGAATTGAAGCTTAAATGTGAAGTTTGGCACTTTTTGTGTTGGTTTATGCTTTGGTCAAAACAGGGCATATAAATGGGTTATGAATTTGGTCACTTTGAGGTTACCATTGTGTTCCTTGAGTGATTTTGTGTGGGAATAAGCTTGGTTATTAATTTTGGAGTTATTGAACACTTTGGTAGAAAATTGGAAATCTGGTTGGTTTAAGCTCTGTTTTGCGCAGTAATTTTGTATGAGCATTTTGAATGACCAAATGGTATTGGAAAATTCTGAAACTTTCCAGTCTTAAAGTTCACATCCCAAGCTTCAAAATGGACATATAATTTGTGCCATTTCGTTTTGTCTACTGTGAGTTATAGCTGTCCAAAGTTTGAGGTCGAAAATGGATTCTGTTTTGGGACAGTCTTGAGTTTTTGGTGATTCTGGATTTTTGTAGTGATTTGCAGTGAATGGCTATATTTTTCCTTGAAAGAGGACTTATATACCTTTCATTTGGCTTTGGAATCACTTCGTTTCGATTTTTCTAGATTTAGTTATGAATTTTGGAAGTTCGCCCAGAGTCAGGAAATTTCTGGGCCGCGGCCCAAGAGTGGCTGGACCGCGGCCCAAGACTTTCTGGCCTTATCTGGGCCGCGGCCCATGAGTGGTGGGCCGCAGCCCAAGGCCTTCTGACCATATTTGGGCCGCGGCCCAAGGAATGGTGGGCCGGGGCCCACACCTGTGTTCCAGCACTTTGTGATTTCGAAAAGTGACCTTCAACCTATTGTTTCCCAATCTTTTGGGGCTTTGATTAGAGGCATTTGGGGCCTCTTAAGGGTCAATTATGGTAACCAAATCTAAGTATTATGAAAGTGAGAATTTGGAAAAGAGAATGACCATATGTTCTTGATTTGGTTATAGGGTTGGGTATTCACCCTGATTATGATTTGATATCCGCTTGGATCGTGAGTAGCCGACGCTGGAGCATACGTGGAAAGAATAAGGGTAGGGAACTTACCTCTCCTGCATGTATTGATAATTGTATTTGTGTATTGATGCATGTTATTGCTTTGCGTGATTATGTGAAACATATGAGAATGATTGTAGCTCTGTTTCTATTTATACTATGGCCATGAGTATGTTGTGTGAACATTGAGCATGCGGATAGATCATTATGTGAACATGAAATATTGTGATGCAAGCATGTCATGCATTAAATACTTATCTTGCATGCATAGTGGTATCTGTTTTCCTACTGAGATTCCCCAGAATCTCACCCTCCCCTATCAACATTTTAGACAGGGAAGGAAGATTGAAGATGAAGCAAGCATCCAAGGACGAAGAGGACTCGTTTTGGGTGAGAGCTTAGTAGTTGGTTATCATTGCGTAAATGGGATTATGTATCTGTATATGGATCAGTATTTGAGAATGTATTCGATAGAGATTTGTGTAATCCCTGTTATTTGAGTTGTATGGGCTAATGTGCCCTATGTTTAGTGAGCGAAGATATGATCTCGGAATTGTCGGGAATTTGTATTGCGTACTCTGATAATTGTATAAATGTAATTTATCTTCGCATAGTGATTATATCCGGAGTGTAAATATGAGACCGTGTTGTAAATGATTTCGAAATGTAATTGTGAAAACCCCGTTTGATTGATGGGTTTATAAATGATGTTTTGGCTTATTGGTCTCTATTTCACGTTAATTGCGTAATCCGGATATTAATTACGGCAGGGGGTTACATTAAAACCCATACACCAATTCCATTTTTGATGGGGATTCCAGAATGCCCAATATTGTTGTGAAATTCATCTGTTTGGGCCCTGAAAGGACAAAAACGGGATTTAGGCTATTCTGGGTGAAAAGAATGAAAGTTTGGTCACTGTATCGGAATGGCTTGAAAACCAACACACCAACTCCATTTTCTATAAGGATTCCAGGATGCCCATTATTGTTGTGAAATTCATCTGTTTGGGACCTGAATGGCCAAAAACGGGATTTAGGCTATTCTGATGTGAAATGAATGAAAGTTTGGTCACTGTCTCGGATTGCCTTGAAAACCAACACACCAACTCCATTTTCTATAAGGATTCCAGGATGCCCAATAATGTTGTGAAATTCATCTGTTTGGGCCCTGAACGGCGAAAAACGCGATTTACGCTATTCTGAGGTGAAAAGAATGAAAGTTTGGTCACTGTATCGGAAAGGCTTGAAAACCAACACACCAACTCCATTTTCTATAAGGATTCCAGAATACCCAATATTGTTGTGAAATTTATCTGTTTGGGCCCTAAACGGACAAAAACGGGATTTAGGCTATTCTGAAGTGAAAAGAATAAAAGTTTGGTCACTGTCTCGGAAAGCCTTGAAAACCAACACACCAACTCCATTTTCTATAAGGATTCCAGGATGCCCCTTATTGTTGTGAAATTTATCTGTTTGGGCCCTGAACGGCGAAAAACGCGATGTAGGCTATTTTGAGGTGAAAAGAATGAAAGTTTGGTCACTGTCTCGGAATGCCCTGAAAACCAACACACCAACTCCATTTTCTATTAGGATTCCAGGATGCCCAATATTGTTGTGAAATTCATCTGTTTGGGCCATGAACGGCGAAAAACGCGATTTAGGCTATTCTGAGGTGAAAAGAATGAAAGTTTGGTCACTGTATCGGAAAGGCTTGAAAACCAACACACCAACTCCATTTTCTATAAGGATTCCAGGATGCCCAATAATGTTGTGAAATTCATCTGTTTGGGCCCTGAACGGCGAAAAACGCGATTTACGCTATTCTGAGGTGAAAAGAATGAAAGTTTGGTCACTGTATCGGAAAGGCTTGAAAACCAACACACCAACTCCATTTTCTATAAGGATTCCAGAATACCCAATATTGTTGTGAAATTTATCTGTTTGGGCCCTAAACGGACAAAAACGGGATTTAGGCTATTCTGATGTGAAAAGAATGAAAGTTTGGTCACTGTCTCGGAAAGCCTTGAAAACCAACACACCAACTCCATTTTCTATAAGGATTCCAGGATGCCCATTATTGTTGTGAAATTTATCTGTTTGGGCCCTGAACGGCGAAAAACGCGATGTAGGCTATTCTGAGGTGAAAAGAATGAAAGTTTGGTCACTGTCTCGGAATGACTTGAAAACCAACACACCAACTCCATTTTCTATAAGGATTCCAGGATGCCCAATATTGTTGTGAAATTCATCTGTTTGGGCCCTGAAAGGCTAAAAACGCGATTTAGGCTATTATGAGGTGAAAAGAATGAAAGTTAGGTCACAGTCTCGCAATGGCTTTAAAACCCACACACCAATTCCATTTTTGATGGGGATTCCAGAATACCCAATATTGTTGTGAAATTTATCTGTTTGGGCCCTGAACGGACAAAAACGGGATTTAGGCTATTCTGGGTGAAAAGAATGAAAGTTTGGTCACTGTATCGGAATGCCTTGAAAACCAACACACCAACTCCATTTTCTATAAGGATTCCAGGATGCCCAATAATGTTGTGAAATTCATCTGTTTGGGCCCTGAACGGCGAAAAACGCGATTTACGCTATTCTGAGGTGAAAAGAATGAAAGTTTGGTCACTGTATCGGAAAGGCTTGAAAACCAACACACCAACTCCATTTTCTATAAGGATTCCAGGATGCCCCTTATTGTTGTGAAATTTATCTGTTTGGGCCCTGAACGGCGAAAAACGCGATGTAGGCTATTCTGAGGTGAAAAGAATGAAAGTTTGGTCACTGTCTCGGAATGCCCTGAAAACCAACACACCAACTCCATTTTCTATTAGGATTCCAGGATGCCCAATATTGTTGTGAAATTCATCTGTTTGGGACATGAACGGCGAAAAACGCGATTTAGGCTATTCTGAGGTGAAAAGAATGAAAGTTTGGTCACTGTATCGGAAAGGCTTGAAAACCAACGCACCAACTCCATTTTCTATAAGGATTCCAGGATGCCCAATAATGTTGTGAAATTCATCTGTTTGGGCCCTGAACGGCGAAAAACGCGATTTACGCTATTCTGAGGTGAAAAGAATGAAAGTTTGGTCACTGTATCGGAAAGGCTTGAAAACCAACACACCAACTCCATTTTCTATAAGGATTCCAGAATACCCAATATTGTTGTGAAATTTATCTGTTTGGGCCCTAAACGGACAAAAACGGGATTTAGGCTATTCTGATGTGAAAAGAATGAAAGTTTGGTCACTGTCTCGGAAAGCCTTGAAAACCAACACACCAACTTCATTTTCTATAAGGATTCCAGGATGCCCAATAATGTTGTGAAATTTATCTGTTTGGGCCCTGAACGGCGAAAAACGCGATGTAGGCTATTCTGAGGTGAAAAGAATGAAAGTTTGGTCACTGTCTCGGAATGACTTGAAAACCAACACACCAACTCCATTTTCTATAAGGATTCCAGGATGCCCAATATTGTTGTGAAATTCATCTGTTTGGGCCCTGAAAGGCTAAAAACGCGATTTAGGCTATTATGAGGTGAAAAGAATGAAAGTTAGGTCACAGTCTCGCAATGGCTTTAAAACCCACACACCAATTCCATTTTTGATGGGGATTCCAGAATACCCAATATTGTTGTGAAATTTATCTGTTTGGGCCCTGAACGGACAAAAACGGGATTTAGGCTATTCTGGGTGAAAAGAATGAAAGTTTGGTCACTGTATCGGAATGCCTTGAAAACCAACACACCAACTCCATTTTCTATAAGGATTCCAGGATGCCCAATAATGTTGTGAAATTCATCTGTTTGGGCCCTGAACGGCGAAAAACGCGATTTACGCTATTCTGAGGTGAAAAGAATGAAAGTTTGGTCACTGTATCGGAAAGGCTTGAAAACCAACACACCAACTCCATTTTCTATAAGGATTCCAGGATGCCCCTTATTGTTGTGAAATTTATCTGTTTGGGCCCTGAACGGCGAAAAACGCGATGTAGGCTATTCTGAGGTGAAAAGAATGAAAGTTTGGTCACTGTCTCGGAATGCCCTGAAAACCAACACACCAACTCCATTTTCTATTAGGATTCCAGGATGCCCATTGTTGTTGTGAAATTTATCTGTTTGGGCCCTGAACGGCGAAAAAAGCGATGTAGGCTATTCTGAAGTGAAAAGAATGAAAGTTTGGTCACTGTCTCGGAAAGCCTTGAAAACCAACACACCAACTCCATTTTCTATAAGGATTCCAGGATGCCCATTGTTGTTGTGAAATTTATCTGTTTGGGCCCTGAACGGCGAAAAAAGCGATGTAGGCTATTCTGAGGTGAAAAGAATGAAAGTTTGGTCACTGTCTGGGAATGACTTGAAAACCAACACACCAACTCCATTTTCTATAAGGATTCCAGGATGCCCAATATTGTTGTGAAATTCATCTGTTTGGGCACTGAAAGGCTAAAAACGCGATTTAGGCTATTATGAGGTGAAAAGAATGAAAGTTAGGTCACAGTCTCGCAATGGCTTTAAAACCCACACACCAATTCCATTTTTGATGGGGATTCCAGAATGCCCAATATTGTTGTGAAATTTATCTGTTTGGGCCCTGAACGGACAAAAACGGGATTTAGGCTATTCTGGGTGAAAAGAATGAAAGTTTGGTCACTGTATCGGAATGCCTTGAAAACCAACACACCAACTCCATTTTCTATAAGGATTCCAGGATGCCCATTATTGTTGTTAAATTCATCTGTTTGGGACCTGAACGGCCAAAAACGGGATTTAGGCTATTCTGATGTGAAAAGAATGAAAGTTTGGTCACTGTCTCGGAATGCCTTGAAAACCAACACACCAACTCCATTTTCAATAAGGATTCCAGGATGCCCAATATTGTTGTGAAATTCATCTGTTTGGGCCCTGAACGGCCAAAAACGGGATTTAGGCTATTCTGATGTGAAAAGAATGAAAGTTTGGTCACTGTCTCGGAATCCCTTGAAAACCAACACACCAACTCCATTTTCTATAAGGATTCCAGGATGCCCAATATTGTTGTGAAATTCATCTGTTTGGGCCCTGAACGGCGAAAAACACGATATAGGCTATTCTGAGGTGAAAAGAATGAAAGTTTGGTCACTGTATCGGAAAGGCTTGAAAACCAACACACCAACTCCATTTTCTATAAGGATTCCAGGATGCCCATTATTGTTGTGAAATTCATCTGTTTGGCACCTGAACGGCCAAAAACGGGATTTAGGCTATTCTGATGTGAAAAGAATGAAAGTTTGGTCACTGTCTCGGAATGGCTTGAAAACCAACACACCAACTCCATTTTCTATAAGGATTCCAGGATGCCCAATAATGTTGTGAAATTCATCTGTTTGGGCCCTGAACGGCGAAAAACGCGATTTACGCTAGTCTGAGGTGAAAAGAATGAAAGTTTGGTCACTGTATCGGAAAGGCTTGAAAACCAACACACCAACTCCATTTTCTATAAGGATTCCAGAATACCCAATATTGTTGTGAAATTTATCTGTTTGGGCCCTAAACGGACAAAAACGGGATTTAGGCTATTCTGAAGTGAAAAGAATGAAAGTTTGGTCACTGTCTCGGAAAGCCTTGAAAACCAACACACCAACTCCATTTTCTATAAGGATTCCAGGATGCCCAATAATGTTGTGAAATTCATCTGTTTGGGCCCTGAACGGCGAAAAACGCGATTTACGCTATTCTGAGGTGAAAAGAATGAAAGTTTGGTCACTGTATCGGAAAGGCTTGAAAACCAACACACCAACTCCATTTTCTATAAGGATTCCAGGATGCTAAATATTGTTGTGAAATTCATCTGTTTGGGCCCTGAACGGCGAAAAACGCGATTTAGGCTATTCTGAGGTGAAAAGAATGAAAGTTTGGTCACTGTATCGGAATGGCTTGAAAACCAACACACCAACTCCATTTTCTATAAGGATTCCAGGATGCCCAATATTGTTGTGAAATTCATCTGTTTGGGCCCTGAACGGCGAAAAACGCGATTTAGGCTATTCTGAGGTGAAAAGAATGAAAGTTTGGTCACTGTATCGGAATGGCTTGAAAACCAACACACCAACTCCATTTTTTATAAGGATTCCAGGATGCCCAATATTGTTGTGAAATTCATCTGTTTGGGCCCTGAACGGCGAAAAACGCGATTTTGGCTATTCTGAGGTGAAAAGAATGAAAGTTTGGTCACTGTATCGGAATGGCTTGAAAACCAACACACCAACTCCATTTTCTATAAGGATTCCAGGATGCCCAATATTGTTGTGAAATTCATCTGTTTGGGCCCTGAATGGCGAAAAACGCGATTTAGGCTATTCTGAGGTGAAAAGAATGAAAGTTTGGTCACTGTATCGGAATGGCTTGAAAACCAACACACCAACTCCATTTTCTATAAGGATTCCAGGATGCCCAATATTGTTGTGAAATTCATCTGTTTGGGCCCTGAACGGCGAAAAACGCGATTTAGGCTATTCTGAGGTGAAAAGAATGAAAGTTTGGTCACTGTATCGGAATGGCTTGAAAACCAACACTCCAACTCCATTTTTTATAAGGATTCCAGGATGCCCAATATTGTTGTGAAATTCATCTGTTTGGGCCCTGAACGGCGAAAAACGCGATTTAGGCTATTCTGAGGTGAAATGAATGAAAGTTTGGTCACTGTATCGGAATGGCTTGAAAACCAACACACCAACTCCATTTTCTATAAGGATTCCAGGATGCCCAATATTGTTGTGAAATTCATCTGTTTGGGCCCTGAACGGCGAAAAACGCGATTTTGGCTATTCTTAGGTGAAAAGAATGAAAGTTTGGTCACTGTATCGGAATGGCTTGAAAACCAACACACCAACTCCATTTTCTATAAGGATTCCAGGATGCCCAATATTGTTGTGAAATTCATCTGTTTGGGCCCTGAAAGGCTAAAAACGCCATTTAGGCTATTATGAGGTGAAAAGAATGAAAGTTAGGTCACAGTCTCGCAATGGCTTTAAAACCCACACACCAATTCCATTTTTTATGGGGATTCAAGAATGCCCAATAATGTTGTGAAATTCATCTGTTTGGGCCCTGAACGGCCAAAAACGGGATTTAGGCTATTCTGATGTGAAAAGAATGAAAGTTTGGTCACTGTCTCGGAATGGCTTGAAAACCAACACACCAACTCCATTTTCTATAAGGATTCCAGGATGCTAAATATTGTTGTGAAATTCATCTGTTTGGGCCCTGAACGGCGAAAAACGCGATTTAGGCTATTCTGAGGTGAAAAGAATGAAAGTTTGGTCACTGTATCGGAATGGCTTGAAAACCAACACACCAACTCCATTTTCTATAAGGATTCCAGGATGCCCAATATTGTTGTGAAATTCATCTGTTTGGGCCCTGAACGGCGAAAAACGCGATTTAGGCTATTCTGAGGTGAAAAGAATGAAAGTTTGGTCACTGTATCGGAATGGCTTGAAAACCAACACACCAACTCCATTTTTTATAAGGATTCCAGGATGCCCAATATTGTTGTGAAATTCATCTGTTTGGGCCCTGAACGGCGAAAAACGCGATTTTGGCTATTCTGAGGTGAAAAGAATGAAAGTTTGGTCACTGTATCGGAATGGCTTGAAAACCAACACACCAACTCCATTTTCTATAAGGATTCCAGGATGCCCAATATTGTTGTGAAATTCATCTGTTTGGGCCCTGAACGGCGAAAAACGCGATTTAGGCTATTCTGAGGTGAAAAGAATGAAAGTTTGGTCACTGTATCGGAATGGCTTGAAAACCAACACACCAACTCCATTTTCTATAAGGATTCCAGGATGCCCAATATTGTTGTGAAATTCATCTGTTTGGGCCCTGAACGGCGAAAAACGCGATTTAGGCTATTCTGAGGTGAAAAGAATGAAAGTTTGGTCACTGTATCGGAATGGCTTGAAAACCAACACTCCAACTCCATTTTTTATAAGGATTCCAGGATGCCCAATATTGTTGTGAAATTCATCTGTTTGGGCCCTGAACGGCGAAAAACGCGATTTAGGCTATTCTGAGGTGAAATGAATGAAAGTTTGGTCACTGTATCGGAATGGCTTGAAAACCAACACACCAACTCCATTTTCTATAAGGATTCCAGGATGCCCAATATTGTTGTGAAATTCATCTGTTTGGGCCCTGAACGGCGAAAAACGCGATTTTGGCTATTCTTAGGTGAAAAGAATGAAAGTTTGGTCACTGTATCGGAATGGCTTGAAAACCAACACACCAACTCCATTTTCTATAAGGATTCCAGGATGCCCAATATTGTTGTGAAATTCATCTGTTTGGGCCCTGAAAGGCTAAAAACGCGATTTACGCTATTATGAGGTGAAAAGAATGAAAGTTTGGTCACTGTATCGGAATGGCTTGAAAACCAACACACCAACTCCATTTTCTATAAGGATTCCAGGATGCCCAATATTGTTGTGAAATTCATCTGTTTGGGCCCTGAAAGGCTAAAAACGCCATTTAGGCTATTATGAGGTGAAAAGAATGAAAGTTAGGTCACAGTCTCGCAATGGCTTTAAAACCCACACACCAATTCCATTTTTTATGGGGATTCAAGAATGCCCAATAATGTTGTGAAATTCATCTGTTTGGGCCCTGAACGGCCAAAAACGGGATTTAGGCTATTCTGATGTGAAAAGAATGAAAGTTTGGTCACTGTCTCGGAATGGCTTGAAAACCAACACACCAACTCCATTTTCTATAAGGATTCCAGGATGCCCAATAATGTTGTGAAATTCATCTGTTTGGGCCCTGAACGGCCAAAAACGCGATTTTGGCTATTCTTAGGTGAAAAGAATGAAAGTTTGGTCACTGTATCGGAATGGCTTTAAAACCAACACACCAACTCCATTTTCTATAAGGATTCCAGGATGCCCAATATTGTTGTGAAATTCATCTGTTTGGGCCCTGAAAGGCTAAAAACGCGATTTACGCTATTATGAGGTGAAAAGAATGAAAGTTTGGTCACTGTATCGGAATGGCTTGAAAACCAACACACCAACTCCATTTTCTATAAGGATTCCAGGATGCCCAATATTGTTGTGAAATTCATCTGTTTGGGCCCTGAAAGGCTAAAAACGCCATTTAGGCTATTATGAGGTGAAAAGAATGAAAGTTAGGTCACAGTCTCGCAATGGCTTTAAAACCCACACACCAATTCCATTTTTTATGGGGATTCAAGAATGCCCAATAATGTTGTGAAATTCATCTGTTTGGGCCCTGAACGGCCAAAAACGGGATTTAGGCTATTCTGATGTGAAAAGAATGAAAGTTTGGTCACTGTCTCGGAATGCCTTGAAAACCAACACACCAACTCCATTTTCTATAAGGATTCCAGGATGCCCAATAATGTTGTGAAATTCATCTGTTTGGGCCCTGAACGGCGAAAAACGCGATTTACGCTATTCTGAGGTGAAAAGAATGAAAGTTTGGTCACTGTATCGGAAAGGCTTGAAAACCAACACACCAACTCCATTTTCTATAAGGATTCCAGAATACCCAATATTGTTGTGAAATTTATCTGTTTGGGCCCTAAACGGACAAAAACGGGATTTAGGCTATTCTGAAGTGAAAAGAATGAAAGTTTGGTCACTGTCTCGGAAAGCCTTGAAAACCAACACACCAACTCCATTTTCTATAAGGATTCCAGGATGCCCATTATTGTTGTGAAATTTATCTGTTTGGGCCCTGAACGGCGAAAAACGCGATGTAGGCTATTCTGAGGTGAAAAGAATGAAAGTTTGGTCACTGTCTGGGAATGACTTGAAAACCAACACACCAACTCCATTTTCTATAAGGATTCCAGGATGCCCAATATTATTGTGAAATTCATCTGTTTGGGCCCTGAAAGGCTAAAAACGCGATTTAGGCTATTATGAGGTGAAAAGAATGAAAGTTAGGTCACAGTCTCGCAATGGCTTTAAAACCCACACACCAATTCCATTTTTGATGGGGATTCCAGAATGCCCAATATTGTTGTGAAATTTATCTGTTTGGGCCCTGAACGGACAAAAACGGGATTTAGGCTATTCTGGGTGAAAAGAATGAAAGTTTGGTCACTGTATCGGAATGCCTTGAAAACCAACACACCAACTCCATTTTCTATAAGGATTCCAGGATGCCCATTATTGTTGTTAAATTCATCTGTTTGGGACCTGAACGGCCAAAAACGGGATTTAGGCTATTCTGATGTGAAAAGAATGAAAGTTTGGTCACTGTCTCGGAATGCCTTGAAAACCAACACACCAACTCCATTTTCTATAAGGATTCCAGGATGCCCAATATTGTTGTGAAATTCATCTGTTTGGGCCCTGAACGGCCAAAAACGGGATTTAGGCTATTCTGATGTGAATAGAATGAAAGTTTGGTCACTGTCTCGGAATGCCTTGAAAACCTACACACCAACTCCATTTTCTATAAGGATTCCAGGATGCCCAATATTGTTGTGAAATTCATCTGTTTGGGCCCTGAACGGCGAAAAACTCGATGTAGGCTATTCTGAGGTGAAAAGAATGAAAGTTTGGTCACTGTATCGGAAAGGCTTGAAAACCAACACACCAACTCCATTTTCTATAAGGATTCCAGGATGCCCATTATTGTTGTGAAATTCATCTGTTTGGCACCTGAACGGCCAAAAACGGGATTTAGGCTATTCTGATGTGAAAAGAATGAAAGTTTGGTCACTGTCTCGGAATGGCTTGAAAACCAACACACCAACTCCATTTTCTATAAGGATTCCAGGATGCCCAATAATGTTGTGAAATTCATCTGTTTGGGCCCTGAACGGCGAAAAACGCGATTTACGCTATTCTGAGGTGAAAAGAATGAAAGTTTGGTCACTGTATCGGAAAGGCTTGAAAACCAACACACCAACTCCATTTTCTATAAGGATTCCAGAATACCCAATATTGTTGTGAAATTTATCTGTTTGGGCCCTAAACGGACAAAAACGGGATTTAGGCTATTCTGAAGTGAAAAGAATGAAAGTTTGGTCACTGTCTCGGAAACCCTTGAAAACCAACACACCAACTCCATTTTCTATAAGGATTCCAGGATGCCCATTATTGTTGTGAAATTTATCTGTTTGGGCCCTGAACGGCGAAAAACGCGATGTAGGCTATTCTGAGGTGAAAAGAATGAAAGTTTGGTCACTGTCTCGGAATGCCTAGAAAACCAACACACCAACTCCATTTTCTATAAGGATTCCAGGATGCCCATTATTGTTGTGAAATTCATCTGTTTGGGCCCTGAACTCCGAAAAACGCGATTTAGGCTATTCTGAGGTGAAAAGAATGAAAGTTTGGTCACTGTATCGGAATGGCTTGAAAACCAACACACCAACTCCATTTTCTATAAGGATTCCAGGATGCCCAATATTGTTGTGAAATTCATCTGTTTGGGCCCTGAACGGCGAAAAACGCGATTTAGGCTATTCTGAGGTGAAAAGAATGAAAGTTTGGTCACTGTATCGGAATGGCTTGAAAACCAACACACCAACTCCATTTTTTATAAGGATTCCAGGATGCCCAATATTGTTGTGAAATTCATCTGTTTGGGCCCTGAACGGCGAAAAACGCGATTTAGGCTATTCTGAGGTGAAAAGAATGAAAGTTTGGTCACTGTATCGGAATGGCTTGAAAACCAACACACCAACTCCATTTTCTATAAGGATTCCAGGATGCCCAATATTGTTGTGAAATTCATCTGTTTGGACCCTGAACGGCGAAAAACGCGATTTTGGCTATTCTTAGGTGAAAAGAATGAAAGTTTGGTCACTGTATCGGAAAGGCTTGAAAACCAACACACCAACTCCATTTTCTATAAGGATTCCAGAATACCCAATATTGTTGTGAAATTTATCTGTTTGGGCCCTAAACGGACAAAAACGGGATTTAGGCTATTCTGAAGTGAAAAGAATGAAAGTTTGGTCACTGTCTCGGAAAGCCTTGAAAACCAACACACCAACTCCATTTTCTATAAGGATTCCAGGATGCCCATTATTGTTGTGAAATTTATCTGTTTGGGCCCTGAACGGCGAAAAACGCGATGTAGGCTATTATGAGGTGAAAAGAATGAAAGTTAGGTCACAGTCTCGCAATGGCTTTAAAACCCACACACCAATTCCATTTTTTATGGGGATTCAAGAATGCCCAATAATGTTGTGAAATTCATCTGTTTGGGCCCTGAACGGCCAAAAACGGGATTTAGGCTATTCTGATGTGAAAAGAATGAAAGTTTGGTCACTATCTCGGAATGCCTTGAAAACCAACACACCAACTCCATTTTTTATAAGGATTCCAGGATGCCCAATAATGTTGTGAAATTCATCTGTTTGGGCCCTGAACGGCGAAAAACGCGATTTACGCTATTCTGAGGTGAAAAGAATGAAAGTTTGGTCACTGTATCGGAAAGGCTTGAAAACCAACACACCAACTCCATTTTCTATAAGGATTCCAGAATACCCAATATTGTTGTGAAATTTATCTGTTTGGGCCCTAAACGGACAAAAACGGGATTTAGGCTATTCTGAAGTGAAAAGAATGAAAGTTTGGTCACTGTCTCGGAAAGCCTTGAAAACCAACACACCAACTCCATTTTCTATAAGGATTCCAGGATGCCCATTATTGTTGTGAAATTTATCTGTTTGGGCCCTGAACGGCGAAAAACGCGATGTAGGCTATTCTGAGGTGAAAAGAATGAAAGTTTGGTCACTGTCTGGGAATGACTTGAAAACCAACACACCAACTCCATTTTCTATAAGGATTCCAGGATGCCCAATATTATTGTGAAATTCATCTGTTTGGGCCCTGAAAGGCTAAAAACGCGATTTAGGCTATTATGAGGTGAAAAGAATGAAAGTTAGGTCACAGTCTCGCAATGGCTTTAAAACCCACACACCAAATCCATTTTTGATGGGGATTCCAGAATGCCCAATATTGTTGTGAAATTTATCTGTTTGGGCCCTGAACGGACAAAAACGGGATTTAGGCTATTCTGGGTGAAAAGAATGAAAGTTTGGTCACTGTATCGGAATGCCTTGAAAACCAACACACCAACTCCATTTTCTATAAGGATTCCAGGATGCCCATTATTGTTGTTAAATTCATCTGTTTGGGACCTGAACGGCCAAAAACGGGATTTAGGCTATTCTGATGTGAAAAGAATGAAAGTTTGGTCACTGTCTCGGAATGCCTTGAAAACCAACACACCAACTCCATTTTCTATAAGGATTCCAGGATGCCCAATATTGTTGTGAAATTCATCTGTTTGGGCCCTGAACGGCCAAAAACGGGATTTAGGCTATTCTGATGTGAAAAGAATGAAAGTTTGGTCACTGTCTCGGAATGCCTTGAAAACCAACACACCAACTCCATTTTCTTTAAGGATTCCAGGATGCCCAATATTGTTGTGAAATTCATCTGTTTGGGCCCTGAACGGCGAAAAACACGATGTAGGCTATTCTGAGGTGAAAAGAATGAAAGTTTGGTCACTGTATCGGAAAGGCTTGAAAACCAACACACCAACTCCATTTTCTATAAGGATTCCAGGATGCCCATTATTGTTGTGAAATTCATCTGTTTGGCACCTGAACGGCCAAAAACGGGATTCAGGCTATTCTGATGTGAAAAGAATGAAAGTTTGGTCACTGTCTCGGAATGGCTTGAAAACCAACACACCAACTCCATTTTCTATAAGGATTCCAGGATGCCCAATAATGTTGTGAAATTCATCTGTTTGGGCCCTGAACGGCGAAAAACGCGATTTACGCTATTCTGAGGTGAAAAGAATGAAAGTTTGGTCACTGTATCGGAATGGTTTGAAAACCAACACACCAACTCCATTTTCTATAAGGATTCCAGAATACCCAATATTGTTGTGAAATTTATCTGTTTGGGCCCTAAACGGACAAAAACGGGATTTAGGCTATTCTGAAGTGAAAAGAATGAAAGTTTGGTCACTGTCTCGGAAACCCTTGAAAACCAACACACCAACTCCATTTTCTATAAGGATTCCAGGATGCCCATTATTGTTGTGAAATTTATCTGTTTGGGCCCTGAACGGCGAAAAACGCGATGTAGGCTATTCTGAGGTGAAAAGAATGAAAGTTTGGTCACTGTCTCGGAATGCCTAGAAAACCAACACACCAACTCCATTTTCTATAAGGATTCCAGGATGCCCATTATTGTTGTGAAATTCATCTGTTTGGGCCCTGAACTCCGAAAAACGCGATTTAGGCTATTCTGAGGTGAAAAGAATGAAAGTTTGGTCACTGTATCGGAATGGCTTGAAAACCAACACACCAACTCCATTTTCTATAAGGATTCCAGGATGCCCAATATTGTTGTGAAATTCATCTGTTTGGGCCCTGAACGGCGAAAAACGCGATTTAGGCTATTCTGAGGTGAAAAGAATGAAAGTTTGGTCACTGTATCGGAATGGCTTGAAAACCAACACACCAACTCCATTTTTTATAAGGATTCCAGGATGCCCAATATTGTTGTGAAATTCATCTGTTTGGGCCCTGAACGGCGAAAAACGCGATTTAGGCTATTCTGAGGTGAAAAGAATGAAAGTTTGGTCACTGTATCGGAATGGCTTGAAAACCAACACACCAACTCCATTTTCTATAAGGATTCCAGGATGCCCAATATTGTTGTGAAATTCATCTGTTTGGGCCCTGAACGGCGAAAAACGCGATTTTGGCTATTCTTAGGTGAAAAGAATGAAAGTTTGGTCACTGTATCGGAATGGCTTGAAAACCAACACACCAACTCCATTTTCTATAAGGATTCCAGGATGCCCAATATTGTTGTGAAATTCATCTGTTTGGGCCCTGAAAGGCTAAAAACGCGATTTACGCTATTATGAGGTGAAAAGAATGAAAGTTTGGTCACTGTATCGGAATGGCTTGAAAACCAACACACCAACTCCATTTTCTATAAGGATTCCAGGATGCCCAATATTGTTGTGAAATTCATCTGTTTGGGCCCTGAAAGGCTAAAAACGCCATTTAGGCTATTATGAGGTGAAAAGAATGAAAGTTAGGTCACAGTCTCGCAATGGCTTTAAAACCCACACACCAATTCCATTTTTTATGGGGATTCAAGAATGCCCAATAATGTTGTGAAATTCATCTGTTTGGGCCCTGAACGGCCAAAAACGGGATTTAGGCTATTCTGATGTGAAAAGAATGAAAGTTTGGTCACTGTCTCGGAATGCCTTGAAAACCAACACACCAACTCCATTTTCTATAAGGATTCCAGGATGCCCAATATTGTTGTGAAATTCATCTGTTTGGGCCCTGAACGGCGAAAAACACGATGTAGGCTATTCTGAGGTGAAAAGAATGAAAGTTTGGTCACTGTCTCGGAATGGCTTGAAAACCAACACACCAACTCCATTTTCTATAAGGATTCCAGGATGCCCATTATTGTTGAGAAATTCATCTGTTTGGGACCTGAACGGCCAAAAACGGGATTTAGGCTATTCTGATGTGAAAAGAATGAAAGTTTGGTCACAGTCTCGGAATGCCTTGATAACCAACACACCAACTCCATTTTCTATAAGGATTCCAGGATACCCAATATTGTTGTGAAATTCATCTGTTTGGGCCATGAACGGCGAAAAACGCGATGTAGGCTATTCTGAGGTGAAAAGAATGAAAGTTTGGTCACTGTATCGGAAAGGCTTGAAAACCAACACACCAACTCCATTTTATATAAGGATTCCAGCATACCCAATATTGTTGTGAAATTTATCTGTTTGGGCCCTCAACGGACAAAAACGGGATTTAGGCTATTCTGAAGTGAAAAGAATGAAAGTTTGGTCACTGTCTCGGAATGGCTTGAAAACCAACACACCAACTCCATTTTCTATAAGGATTCCAGGATGCCCATTATTGTTGTGAAATTCATCTGTTTGGGACCTGAACGGCCAAAAACGGGATTTAGGCTATTCTGATGTGAAAAGAATGAAAGTTTGGTCACTATCTCGGAATGGCTTGAAAACCAACACACCAACTCCATTTTCTATAAGGATTCCAGGATGCCCAATATTGTTGTGAAATTCATCTGTTTGGGCCCTGAACGGCGAAAAACGCGATGTAGGCTATTCTGAGGTGAAAAGAATGAAAGCTTGGTCACTGTATCGGAATGACTTGAAAACCAACACACCAACTCCATTTTCTATAAGGATTCCAGGATGCCCATTATTGTTGTGAAATTCATCTGTTTGGGCCCTGAAAGGCTAAAAACGCGATTTAGGCTATTCTGAGGTGAAAAGAATGAAAGTTAGGTCACAGTCTCGCAATGGCTTTAAAACCCACACACCAATTCCGTTTTTGATGGGGATTCCAGAATGCCCAATATTGTTGTGAAATTTATCTGTTTGAGCCCTGAACGGACAAAAACGGGATTTAGGCTATTCTGGGTGAAAAGAATGAAAGTTTGGTCACTGTATCGGAATGCCTTGAAAAACAACACACCAACTCCATTTTCTATAAGGATTCCAGGATGCCCATTATTGTTGTGAAATTCATCTGTTTGGGACCTGAACGGCAAAAAACGGGATTTAGGCTATTCTGAGGTGAAAAGAATGAAAGTTTGGTCACTGTCTCGGAATGCCCTGAAAACCAACACACCAACTCCATTTTCTATAAGGATTCCAGGATGCCCAATATTGTTGTGAAATTCATCTGTTTGGGCCCTGAACGGCGAAAAACGCGATTTAGGCTATTCTGAGGTGAAAAGAATGAAAGTTTGGTCACTGTATCGGAATGGCTTGAAAACAAACACACCAACTCCATTTTCTATAAGGATTCCAGGATGCCCAATATTGTTGTGAAATTCATCTGTTTGGGCCCTGAAAGGCTAAAAACGCGATTTAGGCTATTATGAGGTGAAAAGAATGAAAGTTCGGTCACTGTATCGGAATGGCTTGAAAACCAACACACCAACTCCATTTCCTATAAGGATTCCAGGATGCCCAATATTGTTGTGAAATTCATCTATTTGGGCCCTGAACGGCGAAAAACGCGATTTAGGCTATTCTTAGGTGAAAAGAATGAAAGTTCGGTCACTGTATCGGAATGGCTTGAAAACCAACACACCAACTCCATTTTCTATAAGGATTCCAGGATGCCCAATATTGTTGTGAAATTCATCTGTTTGGGCCCTGAACGGCGAAAAACGCGATTTAGGCTATTCTGAGGTGAAAAGAATGAAAGTTTGGTCACTGTATCGGAATGCCTTGAAAACCAACACACCAACTCCATTTTCTATAAGGATTCCAGGATGCCCAATATTGTTGTGAAATTCATCTGTTTGTGCCCTGAAAGGCTAAAAGCGCGATTTAGGCTATTATGAGGTGAAAAGAATGAAAGTTAGGTCACAGTCTCGCAAAGGCTTTAAAACCCACACACCAATTCCATTTTTGATGGGGATTCCAGAATGCCCAATATTGTTGTGAAATTTATCTGTTTGAGCCCTGAACGGACAAAAACGGGATTTAGGCTATTCTAGGTGAAAAGAATGAAAGTTTGGTCACTGTATCGGAATGCCTTGAAAACCAACACACCAACTCCATTTTCTATAAGGATTCCAGGATGCCCATTATTGTTGTGAAATTCATCTGTTTGGGACCTGAACGGCAAAAAACGGGATTTCGGCTATTCTGATGTGAAATGATTGAAAGTTTGGTCACTGTCTCGGAATGCCTTGAAAACCAACACACCAACTCCATTTTCTATAAGGATTCCAGGATGCCCAATATTGTTGTGAAATTCATCTGTTTGGGCCCTGAACGGCGAAAAACGTGATTTAGGCTATTCTGAGGTGAAAAGAATGAAAGTTTGGTCACTGTATCGGAAAGGCTTGAAAACCAACACACCAACTCCATTTTCTATAAGGATTCCAGGATGCCCATTATTGTTGTGAAATTCATCTGTTTGGGACCTGAACGGCCAAAAACGGGATTTAGGCTATTCTGAGGTGAAAAGAATGAAAGTTTGGTCACTGTCTCGGAATGCCTTGAAAACCAACACACCAACTCCATTTTCTATAAGGATTCCAGGATGCCCAATAATGTTGTGAAATTTATCTGTTTGGGCCCTAAACGGACAAAAACGGGATTTAGGCTATTCTGAAGTGAAAAGAATGAAAGTTTGGTCACTGTCTCGGAAAGCCTTGAAAACCAACACACCAACTCCATTTTCTATAAGGATTCCAGGATGCCCATTATTGTTGTGAAATTTATCTGTTTGGGCCCTGAACGGCGAAAAACGCGATGTAGGCTATTCTGAGGTGAAAAGAATGAAAGTTTGGTCACTGTCTCGGAATGCCTAGAAAACCAACACACCAACTCCATTTTCTATAAGGATTCCAGGATGCCCATTATTGTTGTGAAATTCATCTGTTTGGGCCCTGAAAGGCTAAAAACGCGATTTAGGCTATTATGAGGTGAAAAGAATGAAAGTTAGGTCACAGTCTCGCAATGGCTTTAAAACCCACACACCAATTCCGTTTTTGATGGGGATTCCAGAATGCCCAATATTGTTGTGAAATTTATCTGTTTGAGCCCTGAACGGACAAAAACGGGATTTAGGCTATTCTGGGTGAAAAGAATGAAAGTTTGGTCACTGTATCGGAATGCCTTGAAAAACAACACACCAACTCCATTTTCTATAAGGATTCCAGGATGCCCATTATTGTTGTGAAATTCATCTGTTTGGGACCTGAACGGCAAAAAACGGGATTTAGGCTATTCTGAGGTGAAAAGAATGAAAGTTTGGTCACTGTCTCGGAATGCCCTGAAAACCAACACACCAACTCCATTTTCTATAAGGATTCCAGGATGCCCAATATTGTTGTGAAATTCATCTGTTTGGGCCCTGAACGGCGAAAAACGCGATTTAGGCTATTCTGAGGTGAAAAGAATGAAAGTTTGGTCACTGTATCGGAATGGCTTGAAAACAAACACACCAACTCCATTTTCTATAAGGATTCCAGGATGCCCAATATTGTTGTGAAATTCATCTGTTTGGGCCCTGAAAGGCTAAAAACGCGATTTAGGCTATTATGAGGTGAAAAGAATGAAAGTTCGGTCACTGTATCGGAATGGCTTGAAAACCAACACACCAACTCCATTTCCTATAAGGATTCCAGGATGCCCAATATTGTTGTGAAATTCATCTATTTGGGCCCTGAACGGCGAAAAACGCAATTTAGGCTATTCTTAGGTGAAAAGAATGAAAGTTCGGTCACTGTATCGGAATGGCTTGAAAACCAACACACCAACTCCATTTTCTATAAGGATTCCAGGATGCCCAATATTGTTGTGAAATTCATCTGTTTGGGCCCTGAACGGCGAAAAACGCGATTTAGGCTATTCTGAGGTGAAAAGAATGAAAGTTTGGTCACTGTATCGGAATGCCTTGAAAACCAACACACCAACTCCATTTTCTATAAGGATTCCAGGATGCCCAATATTGTTGTGAAATTCATCTGTTTGTGCCCTGAAAGGCTAAAAGCGCGATTTAGGCTATTATGAGGTGAAAAGAATGAAAGTTAGGTCACAGTCTCGCAAAGGCTTTAAAACCCACACACCAATTCCATTTTTGATGGGGATTCCAGAATGCCCAATATTGTTGTGAAATTTATCTGTTTGAGCCCTGAACGGACAAAAACGGGATTTAGGCTATTCTAGGTGAAAAGAATGAAAGTTTGGTCACTGTATCGGAATGCCTTGAAAACCAACACACCAACTCCATTTTCTATAAGGATTCCAGGATGCCCATTATTGTTGTGAAATTCATCTGTTTGGGACCTGAACGGCAAAAAACGGGATTTCGGCTATTCTGATGTGAAATGATTGAAAGTTTGGTCACTGTCTCGGAATGCCTTGAAAACCAACACACCAACTCCATTTTCTATAAGGATTCCAGGATGCCCAATATTGTTGTGAAATTCATCTGTTTGGGCCCTGAACGGCGAAAAACGTGATTTAGGCTATTCTGAGGTGAAAAGAATGAAAGTTTGGTCACTGTATCGGAAAGGCTTGAAAACCAACACACCAACTCCATTTTCTATAAGGATTCCAGGATGCCCATTATTGTTGTGAAATTCATCTGTTTGGGACCTGAACGGCCAAAAACGGGATTTAGGCTATTCTGATGTGAAATGAATGAAAGTTTGGTCACTGTCTCGGAATGCCTTGAAAACCAACACACCAACTCCATTTTCTATAAGGATTCCAGGATGCCCAATAATGTTGTGAAATTTATCTGTTTGGGCCCTAAACGGACAAAAACGGGATTTAGGCTATTCTGAAGTGAAAAGAATGAAAGTTTGGTCACTGTATCGGAAAGCCTTGAAAACCAACACACCAACTCCATTTTCTATAAGGATTCCAGGATGCCCATTATTGTTGTGAAATTTATCTGTTTGGGCCCTGAACGGCGAAAAACGCGATGTAGGCTATTCTGAGGTGAAAAGAATGAAAGTTTGGTCACTGTCTCGGAATGCCCTGAAAACCAACACACCAACTCCATTTTCTATAAGGATTCCAGGATGCCCAATAATGTTGTGAAATTCATCTGTTTGGGCCCTGAACGGCGAAAAACGCGATTTAGGCTATTCTGAGGTGAAAAGAATGAAAGTTGGGTCACTGTATCGGAATGGCTTGAAAACCAACACACCAACTCCATTTCCTAAAAGGATTCCAGGATACCCAATATTGTTGTGAAATTCATCTGTTTGGGCCCTGAACGGCGAAAAACGCGATTTAGGCTATTCTTAGGTGAAAAGAATGAAAGTTTGGTCACTGTATCGGAATGGCTTGAAAACCAACACACCAACTCCATTTTCTATAAGGATTCCAGGATGCCCATTATTGTTGTGAAATTCATCTGTTTGGGACCTGAACGGCCAAAAACGGGATTTAGGCTATTCTGATGTGAAAAGAATGAAAGTTTGGTCACTGTCTCGGAATGGCTTGAAAACCAACACACCAACTCCATTTTCTATAGGGATTCCAGGATGCCCAATATTGTTGTGAAATTCATCTGTTTGGGCCCTGAACGGCGAAAAACGCGATGTAGGCTATTCTGAGGTGAAAAGAATGAAAGTTTGGTCACTGTATCGGAAAGGCTTGAAAACCAACACACCAACTCCATTTCCTATAAGGATTCCAGCATACCCAATATTGTTGTGAAATTTATCTGTTTGGGCCCTCAACGTACAAAAACGGGATTTAGGCTATTCTGAAGTGAAAAGAATGAAAGTTTGGTCACTGTCTCGGAATGCCTTGAAAACCAACACACCAACTCCATTTTCTATAAGGATTCCAGGATGCCCAATATTGTTGTGAAATTCATCTGTTTGGGCCCTGAACGGCGAAAAACGCGATGTAGGCTATTCTGAGGTGAAAAGAATGAAAGTTTGGTCACTGTATCGGAATGACTTGAAAACCAACACACCAACTCCATTTTCTATAAGGATTCCAGGATGCCCATTATTGTTGTGAAATTCATCTGTTTGGGACCTGAACGGCCAAAAACGGGATTTAGGCTATTCTGATGTGAAAAGAATGAAAGTTTGGTCACTGTATCGGAATGCCTTGAAAACCAACACACCAACTCCATTTTCTATAAGGATTCCAGGATGCCCAATATTGTTGTGAAATTCATCTGTTTGAGCCCTGAACGGCGAAAAACGCGATTTAGGCTATTCTGAGGTGAAAAGAATGAAAGTTTGGTCACTGTATCGGAATGCCTTGAAAACCAACACACCAACTCCATTTTCTATAAGGATTCCAGGATGCCCAATATTGTTGTGAAATTCATCTGTTTGTGCCCTGAAAGGCTAAAAGCGCGATTTAGGCTATTATGAGGTGAAAAGAATGAAAGTTAGGTCACAGTCTCGCAAAGGCTTTAAAACCCACACACCAATTCCATTTTTGATGGGGATTCCAGAATGCCCAATATTGTTGTGAAATTTATCTGTTTGAGCCCTGAACGGACAAAAACGGGATTTAGGCTATTCTGGGTGAAAAGAATGAAAGTTTGGTCACTGTATCGGAATGCCTTGAAAACCAACACACCAACTCCATTTTCTATAAGGATTCCAGGATGCCCATTATTGTTGGGAAATTCATCTGTTTGGGACCTGAACGGCAAAAAACGGGATTTAGGCTATTCTGATGTGAAATGAATGAAAGTTTGGTCACTGTCTCGGAATGCCTTGAAAACCAACACACCAACTCCATTTTCTATAAGGATTCCAGGATCCCCAATAATGTTGTGAAATTCATCTGTTTGGGCCCTGAACGGCGAAAAACGCGATTTACGCTATTCTGAGGTGAAAAGAATGAAAGTTTGGTCACTGTATCGGAAAGGCTTGAAAACCAACACACCAACTCCATTTTCTATAAGGATTCCAGAATACCCAATATTGTTGTGAAATTTATCTGTTTGGGCCCTAAACGGACAAAAACGGGATTTAGGCTATTCTGAAGTGAAAAGAATGAAAGTTTGGTCACTGTCTCGGAAAGCCGTGAAAACCAACACACCAACTCCATTTTCTATAAGGATTCCAGGATGCCCATTATTGTTGTGAAATTTATCTGTTTGGGCCCTGAACGGCGAAAAACGCGATGTAGGCTATTCTGAGGTGAAAAGAATGAAAGTTTGGTCACTGTCTCGGAATGCCCTGAAAACCAACACACCAACTCCATTTTCTATAAGGATTCCAGGATGCCCAATATTGTTGTGAAATTCATCTGTTTGGGCCCTGAACGGCGAAAAACGCGATTTAGGCTATTCTGAGGTGAAAAGAATGAAAGTTTGGTCACTGTATCGGAATGCCTTGAAAACCAACACACCAACTCCATTTTCTATAAGGATTCCAGGATGCCCAATATTGTTGTGAAATTCATCTGTTTGGGCCCTGAACGGCGAAAAACGCGATTTAGGCTATTCTTAGGTGAAAAGAATGAAAGTTTGGTCACTGTATCGGAATGGCTTGAAAACCAACACACCAACTCCATTTTCTATAAGGATTCCAGGATGCCCAATATTGTTGTGAAATTCATCTGTTTGGGCCCTGAAAGGCTAAAAACGCGATTTAGGCTATTATGAGGTGAAAAGAATGAAAGTTCGGTCACTGTATCGGAATGTCTTGAAAACCAACACACCAACTCCATTTCCTATAAGGATTCCAGGATGCCCAATATTGTTGTGAAATTCATCTGTTTGGGACCTGAACGGCGAAAAACGCGATTTAGGCTATTCTTAGGTGAAAAGAATGAAAGTTTGGTCACTGTATCGGAATGGCTTGAAAACCAACACACCAACTCCATTTTCTATAAGGATTCCAGGATGCCCAATATTGTTGTGAAATTCATCTGTTTGGGCCCTGAACGGCGAAAAACGCGATTTAGGCTATTCTGAGGTGAAAAAAATGAAAGTTTGGTCACTGTATCGGAATGGCTTGAAAACCAACACACCAACTCCATTTCCTATAAGGATTCCAGGATGCCCAATATTGATGTGAAATTCATCTGTTTGGGCCCTGAACGGCGAAAAACGCGATTTAGGCTATTTTGAGGTGAAAAGAATGAAAGTTTGGTCACTGTATCGGAATGGCTTGAAAACCAACACACCAACTCCATTTTCTATAAGGATTCCAGAATACCCAATATTGTTGTGAAATTTATCTGTTTGGGCCCTAGACGGACAAAAACGGGGTTTAGGCTATTCTGAAGTGAAAAGAATGAAAGTTTGGTCACTGTCTCGGAATGCCTTGAAAACCGACACACCAACTCCATTTTCTATAAGGATTCCAGGATGCCCATTATTGTTGTGAAATTCATCTGTTTGGGCCCTGAACGGCCAAAAACGGGATTTAGGCTATTCTGATGTGAAAAGAATGAAAGTTTGGTCACTGTATCGGAAAGGCTTGAAAACCAACACACCAACTCCATTTTCTATAAGGATTCCAGAATACCCAATATTGTTGTGAAATTTATCTGTTTGGGCCCTAAACGGACAAAAACGGGATTTAGGCTATTCTGAAGTGAAAAGAATGAAAGTTTGGTCACTGTCTCGGAAAGCCTTGAAAACCAACACACCAACTCCATTTTCTATAAGGATTCCAGGATGCCCATTATTGTTGTGAAATTTATCTGTTTGGGCCCTGAACGGCGAAAAACGCGATGTAGGCTATTCTGAGGTGAAAAGAATGAAAGTTTGGTCACTGTCTCGGAATGCCCTGAAAACCAACACACCAACTCCATTTGCTATAAGGATTCCAGGATGCCCAATATTGTTGTGAAATTCATCTGTTTGGGCCCTGAACGGCGAAAAACGCGATTTAGGCTATTCTGAGGTGAAAAGAATGAAAGTTTGGTCACTGTATCGGAATGGCTTGAAAACCAACACACCAACTCCATTTCCTATAAGGATTCCAGGATGCCCAATATTGTTGTGAAATTCATCTGTTTGGGCCCTGAACGGCGAAAAACGCGATTTAGGCTATTCTTAGGTGAAAAGAATGAAAGTTTGGTCACTGTATCGGAATGGCTTGAAAACCAACACACCAACTCCATTTTCTATAAGGATTCCAGGATGCCCAATATTGTTGTGAAATTCATCTGTTTGGGCCCTGAAAGGCTAAAAACGCGATTTAGGCTATTATGAGGTGAAAAGAATGAAAGTTCGGTCACTGTATCGGAATGGCTTGAAAACCAACACACCAACTCCATTTCCTATAAGGATTCCAGGATGCCCAATATTGTTGTGAAATTCATCTGTTTGGGACCTGAACGGCGAAAAACGCGATTTAGGCTATTCTTAGGTGAAAAGAATGAAAGTTTGGTCACTGTATCGGAATGGCTTGAAAACCAACACACCAACTCCATTTTCTATAAGGATTCCAGGATGCCCAATATTGTTGTGAAATTCATCTGTTTGGGCCCTGAACGGCGAAAAACGCGATTTAGGCTATTCTGAGGTGAAAACAATGAAAGTTTGGTCACTGTATCGGAATGGCTTGAAAACCAACACACCAACTCCATTTCCTATAAGGATTCCAGGATGCCCAATATTGATGTGAAATTCATCTGTTTGGGCCCTGAACGGCGAAAAACGCGATTTAGGCTATTTTGAGGTGAAAAGAATGAAAGTTTGGTCACTGTATCGGAATGGCATGAAAACCAACACACCAACTCCATTTTCTATAAGGATTCCAGAATACCCAATATTGTTGTGAAATTTATCTGTTTGGGCCCTAGACGGACAAAAACGGGGTTTAGGCTATTCTGAAGTGAAAAGAATGAAAGTTTGGTCACTGTCTCGGAATGCCTTGAAAACCGACACACCAACTCCATTTTCTATAAGGATTCCAGGATGCCCATTATTGTTGTGAAATTCATCTGTTTGGGCCCTGAACGGCCAAAAACGGGATTTAGGCTATTCTGATGTGAAAAGAATGAAAGTTTGGTCACTGTCTCGGAATGGCTTGAAAACCAACACACCAACTCCATTTCCTATAAGGATTCCAGGATGCCCAATATTGTTGTGAAATTCATCTGTTTGGGCCCTGAACGGCGAAAAACGCGATTTAGGCTATTCTTAGGTGAAAAGAATGAAAGTTTGGTCACTGTATCGGAATGGCTTGAAAACCAACACACCAACTCCATTTTCTATAAGGATTCCAGGATGCCCAATATTGTTGTGAAATTCATCTGTTTGGGCCCTGAAAGGCTAAAAACGCGATTTAGGCTATTATGAGGTGAAAAGAATGAAAGTTCGGTCACTGTATCGGAATGGCTTGAAAACCAACACACCAACTCCATTTCCTATAAGGATTCCAGGATGCCCAATATTGTTGTGAAATTCATCTGTTTGGGACCTGAACGGCGAAAAACGCGATTTAGGCTATTCTTAGGTGAAAAGAATGAAAGTTTGGTCACTGTATCGGAATGGCTTGAAAACCAACACACCAACTCCATTTTCTATAAGGATTCCAGGATGCCCAATATTGTTGTGAAATTCATCTGTTTGGGCCCTGAACGGCGAAAAACGCGATTTAGGCTATTCTGAGGTGAAAAAAATGAAAGTTTGGTCACTGTATCGGAATGGCTTGAAAACCAACACACCAACTCCATTTCCTATAAGGATTCCAGGATGCCCAATATTGATGTGAAATTCATCTGTTTGGGCCCTGAACGGCGAAAAACGCGATTTAGGCTATTTTGAGGTGAAAAGAATGAAAGTTTGGTCACTGTATCGGAATGGCTTGAAAACCAACACACCAACTCCATTTTCTATAAGGATTCCAGAATACCCAATATTGTTGTGAAATTTATCTGTTTGGGCCCTAGACGGACAAAAACGGGGTTTAGGCTATTCTGAAGTGAAAAGAATGAAAGTTTGGTCACTGTCTCGGAATGCCTTGAAAACCGACACACCAACTCCATTTTCTATAAGGATTCCAGGATGCCCATTATTGTTGTGAAATTCATCTGTTTGGGCCCTGAACGGCCAAAAACGGGATTTAGGCTATTCTGATGTGAAAAGAATGAAAGTTTGGTCACTGTCTCGGAATGGCTTGAAAACCAACACACCAACTCCATTTCCTATAAGGATTCCAGGATGCCCAATATTGATGTGAAATTCATCTGTTTGGGCCCTGAACGGCGAAAAACAAGATTTAGGCTATTTTGAGGTGAAAAGAATGAAAGTTTGGTCACTGTATCGGAATGGCTTGAAAACCAACACACCAACTCCATTTTCTATAAGGATTCCAGGATGCCCATTATTGTTGTGAAATTCATCTGTTTGGGACCTGAACGGCCAAAAACGGGATTTAGGCTATTCTGATGTGAAAAGAATGAAAGTTTGGTCACTGTCTCGGAATGGCTTGAAAACCAACACACCAACTCCATTTTCTATAGGGATTCCAGGATGCCCAATATTGTTGTGAAATTCATCTGTTTGGGCCCTGAACGGCGAAAAACGCGATGTAGGCTATTCTGAGGTGAAAAGAATGAAAGTTTGGTCACTGTATCGGAAAGGCTTGAAAACCAACACACCAACTCCATTTCCTATAAGGATTCCAGCATACCCAATATTGTTGTGAAATTTATCTGTTTGGGCCCTCAACGGACAAAAACGGGATTTAGGCTATTCTGAAGTGAAAAGAATGAAAGTTTGGTCACTGTCTCGGAATGCCTTGAAATCCAACACACCAACTCCATTTTCTATAAGGATTCCAGGATGCCCAATATTGTTGTGAAATTCATCTGTTTGGGCCCTGAACGGCGAAAAACGCGATGTAGGCTATTCTGAGGTGAAAAGAATGAAAGTTTGGTCACTGTATCGGAATGACTTGAAAACCAACACACCAACTCCATTTTCTATAAGGATTCCAGGATGCCCATTATTGTTGTGAAATTCATCTGTTTGGGACCTGAACGGCCAAAAACGGGATTTAGGCTATTCTGATGTGAAAAGAATGAAAGTTTGGTCACTGTATCGGAATGCCTTGAAAACCAACACACCAACTCCATTTTCTATAAGGATTCCAGGATGCCCAATATTGTTGTGAAATTCATCTGTTTGAGCCCTGAACGGCGAAAAACGCGATTTAGGCTATTCTGAGGTGAAAAGAATGAAAGTTTGGTCACTGTATCGGAATGCCTTGAAAACCAACACACCAACTCCATTTTCTATAAGGATTCCAGGATGCCCAATATTGTTGTGAAATTCATCTGTTTGTGCCCTGAAAGGCTAAAAGCGCGATTTAGGCTATTATGAGGTGAAAAGAATGAAAGTTAGGTCACAGTCTCGCAAAGGCTTTAAAACCCACACACCAATTCCATTTTTGATGGGGATTCCAGAATGCCCAATATTGTTGTGAAATTTATCTGTTTGAGCCCTGAACGGACAAAAACGGGATTTAGGCTATTCTGGGTGAAAAGAATGAAAGATTGGTCACTGTATCGGAATGCCTTGAAAACCAACACACCAACTCCATTTTCTATAAGGATTCCAGGATGCCCATTATTGTTGGGAAATTCATCTGTTTGGGACCTGAACGGCAAAAAACGGGATTTAGGCTATTCTGATGTGAAATGAATGAAAGTTTGGTCACTGTCTCGGAATGCCTTGAAAACCAACACACCAACTCCATTTTCTATAAGGATTCCAGGATGCCCAATAATGTTGTGAAATTCATCTGTTTGGGCCCTGAACGGCGAAAAACGCGATTTACGCTATTCTGAGGTGAAAAGAATGAAAGTTTGGTCACTGTATCGGAAAGGCTTGAAAACCAACACACCAACTCCATTTTCTATAAGGATTCCAGAATACCCAATATTGTTGTGAAATTTATCTGTTTGGGCCCTAAACGGACAAAAACGGGATTTAGGCTATTCTGAAGTGAAAAGAATGAAAGTTTGGTCACTGTCTCGGAAAGCCTTGAAAACCAACACACCAACTCCATTTTCTATAAGGATTCCAGGATGCCCATTATTGTTGTGAAATTTATCTGTTTGGGCCCTGAACGGCGAAAAACGCGATGTAGGCTATTCTGAGGTGAAAAGAATGAAAGTTTGGTCACTGTCTCGGAATGCCCTGAAAACCAACACACCAACTCCATTTGCTATAAGGATTCCAGGATGCCCAATATTGTTGTGAAATTCATCTGTTTGGGCCCTGAACGGCGAAAAACGCGATTTAGGCTATTCTGAGGTGAAAAGAATGAAAGTTAGGTCACTGTATCGGAATGGCTTGAAAACCAACACACCAACTCCATTTCCTATAAGGATTCCAGGATGCCCAATATTGTTGTGAAATTCATCTGTTTGGGCCCTGAACGGCGAAAAACGCGATTTAGGCTATTCTTAGGTGAAAAGAATGAAAGTTTGGTCACTGTATCGGAATGGCTTGAAAACCAACACACCAACTCCATTTTCTATAAGGATTCCAGGATGCCCAATATTGTTGTGAAATTCATCTGTTTGGGCCCTGAAAGGCTAAAAACGCGATTTAGGCTATTATGAGGTGAAAAGAATGAAAGTTCGGTCACTGTATCGGAATGGCTTGAAAACCAACACACCAACTCCATTTCCTATAAGGATTCCAGGATGCCCAATATTGTTGTGAAATTCATCTGTTTGGGACCTGAACGGCGAAAAACGCGATTTAGGCTATTCTTAGGTGAAAAGAATGAAAGTTTGGTCACTGTATCGGAATGGCTTGAAAACCAACACACCAACTCCATTTTCTATAAGGATTCCAGGATGCCCAATATTGTTGTGAAATTCATCTGTTTGGGCCCTGAACGGCGAAAAACGCGATTTAGGCTATTCTGAGGTGAAAAAAATGAAAGTTTGGTCACTGTATCGGAATGGCTTGAAAACCAACACACCAACTCCATTTCCTATAAGGATTCCAGGATGCCCAATATTGATGTGAAATTCATCTGTTTGGGCCCTGAACGGCGAAAAACGCGATTTAGGCTATTTTGAGGTGAAAAGAATGAAAGTTTGGTCACTGTATCGGAATGGCTTGAAAACCAACACACCAACTCCATTTTCTATAAGGATTCCAGAATACCCAATATTGTTGTGAAATTTATCTGTTTGGGCCCTAGACGGACAAAAACGGGGTTTAGGCTATTCTGACGTGAAAAGAATGAAAGTTTGGTCACTGTCTCGGAATGCCTTGAAAACCGACACACCAACTCCATTTTCTATAAGGATTCCAGGATGCCTAATATTGTTGTGAAATTCATCTGTTTGGGCCCTGAACGGCCAAAAACGGGATTTAGGCTATTCTGATGTGAAAAGAATGAAAGTTTGGTCACTGTCTCGGAATGGCTTCAAAACCAACACACCAACTCCATTTCCTATAAGGATTCCAGGATGCCCAATATTGATGTGAAATTCATCTGTTTGGGCCCTGAACGGCGAAAAACAAGATTTAGGCTATTTTGAGGTGAAAAGAATGAAAGTTTGGTCACTGTATCGGAAAGGCTTGAAAACCAACACACCAACTCCATTTTCTATAAGGATTCCAGGATGCCCATTTTTGTTGTGAAATTCATCTGTTTGGGACCTGAACGGCCAAAAACGGGATTTAGGCTATTCTGATGTGAAAAGAATGAAAGTTTGGTCACTGTCTCGGAATGGCTTGAAAACCAACACACCAACTCCATTTTCTATAGGGATTCCAGGATGCCCAATATTGTTGTGAAATTCATCTGTTTGGGCCCTGAACGGCGAAAAACGCGATGTAGGCTATTCTGAGGTGAAAAGAATGAAAGTTTGGTCACTGTATCGGAAAGGCTTGAAAACCAACACACCAACTCCATTTCCTATAAGGATTCCAGCATACACAATATTGTTGTGAAATTTATCTGTTTGGGCCCTCAACGGACAAAAACGGGATTTAGGCTATTCTGAAGTGAAAAGAATGAAAGTTTGGTCACTGTCTCGGAATGCCTTGAAAACCAACACACCAACTCCATTTTCTATAAGGATTCCAGGATGCCCAATATTGTTGTGAAATTCATCTGTTTGGGCCCTGAACGGCGAAAAACGCGATGTAGGCTATTCTGAGGTGAAAAGAATGAAAGTTTGGTCACTGTATCGGAATGACTTGAAAACCAACACACCAACTCCATTTTCTATAAGGATTCCAGGATGCCCATTATTGTTGTGAAATTCATCTGTTTGGGACCTGAACGGCCAAAAACGGGATTTAGGCTATTCTGATGTGAAAAGAATGAAAGTTTGGTCACAGTCTCGGAATGCCTTGAAAACCAACACACCAACTCCATTTTCTATAAGGATTCCAGGATGCCCAATATTGTTGTGAAATTCATCTGTTTGGGCCCTGAAAGGCTAAAAACGCGATTTAGGCTATTATGAGGTGAAAAGAATGAAAGTTAGGTCACAGTCTCGCAAAGGCTTTAAAACCCACACACCAATTCCATTTTTGATGGGGATTCCAGAATGCCCAATATTGTTGTGAAATTTATCTGTTTGAGCCCTGAACGGACAAAAACGGGATTTAGGCTATTCTAGGTGAAAAGAATGAAAGTTTGGTCACTGTATCGGAATGCCTTGAAAACCAACACACCAACTCCATTTTCTATAAGGATTCCAGGATGCCCATTATTGTTGTGAAATTCATCTGTTTGGGACCTGAACGGCCAAAAACGGGATTTAGGCTATTCTGATGTGAAAAGAATGAAAGTTTGGTCACTGTCTCGGAATGGCTTGAAAACCAACAGACCAACTCCATTTTCTATAAGGATTCCAGGATGCCCAATATTGTTGTGAAATTCATCTGTTTTGGCCCTGAACGGCGAAAAACGCGATGTAGGCTATTCTGAGGTGAAAAGAATGAAAGTTTGGTCACTGTATCGGAATGACTTGAAAACCAACACACCAACTCCATTTTCTATAAGGATTCCAGGATGCCCATTATTGTTGTGAAATTCATCTGTTTGGGACCTGAACGGCCAAAAACGGGATTTAGTCTATTCTGATGTGAAAAGAATGAAAGTTTGGTCACAGTCTCGGAATGCCTTGAAAAACAACACACCAACTCCATTTTCTATAAGGATTCCAGGATGCCCAATATTGTTGTGAAATTCATCTGTTTGGGCCCTGAAAGGCTAAAAACGCGATTTAGGCTATTATGAGGTGAAAAGAATGAAAGTTAGGTCACAGTCTCGCAAAGGCTTTAAAACCCACACACCAATTCCATTTTTGATGGGGATTCCAGAATGCCCAATATTGTTGTGAAATTTATCTGTTTGAGCCCTGAACGGACAAAAACGGGATTTAGGCTATTCTGGGTGAAAAGAATGAAAGTTTGGTCACTGTATCGGAATGCCTTGAAAACCAACACACCAACTCCATTTTCTATAAGGATTCCAGGATGCCCATTATTGTTGGGAAATTCATCTGTTTGGGACCTGAACGGCAAAAAACGGGATTTAGGCTATTCTGATGTGAAATGAATGAAAGTTTGGTCACTGTCTCGGAATGCCTTGAAAACCAACACACCAACTCCATTTTCTATAAGGATTCCAGGATGCCCAATAATGTTGTGAAATTCATCTGTTTGGGCCCTGAACGGCGAAAAACGCGATTTACGCTATTCTGAGGTGAAAAGAATGAAAGTTTGGTCACTGTATCGGAAAGGCTTGAAAACCAACACACCAACTCCATTTTCTATAAGGATTCCAGAATACCCAATATTGTTGTGAAATTTATCTGTTTGGGCCCTCAACGGACAAAAACGGGATTTAGGCTATTCTGAAGTGAAAAGAATGAAAGTTTGGTCACTGTCTCGGAAAGCCTTGAAAACCAACACACCAACTCCATTTTCTATAAGGATTCCAGGATGCCCATTATTGTTGTGAAATTTATCTGTTTGGGCCCTGAACGGCGAAAAACGCGATGTAGGCTATTCTGAGGTGAAAAGAATGAAAGTTTGGTCACTGTCTCGGAATGCCCTGAAAACCAACACACCAACTCCATTTTCTATAAGGATTCCAGGATGCCCAATATTGTTGTGAAATTCATCTGTTTGGGCCCTGAACGGCGAAAAACGCGATTTAGGCTATTCTGAGGTGAAAAGAATGAAAGTTTGGTCACTGTATCGGAATGGCTTGAAAACCAACACACCAACTCCATTTCCTATAAGGATTCCAGGATGCCCAATATTGTTGTGAAATTCATCTGTTTGGGCCCTGAACGGCGAAAAACGCGATTTAGGCTATTCTGAGGTGAAAAGAATGAAAGTTTGGTCACTGTATCGGAATGACTTGAAAACCAACACACCAACTCCATTTTCTATAAGGATTCCAGGATGCCCATTATTGTTGTGAAATTCATCTGTTTGGGACCTGAACGGCCAAAAACGGGATTTAGGCTATTCTGATGTGAAAAGAATGAAAGTTTGGTCACTGTCTCGGAATGGCTTGAAAACCAACACACCAACTCCATTTTCTATAGGGATTCCAGGATGCCCAATATTGTTGTGAAATTCATCTGTTTGGGCCCTGAACGGCGAAAAACGCGATGTAGGCTATTCTGAGGTGAAAAGAATGAAAGTTTGGTCACTGTATCGGAAAGGCTTGAAAACCAACACACCAACTCCATTTCCTATAAGGATTCCAGCATACCCAATATTGTTGTGAAATTTATCTGTTTGGGCCCTCAACGGACAAAAACGGGATTTAGGCTATTCTGACGTGAAAAGAATGAAAGTTTGGTCACTGTCTCGGAATGCCTTGAAAACCAACACACCAACTCCATTTTCTATAAGGATTCCAGGATGCCCAATATTGTTGTGAAATTCATCTGTTTGGGCCCTGAACGGCGAAAAACGCGATGTAGGCTATTCTGAGGTGAAAAGAATGAAAGTTTGGTCACTGTATCGGAATGACTTGAAAACCACCACACCAACTCCATTTTCTATAAGGATTCCAGGATGCCCATTATTGTTGTGAAATTCATCTGTTTGGGACCTGAACGGCCAAAAACGGGATTTAGGCTATTCTGATGTGAAAAGAATGAAAGTTTGGTCACAGTCTCGGAATGCCTTGAAAACCAACACACCAACTCCATTTTCTATAAGGATTCCAGGATGCCCAATATTGTTGTGAAATTCATCTGTTTGGGCCCTGAAAGGCTAAAAACGCGATTTAGGCTATTATGAGGTGAAAAGAATGAAAGTTAGGTCACAGTCTCGCAAAGGCTTTAAAACCCACACACCAATTCCATTTTTGATGGGGATTCCAGAATGCCCAATATTGTTGTGAAATTTATCTGTTTGAGCCCTGAACGGACAAAAACGGGATTTAGGCTATTCTAGGTGAAAAGAATGAAAGTTTGGTCACTGTATCGGAATGCCTTGAAAACCAACACACCAACTCCATTTTCTATAAGGATTCCAGGATGCCCATTATTGTTGTGAAATTCATCTGTTTGGGACCTGAACGGCCAAAAACGGGATTTAGGCTATTCTGATGTGAAAAGAATGAAAGTTTGGTCACTGTCTCGGAATGGCTTGAAAACCAACACACCAACTCCATTTTCTATAAGGATTCCAGGATGCCCAATATTGTTGTGAAATTCATCTGTTTTGGCCCTGAACGGCGAAAAACGCGATGTAGGCTATTCTGAGGTGAAAAGAATGAAAGTTTGGTCACTGTATCGGAATGACTTGAAAACCAACACACCAACTCCATTTTCTATAAGGATTCCAGGATGCCCATTATTGTTGTGAAATTCATCTGTTTGGGACCTGAACGGCCAAAAACGGGATTTAGTCTATTCTGATGTGAAAAGAATGAAAGTTTGGTCACAGTCTCGGAATGCCTTGAAAACCAACACACCAACTCCATTTTCTATAAGGATTCCAGGATGCCCAATATTGTTGTGAAATTCATCTGTTTGGGCCCTGAAAGGCTAAAAACGCGATTTAGGCTATTATGAGGTGAAAAGAATGAAAGTTAGGTCACAGTCTCGCAAGGGCTTTAAAACCCACACACCAATTCCATTTTTGATGGGGATTCCAGAATGCCCAATATTGTTGTGAAATTTATCTGTTTGAGCCCTGAACGGGCAAAAACGGGATTTAGTCTATTCTAGGTGAAAAGAATGAAAGTTTGGTCACTGTATCGGAATGCCTTGAAAACCAACACACCAACTCCATTTTCTATAAGGATTCCAGGATGCCCATTATTGTTGTGAAATTCATCTGTTTGGGACCTGAACGGCAAAAAACGGGATTTAGGCTATTCTGATGTGAAATGATTGAAAGTTTGGTCACTGTCTCGGAATGCCTTGAAAACCAACACACCAACTCCATTTTCTATAAGGATTCCAGGATGCCCAATATTGTTGTGAAATTCATCTGTTTGGGCCCTGAACGGCGAAAAACGCGATTTAGGCTATTCTGAGGTGAAAAGAATGAAAGTTTGGTCACTGTATCGGAAAGGCTTGAAAACAAACACACCAACTCCATTTTCTATAAGGATTCCAGGATGCCCATTATTGTTGTGAAATTCATCTGTTTGGGACCTGAACGGCCAAAAACGGGATTTAGGCTATTCTGATGTGAAAAGAATGAAAGTTTGGTCACTGTCTCGGAATGGCTTGAAAACCAAATCACCAACTCCATTTTCTATAAGGATTCCAGGATGCCCAATATTGTTGTGAAATTCATCTGTTTGGGCCCTGAACGGCGAAAAACGCGATGTAGACTATTCTGAGGTGAAAAGAATGAAAGCTTGGTCACTGTATCGGAATGACTTGAAAACCAACACACCAACTCCATTTTCTATAAGGATTCCAGGATGCCCATTATTGTTGTGAAATTCATCTGTTTGGGACCTGAACGGCCAAAAACGGGATTTAGGCTATTCTGATGTGAAAAGAATGAAAGTTTGGTCACAGTCTCGGAATGCCTTGAAAACCGACACACCAACTCCATTTTCTATAAGGATTCCAGGATGCCCAATATTGTTGTGAAATTCATCTGTTTGGGCCCTGAAAGGCTAAAAACACGATTTAGGCTATTCTGAGGTGAAAAGAATGAAAGTTTGGTCACTGTCTCGGAATGGCTTGAAAACCTACACACCAACTCCATTTTCTATAAGGATTCCAGGATGCCCAATATTGTTGTGAAATTCATCTGTTTGGGCCCTGAACGTCCAAAAACGCGATTTAGGCTATTCTGAGATGAAAAGAATGAAAGTTTGGTCACTGTATTGGAATGGCTTGAAAACCAACACACCAACTCCATTTTCTATAAGGATTCCAGAATACCCAATATTGTTGTGAAATTTATCTGTTTGGGCCCTAAACGGACAAAAACGGGGTTTAGGCTATTCTGAAGTGAAAAGAATGAAAGTTTGGTCACTGTCTCGGAATGCCTTGAAAACCAACACACCAACTCCATTTTCTATAAGGATTCCAGGATGCCCATTATTGTTGTGAAATTCATCTGTTTGGGCCCTGAACGGCGAAAAATGCGATGTAGGCTATTCTGAGGTGAAAAGAATGAAAGTTTGGTCACTGTATCGGAAAGGCTTGAAAACCAACACACCAACTCCATTTCCTATAAGGATTCCAGCATACCCAATATTGTTGTGAAATTTATCTGTTTGGGCCCTCAACGGACAAAAAAGGGATTTAGGCTATTCTGAAGTGAAAAGAATGAAAGTTTGGTCACTGTCTCGGAATGCCTTGAAAACCAACACACCAACTCCATTTTCTATAAGGATTCCAGGATGCCCATTATTGTTGTGAAATTCATCTGTTTGGGAATTGAACGGCCAAAAACGGGATTTAGGCTATTCTGATGTGAAAAGAATGAAAGTTTGGTCACTGTCTCGGAATGGCTTGAAAACCAACACACCAACTCCATTTTCTATAAGGATTCCAGGATGCCCAATATTGTTGTGAAATTCATCTGTTTGGGCCCTGAACGGCGAAAAACGCGATGTAGGCTATTCTGAGGTGAAAAGAATGAAAGTTATGTCACAGTCTCGCAATGGTTTTAAAAAACCCACACACCAATTCCATTTTTGATGGGGATTCCAGAATGCCCAATATTGTTGTGAAATTTATCTGTTTGGGCCCTGAACGGACAAAAACGGGATTTAGGGTATTCTGAGGTGAAAAGAATGAAAGTTTGGTCACTGTATCGGAAAGGCTTGAAAACCAACACACCAACTCCATTTTCTATAAGGATTCCAGGATGCCCATTATTGTTGTGAAATTCATCTGTTTGGGACCTGAACGGCCAAAAACGGGATTTAGGCTATTCTGATGTGAAAAGAATGAAAGTTTGGTCACTGTCTCGGAATGGCTTGAAAACCAACACACCAACTCCATTTTCTACAAGGATTCCAGGATGCCCAATATTGTTGTGAAATTCATCTGTTTGGGCCCTGAACGGCGAAAAACGCGATGTAGGCTATTCTGAGGTGAAAAGAATGAAAGCTTGGTCACTGTATCGGAATGACTTGAAAACCAAAACACCAACTCCATTTTCTATAAGGATTCCAGGATGCCCATTATTGTTGTGAAATTCATCTGTTTGGGACCTGAACGGCCAAAAACGGGATTTAGGCTATTCTGATGTGAACAGAATGAAAGTTTGGTCACTGTCTCGGAATGGCTTGAAAACCAACACACCAACTCCATTTTCTATAAGGATTCCAGGATGCCCAATATTGATGTGAAATTCATCTGTTTGGGCCCTGAACGGCGAAAAACGCGATTTAGGATATTTTGAGGTGAAAAGAATGAAAGTTTGGTCACAGTATCGGAATGGCTTGAAAACCAACACACCAACTCCATTTTCTATAAGGATTCCAGCATACCCAATATTGTTGTGAAATTTATCTGTTTGGGCCCTAAACGGACAAAAACGGGGTTTAGGCTATTCTGAAGTGAAAAGAATGAAAGTTTGGTCACTGTCTCGGAATGCCTTGAAAACCGACACACCAACTCCATTTTCTATAAGGATTCCAGGATGCCCATTATTGTTGTGAAATTCATCTGTTTGGGCCCTGAACGGCGAAAAACGCGATGTAGGCTATTCTGAGGTGAAAAGAATGAAAGTTAGGTCACAGTCTCGCAATGGCTTTAACAAACCCACACACCAATTCCATTTTTTATGGGGATTCCAGAATGCCCAATATTGTTGTGAAATTTATCTGTTTGGGCCCTGAACGGACAAAAACGGGATTTAGGGTATTCTGAGGTGAAAAGAATGAAAGTTTGGTCACTGTATCGGAAAGGCTTGAAAACCAACACACCAACTCCATTTTCTATAAGGATTCCAGGATGCCCATTATTGTTTTGAAATTCATCTGTTTGGGACCTGAACGGCCAAAAACGGGATTTAGGCTATTCTGATGTGAAAAGAATGAAAGTTTGGTCACTGTATCGGAATGGCTTGAAAACCAACACACCAACTCCATTTTCTATAAGGATTCCGGGATGCCCAATATTGTTCTGAAATTCATCTGTTTGGGCCCTGAACGGCGAAAAACGCGATGTAGGCTATTCTGAGGTGAAAAGAATGAAAGCTTGGTCACTGTATCGGAATGACTTGAAAACCAACACACCAACTCCATTTTCTATAAGGATTCCAGGATGCCCAATATTGTTGTGAAATTCATCTGTTTGTGCCCTGAAAGGCTAAAAGCGCGATTTAGGCTATTATGAGGTGAAAAGAATGAAAGTTAGGTCACAGTCTCGCAATGGCTTTAAAACCCACACACCAATTACATTTTTGATGGGGATTCCAGAATACCCAATATTGTTGTGAAATTTATCTGTTTGGGCCCTCAACGGACAAAAACGGGGTTTAGGCTATTCTGAAGTGAAAAGAATGAAAGTTTGGTCACTGTCTCGGAATGCCTTGAAAACCGACACACCAACTCCATTTTCTATAAGGATTCCAGGAGGCCCATTTTTGTTGTGAAATTCATCTGTTTGGGCTCTGAACGGCGAAAAACGCGATGTAGGCTATTCTGAGGTGAAAAGAATGAAAGTTTGGTCACTGTATCGGAAAGGCTTGAAAACCAACACACCAACTCCATTTCCTATAAGGATTCCAGTATACACAATATTGTTGTGAAATTTATCTGTTTGGGCCCTCAACGGACAAAAACGGGATTTAGGCTATTCTGAAGTGAAAAAAATGAAAGTTTGGTCACTGTCTCGTAATGCCTTGAAAACCAACACACCAACTCCATTTTCTATAAGGATTCCAGGATGCCCATTATTGTTGTGAAATTCATCTGTTTGGGACCTGAACGGCCAAAAACGGGATTTAGGCTATTCTGATGTGAAAAGAATGAAAGTTTGGTCACTGTATCGGAATGGCTTGAAAACCAACACACCAACTCCATTTTCTATAAGGATTCCAGGATGCCCAATATTGTTGTGAAATTCATCTGTTTGTGCCCTGAACGGCGAAAAACGCGATGTAGGCTATTCTGAGGTGAAAAGAATGAAAGTTTGGTCACTGTATCGGAATGACTTGAAAACCAATACACCAACTCCATTTTCTATAAGGATTCCAGGATGCCCAATATTGTTGTGAAATTCATCTGTTTGGGACCTGAACGGCGAAAAACGCGATTTAGGCTATTCTTAGGTGAAAAGAATGAAAGTTTGGTCACTGTATCGGAATGGCTTGAAAACCAACACACCAACTCCATTTTCTATAAGGATTCCAGGATGCCCAATATTGTTGTGAAATTCATCTGTTTGGGCCCTGAACGGCGAAAAACGCGATTTAGGCTATTCTGAGGTGAAAAAAATGAAAGTTTGGTCACTGTATCGGAATGGCTTGAAAACCAACACACCAACTCCATTTCCTATAAGGATTCCAGGATGCCTAATATTGATGTGAAATTCATCTGTTTGGGCCCTGAACGGCGAAAAACGCGATTTAGGCTATTTTGAGGTGAAAAGAATGAAAGTTTGGTCACTGTATCGGAATGGCTTGAAAACCAACACACCAACTCCATTTTCTATAAGGATTCCAGAATACCCAATATTGTTGTGAAATTTATCTGTTTGGGCCCTAGACGGACAAAAACGGGGTTTAGGCTATTCTGAAGTGAAAAGAATGAAAGTTTGGTCACTGTCTCGGAATGCCTTGAAAACCGACACACCAACTCCATTTTCTATAAGGATTCCAGGATGCCCATTATTGTTGTGAAATTCATCTGTTTGGGCCCTGAACGGTCAAAAACGGGATTTAGGCTATTCTGATGTGAAAAGAATGAAAGTTTGGTCACTGTCTCGGAATGGCTTGAAAACCAACACACCAACTCCATTTCCTATAAGGATTCCAGGATGCCCAATATTGATGTGAAATTCATCTGTTTGGGCCCTGAACGGCGAAAAACAAGATTTAGGCTATTTTGAGGTGAAAAGAATGAAAGTTTGGTCACTGTATCGGAAAGGCTTGAAAACCAACACACCAACTCCATTTTCTATAAGGATTCCAGGATGCCCATTATTGTTGTGAAATTCATCTGTTTGGGACCTGAACGGCCAAAAACGGGATTTAGGCTATTCTGATGTGAAAAGAATGAAAGTTTGGTCACTGTCTCGGAATGGCTTGAAAACCAACACACCAACTCCATTTTCTATAGGGATTCCAGGATGCCCAATATTGTTGTGAAATTCATCTGTTTGGGCCCTGAACGGCGAAAAACGCGATGTAGGCTATTCTGAGGTGAAAAGAATGAAAGTTTGGTCACTGTATCGGAAAGGCTTGAAAACCAACACACCAACTCCATTTCCTATAAGGATTCCAGCATACCCAATATTGTTGTGAAATTTATCTGTTTGGGCCCTCAACGGACAAAAACGGGATTTAGGCTATTCTGATGTGAAAAGAATGAAAGTTTGGTCACTGTCTCGGAATGCCTTGAAAACCAACACACCAACTCCATTTTCTATAAGGATTCCAGGATGCCCAATATTGTTGTGAAATTCATCTGTTTGGGCCCTGAACGGCGAAAAACGCGATGTAGACTATTCTGAGGTGAAAAGAATGAAAGCTTGGTCACTGTATCGGAATGACTTGAAAACCAACACACCAACTCCATTTTCTATAAGGATTCCAGGATGCCCATTATTGTTGTGAAATTCATCTGTTTGGGACCTGAACGGCCAAAAACGGGATTTAGGCTATTCTGATGTGAAAAGAATGAAAGTTTGGTCACAGTCTCGGAATGCCTTGAAAACCGACACACCAACTCCATTTTCTATAAGGATTCCAGGATGCCCAATATTGTTGTGAAATTCATCTGTTTGGGCCCTGAAAGGCTAAAAACACGATTTAGGCTATTCTGAGGTGAAAAGAATGAAAGTTTGGTCACTGTCTCGGAATGGCTTGAAAACCTACACACCAACTCCATTTTCTATAAGGATTCCAGGATGCCCAATATTGTTGTGAAATTCATCTGTTTGGGCCCTGAACGTCCAAAAACGCGATTTAGGCTATTCTGAGATGAAAAGAATGAAAGTTTGGTCACTGTATTGGAATGGCTTGAAAACCAACACACCAACTCCATTTTCTATAAGGATTCCAGAATACCCAATATTGTTGTGAAATTTATCTGTTTGGGCCCTAAACGGACAAAAACGGGGTTTAGGCTATTCTGAAGTGAAAAGAATGAAAGTTTGGTCACTGTCTCGGAATGCCTTGAAAACCAACACACCAACTCCATTTTCTATAAGGATTCCAGGATGCCCATTATTGTTGTGAAATTCATCTGTTTGGGCCCTGAACGGCGAAAAACGCGATGTAGGCTATTCTGAGGTGAAAAGAATGAAAGTTTGGTCACTGTATCGGAAAGGCTTGAAAACCAACACACCAACTCCATTTCCTATAAGGATTCCAGCATACCCAATATTGTTGTGAAATTTATCTGTTTGGGCCCTCAACGGACAAAAAAGGGATTTAGGCTATTCTGAAGTGAAAAGAATGAAAGTTTGGTCACTGTCTCGGAATGCCTTGAAAACCAACACACCAACTCCATTTTCTATAAGGATTCCAGGATGCCCATTATTGTTGTGAAATTCATCTGTTTGGGAATTGAACGGCCAAAAACGGGATTTAGGCTATTCTGATGTGAAAAGAATGAAAGTTTGGTCACTGTCTCGGAATGGCTTGAAAACCAACACACCAACTCCATTTTCTATAAGGATTCCAGGATGCCCAATATTGTTGTGAAATTCATCTGTTTGGGCCCTGAACGGCGAAAAACGCGATGTAGGCTATTCTGAGGTGAAAAGAATGAAAGTTTGGTCACTGTATCGGAATGACTTGAAAACCAACACACCAACTCCATTTTCTATAAGGATTCCAGGATGCCCATTATTGTTGTGAAATTCATCTGTTTGGGACCTGAACGGCCAAAAACGGGATTTAGGCTATTCTGATGTGAAAAGAATGAAAGTTTGGTCACAGTCTCGGAATGCCTTGAAAACCAACACACCAACTCCATTTTCTATAAGGATTCCAGGATGCCCAATATTGTTGTGAAATTCATCTGTTTGGGCCCTGAAAGGCTAAAAACGCGATTTAGGCTATTATGAGGTGAAAAGAATGAAAGTTAGGTCACAGTCTCGCAAGGGCTTTAAAACCCACACACCAATTCCATTTTTGATGGGGATTCCAGAATGCCCAATATTGTTGTGAAATTTATCTGTTTGAGCCCTGAACGGACAAAAACGGGTTTTAGGCTATTCTAGGTGAAAAGAATGAAAGTTTGGTCACTGTATCGGAATGCCTTGAAAACCAACACACCAACTCCATTTTCTATAAGGATTCCAGGATGCCCATTATTGTTGTAAAATTCATCTGTTTGGGACCTGAACGGCCAAAAACGGGATTTAGGCTATTCTGATGTGAAAAGAATGAAAGCTTGGTCACAGTCTCGGAATGCCTTGAAAACCAACACACCAACTCCATTTTCTATAAGGATTCCAGGATGCCCATTATTGTTGCGAAATTTATCTGTTTGGGCCCTGAACGGCGAAAAACGCGATGTAGGCTATTCTGAGGTGAAAAGAATGAAAGTTTGGTCACTGTCTCGGAATGCCCTGAAAACCAACACACCAACTCCATTTTCTATAAGGATTCCAGGATGCCCAATATTGTTGTGAAATTCATCTGTTTGTGCCCTGAACGGCGAAAAACGCGATGTAGGCTATTCTGAGGTGAAAAGAATGAAAGCTTGGTCACTGTATCGGAATGACTTGAAAACCAACACACCAACTCCATTTTCTATAAGGATTCCAGGATGCCCATTATTGTTGTGAAATTCATCTGTTTGGGACCTGAACGGCCAAAAACGGGATTTAGGCTATTCTGATGTGAAAAGAATGAAAGTTTGGTCACAGTCTCGGAATGCCTTGAAAACCGACACACCAACTCCATTTGCTATAAGGATTCCAGGATGCCCAATATTGTTGTGAAATTCATCTGTTTGGGCCCTGAAAGGCTAAAAACGCGATTTAGGCTATTATGAGGTGAAAAGAATGAAAGTTAGGTCACAGTCTCGCAATGGCTTTAAAAAACCCACACACCAATTCCATTTTTTATGGGGATTCCAGAATGCCCATTATTGTTGTGAAATTTATCTGTTTGGGCCCTGAACGGACAAAAATGGGATTTAGGGTATTCTGAGGTGAAAAGAATGAAAGTTTGGTCACTGTATCGGAAAGGCTTGAAAACCAACACACCAACTCCATTTTCTATAAGGATTCCAGGATGCCCATTATTGTTGTGAAATTCATCTGTTTGGGACCTGAACGGCCAAAAACGGGATTTAGGCTATTCTGATGTGAAAAGAATGAAAATTTGGTCACTGTCTCGGAATGGCTTGAAAACCAACACACCAACTCCATTTTCTATAAGGATTCCAGGATGCCCAATATTGTTGTGAAATTCATCTGTTTGGGCCCTGAACGGCGAAAAACGCGATGTAGGCTATTCTGAGGTGAAAAGAATGAAAGTTAGGTCACAGTCTCGCAATGGTTTTAAAAAACCCACACACCAATTCCATTTTTGATGGGGATTCCAGAATGCCCAATATTGTTGTGAAATTTATCTGTTTGGGCCCTGAACGGACAAAAACGGGATTTAGGGTATTCTGAGGTGAAAAGAATGAAAGTTTGATCACTGTATCGGAAAGGCTTGAAAACCAACACACCAACTCCATTTTCTATAAGGATTCCAGGATGCCCATTATTGTTGTGAAATTCATCTTTTTGGGACCTGAACGGCCAAAAACGGGATTTAGGCTATTCTGATGTGAAAAGAATGAAAGTTTGGTCACTGTCTCGGAATGGCTTGAAAACCAACACACCAACTCCATTTTCTACAAGGATTCCAGGATGCCCAATATTGTTGTGAAATTCATCTGTTTGGGCCCTGAACGGCGAAAAACGCGATGTAGGCTATTCTGAGGTGAAAAGAATGAAAGCTTGGTCACTGTATCGGAATGACTTGAAAACCAACACACCAACTCCATTTTCTATAAGGATTCCAGGATGCCCAATATTGTTGTGAAATTCATCTGTTTGTGCCCTGAAAGGCTAAAAGCGCGATTTAGGCTATTATGAGGTGAAAAGAATGAAAGTTAGGTCACAGTCTCGCAATGGCTTTAAAACCCACACACCAATTACATTTTTGATGGGGATTCCAGAATGCCCACTATTGTTGTCAAATTTATCTGTTTGGGCCCTGAACGGACAAAAACGGGATTTAGGCTATTCTGAAGTGAAAAGAATGAAAGTTTGGTCACTGTCTCGGAATGCCTTGAAAACCAACACACCAACTCCATTTTCTATAAGGATTCCAGGATGCCCATTATTGTTGTGAAATTCATCTGTTTGGGACCTGAACGGCCAAAAACGGGATTTAGGCTATTCTGATGTGAACAGAATGAAAGTTTGGTCACTGTCTCGGAATGGCTTGAAAACCAACACACCAACTCCATTTTCTATAAGGATTCCAGGATGCCCAATATTGATGTGAAATTCATCTGTTTGGGCCCTGAACGGCGAAAAACGCGATTTAGGCTATTTTGAGGTGAAAAGAATGAAAGTTTGGTCACTGTATCGGAATGGCTTGAAAACCAACACACCAACTCCATTTTCTATAAGGATTCCAGCATACCCAATATTGTTGTGAAATTTATCTGTTTGGGCCCTAAAGGGACAAAAACGGGGTTTAGGCTATTCTGAAGTGAAAAGAATGAAAGTTTGGTCACTGTCTCGGAATGCCTTGAAAACCGACACACCAACTCCATTTTCTATAAGGATTCCAGGATGCCCATTATTGTTGTGAAATTCATCTGTTTGGGCCCTGAACGGCGCAAAACGCGATGTAGGCTATTCTGAGGTGAAAAGAATGAAAGTTAGGTCACAGTCTCGCAATGGCTTTAACAAACCCACACACCAATTCCATTTTTGATGGGGATTCCAGAATGCCCAATATTGTTGTGAAATTTATCTGTTTGGGCCCTGAACGGACAAAAACGGGATTTAGGGTATTCTGAGGTGAAAAGAATGAAAGTTTGGTCACTGTATCGGAAAGGCTTGAAAACCAACACACCAACTCCATTTTCTATAAGGATTCCAGGATGCCCATTATTGTTGTGAAATTCATCTGTTTGGGACCTGAACGGCCAAAAACGGGATTTAGGCTATTCTGATGTGAAAAGAATGAAAGTTTGGTCACTGTATCGGAATGGCTTGAAAACCAACACACCAACTCCATTTTCTATAAGGATTCCAGGATGCCCAATATTGTTGTGAAATTCATCTGTTTGGGCCCTGAACGGCGAAAAACGCGATGTAGGCTTTTCTGAGGTGAAAAGAATGAAAGCTTGGTCACTGTATCGGAATGACTTGAAAACCAACACACCAACTCCATTTTCTATAAGGATTCCAGGATGCCCAATATTGTTGTGAAATTCATCTGTTTGTGCCCTGAAAGGCTAAAAGCGCGATTTAGGCTATTATGAGGTGAAAAGAATGAAAGTTAGGTCACAGTCTCGCAATGGCTTTAAAACCCACACACCAATTACATTTTTGATGGGGATTCCAGAATACCCAATATTGTTGTGAAATTTATCTGTTTGGGCCCTAAACGGACAAAAACGGGGTTTAGGCTATTCTGAAGTGAAAAGAATGAAAGTTTGGTCACTGTCTCGGAATGCCTTGAAAACCGACACACCAACTCCATTTTCTATAAGGATTCCAGGAGGCCCATTTTTGTTGTGAAATTCATCTGTTTGGGCCCTGAACGGCGAAAAACGCGATGTAGGCTATTCTGAGGTGAAAAGAATGAAAGTTTGGTCACTGTATCGGAAAGGCTTGAAAACCAACACACCAACTCCATTTCCTATAAGGATTCCAGCATACCCAATATTGTTGTGAAATTTATCTGTTTGGGCCCTCAACGGACAAAAAAGGGATTTAGGCTATTCTGAAGTGAAAAGAATGAAAGTTTGGTCACTGTCTCGGAATGCCTTGAAAACCGACACACCAACTCCATTTTCTATAAGGATTCCAGGATGCCCATTATTGTTGTGAAATTCATCTGTTTGGGACCTGAACGGCCAAAAACGGGATTTAGGCTATTCTGATGTGAAAAGAATGAAAGTTTGGTCACAGTCTCGGAATGCCTTGAAAACCAACACACCAACTCCATTTTCTATAAGGATTCCAGGATGCCCAATATTGTTGTGAAATTCATCTGTTTTGGCCCTGAAAGGCTAAAAACGCGATTTAGGCTATTATGAGGTGAAAAGAATGAAAGCTTGGTCACTGTATCCGAATGCCTTGAAAACCAACACACCAACTCGATTTTCTATAAGGATTCCAGGATGCCCAATATTGTTGTGAAATTCATCTGTTTGGGCCCTGAACGGCGAAAAACGCGATGTAGGCTATTCTGAGGTGAAAAGAATGAAAGTTTGGTCACTGTATCGGAATGGCTTGAAAACCAACACACCAACTCCATTTCCTATAAGGATTCCAGCATACCCAATATTGTTGTGAAATTTATCTGTTTGGGCCCTCAACGGACAAAAACGGGATTTAGGCTATTCTGAAGTGAAAAAAATGAAAGTTTGGTCACTGTCTCGGAATGCCTTGAAAACCAACACACCAACTCCATTTTCTATAAGGATTCCAGGATGCCCATTATTGTTGTGAAATTCATCTGTTTGGGACCTGAACGGCCAAAAACGGGATTTAGGCTATTCTGATGTGAAAAGAATGAAAGTTTGGTCACTGTATCGGAATGGCTTGAAAACCAACACACCAACTCCATTTTCTATAAGGATTCCAGGATGCCCAATATTGTTGTGAAATTCATCTGTTTGGGCCCTGAACGGCGAAAAACGCGATGTAGGCTATTCTGAGGTGAAAAGAATGAAAGTTTGGTCACTGTATCGGAATGACTTGAAAACCAACACACCAACTCCATTTTCTATAAGGATTCCAGGATGCCCATTATTGTTGTGAAATTCATCTGTTTGGGACCTGAACGGCCAAAAACGGGATTTAGGCTATTCTGATGTGAAAAGAATGAAAGTTTGGTCACAGTCTCGGAATGCCTTGAAAACCAACACACCAACTCCATTTTCTATAAGGATTCCAGCATACCCAATATTGTTGTGAAATTCATCTGTTTGGGCCCTGAACGGCGAAAAACGCGATGTAGGCTATTCTGAGGTGAAAAGAATGAAAGTTTGGTCACTGTATCGGAATGACTTGAAAACCAACACACCAACTCCATTTTCTATAAGGATTCCAGGATGCCCATTATTGTTGTGAAATTCATCTGTTTGGGACCTGAACGGCCAAAAACGGGATTTAGGCTATTCTGATGTGAAAAGAATGAAAGTTTGGTCACAGTCTCGGAATGCCTTGAAAACCAACACACCAACTCCATTTTCTATAAGGATTCCAGGATGCCCAATATTGTTGTGAAATTCATCTGTTTGGGCCCTGAAAGGCTAAAAACGTGATTTAGGCTATTATGAGGTGAAAAGAATGAAGGTTAGGTCACAGTCTCGCAATGGCTTTAAAACCCACACACCAATTCCATTTTTGATGGGGATTCCAGAATGCCCAATATTGTTGTGAAATTTATCTGTTTGGGCTCTGAACGGACAAAAACGGGATTTAGGCTATTCTGGGTGAAAAGAATGAAAGTTTGGTCACTGTATCGGAATGCCTTGAAAACCAACACACCAACTCCATTTTCTATAAGGATTCCAGGATGCCCATTATTGTTGTAAAATTCATCTGTTTGGGACCTGAACGGCCAAAAACGGGATTTAGGCTATTCTGATGTGAAATGAATGAAAGTTTGGTCACTGTATCGGAATGGCTTGAAAACCAACACACCAACTCCATTTTCTATAAGGATTCCAGAATACCCAATATTGTTGTGAAATTTATCTGTTTGGGCCCTAAACGGACAAAAACGGGGTTTAGGCTATTTTGAAGTGAAAAGAATGAAAGTTTGGTCACTGTCTCGGAATGCCTTGAAAACCAACACACCAACTCCATTTTCTATAAGGATTCCAGGATGCCCATTATTGTTGTGAAATTTATCTGTTTGGCCCCTGAACGGCGAAAAACGCGATGTAGGCTATTCTGAGGTGAAAAGAATGAAAGTTTGGTCACTGTCTCGGAATGCCCTGAAAACCAACACACCAACTCCATTTTCTATAAGGATTCCAGGATGCCCATTATTGTTGTGAAATTCATCTGTTTGGGACCTGAACGGCCAAAAACGCTATGTAGGCTATTCTGAGGTGAAAAGAATAAAAGTTTGGTCACTGTATCGGAATGACTTGAAAACCAACACACCAACTCCATTTTCTATAAGGATTCCAGGATGCCCATTATTGTTGTGAAATTCATCTGTTTCGGACCTGAAAGGCCAAAAACGGGATTTAGGCTATTCTGATGTGAAATGAATGAAAGTTTGGTCACTGTCTCGGAATGCCTTGAAAACCAACACAGCAACTCCATTTTCTATAAGGATTCCAAGATGCCCAATATTGTTGTGAAATTCATCTGTTAGGGCCCTGAACGGCGAAAAACGCGATTTAGGCTATTCTGAGGTGAAAAGAATGAAAGTTTGGTCACTGTATCGGAATGGCTTGAAAACTAACACACCAACTCCATTTCCTATAAGGATTCCAGGATGCCCAATATTGATGTGAAATTCATCTGTTTGGCCCCTGAACGGCGAAAAACGCGATTTAGGCTATTTTGAGGTGAAAAGAATGAAAGTTTGGTCACTGTATCGGAATGGCTTGAAAACCAACACACCAACTCCATTTTCTATAAGGATTCCAGAATACCCAATATTGTTGTGAAATTTATCTGTTTGGGCCCTAAACGGACAAAAACGGGGTTTAGGCTATTCTGAAGTGAAAAGAATGAAAGTTTGGTCACTGTCTCGGAATGCCTTGAAAACCAACACACCAACTCCATTTTCTATAAGGATTCCAGGATGCCCATTATTGTTGTGAAATTTATCTGTTTGGGCCCTGAACGGCGAAAAACGCGATGTAGGCTATTCTGAGGTGAAAAGAATGAAAGTTTGGTCACTGTCTCGGAATGCCCTGAAAACCAACACACCAACTCCATTTTCTATAAGGATTCCAGGATGCCCATTATTGTTGTGAAATTCATCTGTTTGGGACCTGAACGGCCAAAAACGCTATGTAGGCTATTCTGAGGTGAAAAGAATGAAAGTTTGGTCACTGTATCGGAATGACTTGAAAACCAACACACCAACTCCATTTTCTATAAGGATTCCAGGATGCCCATTATTGTTGTGAAATTCATCTGTTTTGGACCTGAAAGGCCAAAAACGGGATTTAGGCTATTCTGATGTGAAATGAATGAAAGTTTGGTCACTGTCTCGGAATGCCTTGAAAACCAACACAGCAACTCCATTTTCAATAAGGATTCCAGGATGCCCAATATTGTTGTGAAATTCATCTGTTTGGGCCCTGAACGGCGAAAAACGCGATTTAGGCTATTCTGAGGTGAAAAGAATGAAAGTTTGGTCACTGTCTCGGAATGCCTTGAAAACCAACACACCAACTCCATTTTCTATAAGGATTACAGGATGCCCAATAATGTTTTGAAATTCATCTGTTTGGGCCCTGAACGGCGAAAAACGCGATTTACGCTATTCTGAGGTGAAAAGAATGAAAGTTTCGTCACTGTATCGGAAAGGCTTGAAAACCAACACACCCACTCCATTTTCTATAAGGATTCCAGAATACCCAATATTGTTGTGAAATTTATCTGTTTGGGCCCTAAACGGACAAAAACGGGATTTAGGCTATTCTGAAGTGAAAAGAATGAAAGTTTGGTCACTGTCTCGGAAAGCCTTGAAAACCAACACACCAACTCCATTTTCTATAAGGATTCCAGGATGCCCATTATTGTTGTGAAATTTATCTGTTTGGGCCCTGAACGGCGAAAAACGCGATGTAGGCTATTCTGAGGTGAAAAGAATGAAAGTTTGGTCACTGTCTCGGAATGCCCTGAAAACCAACACACCAACTCCATTTTCTATAAGGATTCCAGGATGCCCAATATTGTTGTGAAATTCATCTGTTTGGGCCCTGAACGGCGAAAAACGCTATTTAGGCTATTCTGAGGTGAAAAGAATGAAAGTTTGGTCACTGTATCGGAATGGCTTGAAAACCAACACACCAACTCCATTTCCTATCAGGATTCCAGGATGCCCAATATTGTTGTGAAATTCATCTGTTTGGGCCCTGAACGGCGAAAAACTCGATTTAGGCTATTCTTAGGTGAAAAGAATGAAAGTTTGGTCACTGTATCGGAATGGCTTGAAAACCAACACACCAACTCCATTTTCTATAAGGATTCCAGGATGCCCAATATTGTTGTGAAATTCATCTGTTTGGGCCCTGAACGGCGAAAAACGCGATTTAGGCTATTCTGATGTGAAATGAATGAAAGTTTGGTCACTGTATCGGAATGGCTTGAAAACCAACACACCAACTCCATTTCCTATAAGGATTCCAGGATGCCCAATATTGTTGTGAAATTCATCTGTTTGGGCCCTGAACGGCGAAAAACGCGATTTAGGCTATTTTGAGGTGAAAAGAATGAAAGTTTGGTCACTGTATCGGAATGGCTTGAAAACCAACACACCAACTCCATTTTCTATAAGGATTCCAGGATACCCAATATTGTTGTGAAATTTATCTGTTTGGGCCCTAAATGGACAAAAACGGGATTTAGGCTATTCTGAAGTGAAAAGAATGAAAGTTTGGTCACTGTCTCGGAATGCCCTGAAAACCAACACACCAACTCCATTTTCTATAAGGATTCCAGGATGCCCATTATTGTTGTGAAATTCATCTGTTTGGGACCTGAACGGCCAAAAACGCGATGTAGGCTATTCTGAGGTGAAAAGAATGAAAGTTTGGTCTCTGTATCGGAATGACTTGAAAACCAACACACCAACTCCATTTTCTATAAGGATTCCAGGATGCCCATTATTGTTGTGAAATTCATCTGTTTCGGACCTGAAAGGCCAAAAACGGGATTTAGGCTATTCTGATGTGAAATGAATGAAAGTTTGGTCACTGTCTCGGAATGCCTTGAAAACCAACACACCAACTCCATTTTCTATAAGGATTCCAGGATGCCCAATATTGTTGTGAAATTCATCTGTTTGGGCCCTGAACGGCGAAAAACGCGATTTAGGCTATTCTGAGGTGAAAAGAATGAAAGTTTGGTCACTGTATCGGAAAGGCTTGAAAACCAACACACCAACTCCATTTTCTATAAGGATTCCAGAATACCCAATATTGTTGTGAAATTTATCTGTTTGGGCCCTAAACGGACAAAAACGGGATTTAGGCTATTCTGAAGTGAAAAGAATGAAAGTTTGGTCACTGTCTTGGAATGCCTTGAAAACCAACACACCAACTCCATTTTCTATAAGGATTCCAGGATGACCATTATTGTTGTGAAATTTATCTGTTTGGGCCCTGAACGGCGAAAAACGCGATGTAGGCTATTCTGAGGTGAAAAGAATGAAAGTTTGGTCACTGTCTCGGAATGCCCTGAAAACCAACACACCAACTCCATTTTCTATAAGGATTCCAGGATGCCCAATATTGTTGCGAAATTCATCTGTTTGGGCCCTGAACGGCGAAAAACGCGATTTAGGCTATTCTGAGGTGAAAAGAATGAAAGTTTGGTCACTGTATCGGAATGGCTTGAAAACCAACACACCAACTCCATTTTCTATAAGGATTCCAGGATGCCCAATATTGTTGTGAAATTCATCTGTTTGGGCCCTGAACGGCGAAAAACGCGATGTAGGCTATTCTGAGGTGAAAAGAATGAAAGTTTGGTCACTGTATCGGAATGGCTTGAAAACCAACACACCAACTCCATTTTCTATAAGGATTCCAGGATGCCCATTATTGTTGTCAAATTCATCTGTTTGGGACCTGAACGGCCAAAAACTGGATTTAGGCTATTCTGATGTGAAAAGAATGAAAGTTTGGTCACAGTTTCGGAATGCCTTGAAAACCAACACACCAACTCCATTTTCTATAAGGATTCCAGGATGCCCAATATTGTTGTGAAATTCATCTGTTTTGGCCCTGAAAGGCTAAAAACGCGATTTAGGCTATTATGAGGTGAAAAGAATGAAAGTTAGGTCACAGTCTCGCAATGGCTTTAAAACCCACACACCAATTCCATTTTTGATGGGGATTCCAGAATGCCCAATATTGTTGTGAAATTTATCTGTTTGGGCTCTGAACGGACAAAAACGGGATTTAGGCTATTCTGGGTGAAAAGAATGAAAGTTTGGTCACTGTATCGGAATGCCTTGAAAACCAACACACCAACTCCATTTTCTATAAGGATTCCAGGATGCCCATTATTGTTGTGAAATTCATCTGTTTGGGACCTGAACGGCCAAAAACGGGATTTAGGCTATTCTGATGTGAAAAGAATGAAAGTTTGGTCACAGTCTCGGAATGCCTTGAAAACCAACACACCAACTCCATTTTCTATAAGGATTCCAGGATGCCCAATATTGTTGTGAAATTCATCTGTTTTGGCCCTGAAAGGCTAAAAACGCGATTTAGGCTATTATGAGGTGAAAAGAATGAAAGCTTGGTCACTGTATCCGAATGCCTTGAAAACCAACACACCAACTCGATTTTCTATAAGGATTCCAGGATGCCCAATATTGTTGTGAAATTCATCTGTTTGGGCCCTGAACGGCGAAAAACGCGATGTAGGCTATTCTGAGGTGAAAAGAATGAAAGTTTGGTCACTGTATCGGAATGGCTTGAAAACCAACACACCAACTCCATTTCCTATAAGGATTCCAGCATACCCAATATTGTTGTGAAATTTATCTGTTTGGGCCCTCAACGGACAAAAACGGGATTTAGGCTATTCTGAAGTGAAAAAAATGAAAGTTTGGTCACTGTCTCGGAATGCCTTGAAAACCAACACACCAACTCCATTTTCTATAAGGATTCCAGGATGCCCATTATTGTTGTGAAATTCATCTGTTTGGGACCTGAACGGCCAAAAACGGGATTTAGGCTATTCTGATGTGAAAAGAATGAAAGTTTGGTCACTGTATCGGAATGGCTTGAAAACCAACACACCAACTCCATTTTCTATAAGGATTCCAGGATGCCCAATATTGTTGTGAAATTCATCTGTTTGGGCCCTGAACGGCGAAAAACGCGATGTAGGCTATTCTGAGGTGAAAAGAATGAAAGTTTGGTCACTGTATCGGAATGACTTGAAAACCAACACACCAACTCCATTTTCTATAAGGATTCCAGGATGCCCATTATTGTTGTGAAATTCATCTGTTTGGGACCTGAACGGCCAAAAACGGGATTTAGGCTATTCTGATGTGAAAAGAATGAAAGTTTGGTCACAGTCTCGGAATGCCTTGAAAACCAACACACCAACTCCATTTTCTATAAGGATTCCAGCATACCCAATATTGTTGTGAAATTCATCTGTTTGGGCCCTGAACGGCGAAAAACGCGATGTAGGCTATTCTGAGGTGAAAAGAATGAAAGTTTGGTCACTGTATCGGAATGACTTGAAAACCAACACACCAACTCCATTTTCTATAAGGATTCCAGGATGCCCATTATTGTTGTGAAATTCATCTGTTTGGGACCTGAACGGCCAAAAACGGGATTTAGGCTATTCTGATGTGAAAAGAATGAAAGTTTGGTCACAGTCTCGGAATGCCTTGAAAACCAACACACCAACTCCATTTTCTATAAGGATTCCAGGATGCCCAATATTGTTGTGAAATTCATCTGTTTGGGCCCTGAAAGGCTAAAAACGTGATTTAGGCTATTATGAGGTGAAAAGAATGAAGGTTAGGTCACAGTCTCGCAATGGCTTTAAAACCCACACACCAATTCCATTTTTGATGGGGATTCCAGAATGCCCAATATTGTTGTGAAATTTATCTGTTTGGGCTCTGAACGGACAAAAACGGGATTTAGGCTATTCTGGGTGAAAAGAATGAAAGTTTGGTCACTGTATCGGAATGCCTTGAAAACCAACACACCAACTCCATTTTCTATAAGGATTCCAGGATGCCCATTATTGTTGTCAAATTCATCTGTTTGGGACCTGAACGGCCAAAAACGGGATTTAGGCTATTCTGATGTGAAATGAATGAAAGTTTGGTCACTGTATCGGAATGGCTTGAAAACCAACACACCAACTCCATTTTCTATAAGGATTCCAGAATACCCAATATTGTTGTGAAATTTATCTGTTTGGGCCCTAAACGGACAAAAACGGGGTTTAGGCTATTTTGAAGTGAAAAGAATGAAAGTTTGGTCACTGTCTCGGAATGCCTTGAAAACCAACACACCAACTCCATTTTCTATAAGGATTCCAGGATGCCCATTATTGTTGTGAAATTTATCTGTTTGGCCCCTGAACGGCGAAAAACGCGATGTAGGCTATTCTGAGGTGAAAAGAATGAAAGTTTGGTCACTGTCTCGGAATGCCCTGAAAACCAACACACCAACTCCATTTTCTATAAGGATTCCAAGATGCCCAATATTGTTGTGAAATTCATCTGTTAGGGCCCTGAACGGCGAAAAACGCGATTTAGGCTATTCTGAGGTGAAAAGAATGAAAGTTTGGTCACTGTATCGGAATGGCTTGAAAACCAACACACCAACTCCATTTCCTATAAGGATTCCAGGATGCCCAATATTGATGTGAAATTCATCTGTTTGGCCCCTGAACGGCGAAAAACGCGATTTAGGCTATTTTGAGGTGAAAAGAATGAAAGTTTGGTCACTGTATCGGAATGGCTTGAAAACCAACACACCAACTCCATTTTCTATAAGGATTCCAGAATACCCAATATTGTTGTGAAATTTATCTGTTTGGGCCCTAAACGGACAAAAACGGGGTTTAGGCTATTCTGAAGTGAAAAGAATGAAAGTTTGGTCACTGTCTCGGAATGCCTTGAAAACCAACACACCAACTCCATTTTCTATAAGGATTCCAGGATGCCCATTATTGTTGTGAAATTTATCTGTTTGGGCCCTGAACGGCGAAAAACGCGATGTAGGCTATTCTGAGGTGAAAAGAATGAAAGTTTGGTCACTGTCTCGGAATGCCCTGAAAACCAACACACCAACTCCATTTTCTATAAGGATTCCAGGATGCCCATTATTGTTGTGAAATTCATCTGTTTGGGACCTGAACGGCCAAAAACGCTATGTAGGCTATTCTGAGGTGAAAAGAATGAAAGTTTGGTCACTGTATCGGAATGACTTGAAAACCAACACACCAACTCCATTTTCTATAAGGATTCCAGGATGCCCATTATTGTTGTGAAATTCATCTGTTTTGGACCTGAAAGGCCAAAAACGGGATTTAGGCTATTCTGATGTGAAATGAATGAAAGTTTGGTCACTGTCTCGGAATGCCTTGAAAACCAACACAGCAACTCCATTTTCAATAAGGATTCCAGGATGCCCAATATTGTTGTGAAATTCATCTGTTTGGGCCCTGAACGGCGAAAAACACGATTTAGGCTATTCTGAGGTGAAAAGAATGAAAGTTTGGTCACTGTATCGGAAAGGCTTGAAAACCAACACACCAACTCCATTTCCTATAAGGATTCCAAGATGCCCAATATTGATGTGAAATTCATCTGTTTGGGCCCTGAACGGCGAAAAACGCGATTTAGGCTATTTTGAGGTGAAAAGAATGAAAGTTTGGTCACTGTATCGGAATGGCTTGAAAACCAACACACCAACTCCATTTTCTATAAGGATTCCAGCATACCCAATATTGTTGTGAAATTTATCTGTTTGGGCCCTAAACGGACAAAAACGGGGTTTAGGCTATTCTGAAGTGAAAAGAATGAAAGTTTGGTCACTGTCTCGGAATGCCTTGAAAACCAACACACCAACTCCATTTTCTATAAGGATTCCAGGATGCCCATTATTGTTGTGAAATTTATCTGTTTGGGCCCTGAACGGCGAAAAACGCGATGTAGGCTATTCTGAGGTGAAAAGAATGAAAGTTTGGTCACTGTCTCGGAATGCCCTGAAAACCAACACACCAACTCCATTTTCTATAAGGATTCCAGGATGCCCATTATTGTTGTGAAATTCATCTGTTTGGGACCTGAACGGCCAAAAACGCTATGTAGGCTATTCTGAGGTGAAAAGAATGAAAGTTTGGTCACTGTATCGGAATGACTTGAAAACCAACACACCAACTCCATTTTCTATAAGGATTCCAGGATGCCCATTATTGTTGTGAAATTCATCTGTTTCGGACCTGAAAGGCCAAAAACGGGATTTAGGCTATTCTGATGTGAAATGAATGAAAGTTTGGCCACTGTCTCGGAATGCCTTGAAAACCAACACAGCAACTCCATTTTCAATAAGGATTCCAGGATGCCCAATATTGTTGTGAAATTCATCTGTTTGGGCCCTGAACGGCGAAAAACGCGATTTAGGCTATTCTGAGGTGAAAAGAATGAAAGTTTGGTCACTGTATCGGAAAGGCTTGAAAACCAACACACCAACTCCATTTCCAATAAGGATTCCAGGATGCCCAATATTGATGTGAAATTCATCTGTTTGGGCCCTGAACGGCGAAAAACGCGATTTAGGCTATTTTGAGGTGAAAAGAATGAAAGTTTGGTCACTGTATCGGAATGGCTTGAAAACCAACACACCAACTCCATTTTCTATAAGGATTCCAGAATACCCAATATTGTTGTGAAATTTATCTGTTTGGGCCCTAAACGGACCAAAACGGGGTTTAGGCTATTTTGAAGTGAAAAGAATGAAAGTTTGGTCACTGTCTCGGAATGCCTTGAAAACCAACACACCAACTCCATTTTCTATAAGGATTCCAGGATGCCAATTATTGTTGTGAAATTTATCTGTTTGGGCCCTGAACGGCGAAAAACGCGATGTAGGCTATTCTGAGGTGAAAAGAATGAAAGTTTGGTCACTGTCTCGGAATGCCCTGAAAACCAACACACCAACTCCATTTTCTATAAGGATTCCAGGATGCCCATTATTGTTGTGAAATTCATCTGTTTGGGACCTGAACGGCCAAAAACGCTATGTAGGCTATTCTGAGGTGAAAAGAATAAAAGTTTGGTCACTGTATCGGAATGACTTGAAAACCAACACACCAACTCCAGTTTCTATAAGGATTCCAGGATGCCCATTATTGTTGTGAAATTCATCTGTTTCGGACCTGAAAGGCCAAAAACGGGATTTAGGCTATTCTGATGTGAAATGAATGAAAGTTTGGTCACTGTCTCGGAATGCCTTGAAAACCAACACAGCAACTCCATTTTCAATAAGGATTCCAGGATGCCCAATATTGTTGTGAAATTCATCTGTTTGGGCCCTGAACGGCGAAAAACGCGATTTAGGCTATTCTGAGGTGAAAAGAATGAAAGTTTGGTCACTGTATCGGAAAGGCTTGAAAACCAACACACCAACTCCATTTCCTATAAGGATTCCAGGATGCCCAATATTGATGTGAAATTCATCTGTTTGGGCCCTGAACGGCGAAAAACGCGATTTAGGCTATTTTGAGGTGAAAAGAATGAAAGTTTGGTCACTGTATCGGAATGGCTTGAAAACCAACACACCAACTCCATTTTCTATAAGGATTCCAGCATACCCAATATTGTTGTGAAATTTATCTGTTTGGGTCCTAAACGGACAAAAACGGGGTTTAGGCTATTCTAAAGTGAAAAGAATGAAAGTTTGGTCACTGTCTCGGAATGCCTTGAAAACCAACACACCAACTCCATTTTCTATAAGGATTCCAGGATGCCCATTATTGTTGTGAAATTTATCTGTTTGGGCCCTGAACGGCGAAAAACGCGATGTAGGCTATTCTGAGGTGAAAAGAATGAAAGTTTGGTCACTGTATCGGAATGGCTTGAAAACCAACACACCAACTCCATTTTCTATAAGGATTCCAGCATACCCAATATTGTTGTGAAATTTATCTGTTTGGGCCCTAAACTGACAAAAACGGGGTTTAGGCTATTCTGAGGTGAAAAGAATGAAAGTTTGGTCACTGTATCGGAATGGCTTGAAAACCAACACACCAACTCCATTTCCTATAAGGATTCCAGGATGCCCAATATTGTTGTGAAATTCATCTGTTTGGGCCCTGAAAGGCTAAAAACGCGATTTAGGCTATTATGAGGTGAAAAGAATGAAAGTTCGGTCACTGTATCGGAATGGCTTGAAAACCAACAAACCAACTCCATTTCCTATAAGGATTCCAGGATGCCCAATATTGGTGTGAAATTCATCTGTTTGGGCCCTGAACGGCGAAAAACGCGATTTAGGCTATTCTTAGGTGAAAAGAATGAAAGTTTGGTCACTGTCTCGGAATGCCCTGAAAACCAACACACCAACTCCATTTTCTATAAGGATTCCAGGATGCCCAATATTGTTGTGAAATTCATCTGTTTGGGCCCTGAACGGCGAAAAACGCGATTTAGGCTATTCTGAGGTGAAAAGAATGAAAGTTTGGTCACTGTATCGGAATGGCTTGAAAACCAACACACCAACTCCATTTCCTATAAGGATTCCAGGATGCCCAATATTGTTGTGAAATTCATCTATTTGGGCCCTGAACGGCGAAAAACGCGATTTAGGCTATTCTTAGGTGAAAAGAATGAAAGTTCGGTCACTGTATCGGAATGGCTTGAAAACCAACACACCAACTCCATTTTCTATAAGGATTCCAGGATGCCCAATATTGTTGTGAAATTCATCTGTTTGGGCCCTGAAAGGCTAAAAACGCGATTTAGGCTATTATGAGGTGAAAAGAATGAAAGTTCGGTCACTGTATCGGAATGGCTTGAAAACCAACACACCAACTCCATTTCCTATAAGGATTCCAGGATGCCCAATATTGTTGTGAAATTCATCTGTTTGGGCCCTGAACGGCGAAAAACGCGATTTAGGCTATTCTTAGGTGAAAAGAATGAAAGTTTGGTCACTGTATCGGAATGGCTTGAAAACCAACACACCAACTCCATTTTCTATAAGGATTCCAGGATGCCCAATATTGTTGTGAAATTCATCTGTTTGGGCCCTGAAAGGCTAAAAACGCGATTAAGGCTATTATGAGGTGAAAAGAATGAAAGTTCGGTCAATGTATCGGAATGGCTTGAAAACCAACACACCAACTCCATTTCCTATCAGGATTCCAGGATGCCCAATATTGTTGTGAAATTCATCTGTTTGGGCCCTGAACGGCGAAAAACGCGATTTAGGCTATTTTGAGGTGAAAAGAATGAAAGTTTGGTCACTGTATCGGAATGGCTTGAAAACCAACACACCAACTCCATTTTCTATAAGGATTCCAGCATACCCAATATTGTTGTGAAATTTATCTGTTTGGGCCCTAAACGGACAAAAACGGGGTTTAGGCTATTCTGAGGTGAAAAGAATGAAAGTTTGGTCACTGTATCGGAATGGCTTGAAAACCAACACACCAACTCCATTTCCTATAAGGATTCCAGGATGCCCAATATTGTTGGGAAATTCATCTGTTTGGGCCCTGAACGGCGAAAAACGCGATTTAGGCTATTCTTAGGTGAAAAGAATGAAAGTTTGGTCACTGTCTCGGAATGCCCTGAAAACCAACACACCAACTCCATTTTCTATAAGGATTCCAGGATGCCCAATATTGTTGTGAAATTCATCTGTTTGGGCCCTGAAAGGCTAAAAACGCGATTTAGGCTATTATGAGGTGAAAAGAATGAAAGTTCGGTCACTGTATCGGAATGGCTTGAAAACCAACAAACCAACTCCATTTCTTATAAGGATTCCAGGATGCCCAATATTGTTGTGAAATTCATCTGTTTGGGCCCTGAACGGCGAAAAACGCGATTTAGGCTATTCTTAGGTGAAAAGAATGAAAGTTTGGTCACTGTCTCGGAATGCCCTGAAAACCAACACACCAACTCCATTTTCTATAAGGATTCCAGGATGCCCAATATTGTTGTGAAATTCATCTGTTTGGGCCCTGAACGGCGAAAAACGCGATTTAGGCTATTCTGAGGTGAAAAGAATGAAAGTTTGGTCACTGTATCGGAATGGCTTGAAAACCAACACACCAACTCCATTTCCTATAAGGATTCCAGGATGCCCAATATTGTTGTGAAATTCATCTATTTGGGCCCTGAACGGCGAAAAACGCGATTTAGGCTATTCTTAGGTGAAAAGAATGAAAGTTTGGTCACTGTATCGGAATGGCTTGAAAACCAACACACCAACTCCATTTTCTATAAGGATTCCAGGATGCCCAATATTGTTGTGAAATTCATCTGTTTGGGCCCTGAAAGGCTAAAAACGCGATTTAGGCTATTATGAGGTGAAAAGAATGAAAGTTCGGTCACTGTATCGGAATGGCTTGAAAACCAACACACCAACTCCATTTCCTATAAGGATTCCAGGATGCCCAATATTGTTGTGAAATTCATCTGTTTGGGCCCTGAACGGCGAAAAACGCGATTTAGGCTATTCTTAGGTGAAAAGAATGAAAGTTTGGTCACTGTATCGGAATGGCTTGAAAACCAACACACCAACTCCATTTTCTATAAGGATTCCAGGATGCCTAATATTGTTGTGAAATTCATCTGTTTGGGCCCTGAACGGCGAAAAACGCGATTTAGGCTATTCTGAGGTGAAAAGAATGAAAGTTTGGTCACTGTATCGGAATGGCTTGAAAACCAACACACCAACTCCATTTCCTATAAGGATTCCAGGATGCCCAATATTGATGTGAAATTCATCTGTTTGGGCCCTGAACGGCGAAAAACGTGATTTAGGCTATTTTGAGGTGAAAAGAATGAAAGTTTGGTCACTGTATCGGAATGGCTTGAAAACCAACACCCCAACTCCATTTTCTATAAGGATTCCAGAATACCCAATATTGTTGTGAAATTTATCTGTTTGGGCCCTAAACGGACAAAAACGGGGTTTAGGCTATTCTGAAGTGAAAAGAATGAAAGTTTGGTCACTGTCTCGGAATGCCTTGAAAACCAACACACCAACTCCATTTTCTATAAGGATTCCAGGATGCCCATTATTGTTGTGAAATTTATCTGTTTGGGCCCTGAACGGCGAAAAACGCGATTTAGGCTATTCTGAGGTGAAAAGAATGAAAGTTTGGTCACTGTCTCGGAATGCCCTGAAAACCAACTCACCAACTCCATTTTCTATAAGGATTCCAGGATGCCCATTATTGTTGTGAAATTCATCTGTTTGGGACCTGAACGGCCAAAAACGCTATGTAGGCTATTCTGAGGTGAAAAGAATGAAAGTTTGGTCACTGTATCGGAATGACGTGAAAACCAACTCACCAACTCCATTTTCTATAAGGATTCCAGGATGCCCATTATTGTTGTGAAATTCATCTGTTTGGGACCTGAACGGCCAAAAACGCTATGTAGGCTATTCTGAGGTGAAAAGAATGAAAGTTTGGTCACTGTATCGGAAAGGCTTGAAAACCAACACACCAACTCCATTTTCTATAAGGATTCCAGCATACCCAATATTGTTGTGAAATTTATCTGTTTGGGCCCTGAACGGCGAAAAACGCGATTTAGGCTATTCTTAGGTGAAAAGAATGAAAGTTTGGTCACTGTATCGGAATGGCTTGAAAACCAACACACCAACTCCATTTCCTATAAGGATTCCAGGATGCCCAATATTGTTGTGAACTTCATCTGTTTGGGCCCTGAACGGCGAAAAACGCGATTTAGGCTATTCTTAGGTGAAAAGAATGAAAGTTTGGTCACTGTATCGGAATGGCTTGAAAACCAACACACCAACTCCATTTTCTATAAGGATTCCTGGATGCCCAATATTGTTGTGAAATTCATCTGTTTGGGCCCTGAAAGGCGAAAAACGCGATTTAGGCTATTATGAGGTGAAAAGAATGAAAGTTCGGTCACTGTATCGGAATGGCATGAAAACCAACACACCAACTCCATTTCCTATAAGGATTCCAGGATGCCCAATATTGTTGTGAAATTCATCTGTTTGGGCCCTGAACGGCGAAAAACGCGATTTAGGCTATTCTGAGGTGAAAAGAATGAAAGTTTGGTCACTGTATCGGAATGGCTTGAAAACCAACACACCAACTCCATTTTCTATAAGGATTCCAGGATGCCCATTATTGTTGTGAAATTCATCTGTTTGGGACCTGAATGGCCAAAAACGGGATTTAGGCTATTCTGATGTGAAATGAATGAAAATTTGGTCACTGTCTCGGAATGCCTTGAAAACCAACACACCAACTCCATTTTCTATAAGGATTACAGGATGCCCAATAATGTTTTGAAATTCATCTGTTTGGGCCCTGAACGGCGAAAAACGCGATTTACGCTATTCTGAGGTGAAAAGAATGAAAGTTTCGTCACTGTATCGGAAAGGCTTGAAAACCAACACACCCACTCCATTTTCTATAAGGATTCCAGAATACCCAATATTGTTGTGAAATTTATCTGTTTGGGCCCTAAACGGACAAAAACGGGATTTAGGCTATTCTGAAGTGAAAAGAATGAAAGTTTGGTCACTGTCTCGGAAAGCCTTGAAAACCAACACACCAACTCCATTTTCTATAAGGATTCCAGGATGCCCATTATTGTTGTGAAATTTATCTGTTTGGGCCCTGAACGGCGAAAAACGCGATGTAGGCTATTCTGAGGTGAAAAGAATGAAAGTTTGGTCACTGTCTCGGAATGCCCTGAAAACCAACACACCAACTCCATTTTCTATAAGGATTCTAGGATGCCCAATATTGTTGTGAAATTCATCTGTTTGGGCCCTGAACGGCGAAAAACGCGATTTAGGCTATTCTGAGGTGAAAAGAATGAAAGTTTGGTCACTGTATCGGAATGGCTTGAAAACCAACACACCAACTCCATTTCCTATCAGGATTCCAGGATGCCCAATATTGTTGTGAAATTCATCTGTTTGGGCCCTGAACGGCGAAAAACTCGATTTAGGCTATTCTTAGGTGAAAAGAATGAAAGTTTGGTCACTGTATCGGAATGGCTTGAAAACCAACACACCAACTCCATTTTCTATAAGGATTCCAGGATGCCCAATATTGTTGTGAAATTCATCTGTTTGGGCCCTGAACGGCGAAAAACGCGATTTAGGCTATTCTGATGTGAAATGAATGAAAGTTTGGTCACTGTATCGGAATGGCTTGAAAACCAACACACCAACTCCATTTTCTATAAGGATTCCAGGATGCCCAATATTGTTGTGAAATTCATCTGTTTCGGACCTGAAAGGCCAAAAACGGGATTTAGGCTATTCTGATGTGAAATGAATGAAAGTTTGGTCACTGTCTCGGAATGCCTTGAAAACCAACACACCAACTCCATTTTCTATAAGGATTCCAGGATGCCCAATATTGTTGTGAAATTCATCTGTTTGGGCCCTGAACGGCGAAAAACGCGATTTAGGCTATTCTGAGGTGAAAAGAATGAAAGTTTGGTCACTGTATCGGAAAGGCTTGAAAACCAACACACCAACTCCATTTTCTATAAGGATTCCAGAATACCCAATATTGTTGTGAAATTTATCTGTTTGGGCCCTAAACGGACAAAAACGGGATTTAGGCTATTCTGAAGTGAAAAGAATGAAAGTTTGGTCACTGTCTTGGAATGCCTTGAAAACCAACACACCAACTCCATTTTCTATAAGGATTCCAGGATGACCATTATTGTTGTGAAATTTATCTGTTTGGGCCCTGAACGGCGAAAAACGCGATGTAGGCTATTCTGAGGTGAAAAGAATGAAAGTTTGGTCACTGTCTCGGAATGCCCTGAAAACCAACACACCAACTCCATTTTCTATAAGGATTCCAGGATGCCCAATATTGTTGCGAAATTCATCTGTTTGGGCCCTGAACGGCGAAAAACGCGATTTAGGCTATTCTGAGGTGAAAAGAATGAAAGTTTGGTCACTGTATCGGAATGGCTTGAAAACCAACACACCAACTCCATTTTCTATAAGGATTCCAGGATGCCCAATATTGTTGTGAAATTCATCTGTTTGGGCCCTGAACGGCGAAAAACGCGATGTAGGCTATTCTGAGGTGAAAAGAATGAAAGTTTGGTCACTGTATCGGAATGGCTTGAAAACCAACACACCAACTCCATTTTCTATAAGGATTCCAGGATGCCCATTATTGTTGTCAAATTCATCTGTTTGGGACCTGAACGGCCAAAAACTGGATTTAGGCTATTCTGATGTGAAAAGAATGAAAGTTTGGTCACAGTTTCGGAATGCCTTGAAAACCAACACACCAACTCCATTTTCTATAAGGATTCCAGGATGCCCAATATTGTTGTGAAATTCATCTGTTTTGGCCCTGAAAGGCTAAAAACGCGATTTAGGCTATTATGAGGTGAAAAGAATGAAAGTTAGGTCACAGTCTCGCAATGGCTTTAAAACCCACACACCAATTCCATTTTTGATGGGGATTCCAGAATGCCCAATATTGTTGTGAAATTTATCTGTTTGGGCTCTGAACGGACAAAAACGGGATTTAGGCTATTCTGGGTGAAAAGAATGAAAGTTTGGTCACTGTATCGGAATGCCTTGAAAACCAACACACCAACTCCATTATCTATAAGGATTCCAGGATGCCCATTATTGTTGTGAAATTCATCTGTTTGGGACCTGAACGGCCAAAAACGGGATTTAGGCTATTCTGATGTGAAAAGAATGAAAGTTTGGTCACAGTCTCGGAATGCCTTGAAAACCAACACACCAACTCCATTTTCTATAAGGATTCCAGGATGCCCAATATTGTTGTGAAATTCATCTGTTTTGGCCCTGAAAGGCTAAAAACGCGATTTAGGCTATTATGAGGTGAAAAGAATGAAAGCTTGGTCACTGTATCCGAATGCCTTGAAAACCAACACACCAACTCGATTTTCTATAAGGATTCCAGGATGCCCAATATTGTTGTGAAATTCATCTGTTTGGGCCCTGAACGGCGAAAAACGCGATGTAGGCTATTCTGAGGTGAAAAGAATGAAAGTTTGGTCACTGTATCGGAATGGCTTGAAAACCAACACACCAACTCCATTTTCTATAAGGATTCCAGGATGCCCATTATTGTTGTGAAATTCATCTGTTTGGGACCTGAGCGGCCAAAAACGGGATTTAGGCTATTCTGATGTGAAAAGAATGAAAGTTTGGTCACAGTCTCGGAATGCCTTGAAAACCAACACACCAACTCCATTTTCTATAAGGATTCCAGGATGCCCAATATTGTTGTGAAATTCATCTGTTTTGGCCCTGAAAGGCTAAAAACGCGATTTAGGCTATTATGAGGTGAAAAGAATGAAAGTTAGGTCACAGTCTCGCAATGGCTTTAAAACCCACACACAATTTCCATTTTTGATGGGGATTCCAGAATGCCCAATATTGTTGTGAAATTTATCTGTTTGGGCGCTGAACGGACAAAAACGGGATTTAGGCTATTCTGGGTGAAAAGAATGAAAGTTTGGTCACTGTATCGGAATGCCTTGAAAACCAACACACCAACTCCATTTTCCATAAGGATTCCAGGATGCCCATTATTGTTGTGAAATTCATCTTTTTGGGACCTGAACGGCCAAAAACGGGATTTAGGCTATTCTGATGTGAAAAGAATGAAAGTTTGGTCACTGTCTCGGAATGGCTTGAAAACCAACACACCAACTCCATTTTCTATAAGGATTCCAGGATGCCCAATATTGTTGTGAAATTCATCTGTTTGGGTCCTGAACGGCGAAAAACGCGATGTAGGCTATTCTGAGGTGAAAAGAATGAAAGCTTGGTCACTGTATCCGAATGCCTTGAAAACCAACACACCAACTCCATTTTCTATCAAAACTTACACACCCACTCCTTTTTTTATGGGTATTCCAGAATGCCCAATATTGTTATGAAATTGATCTGTTTGGGCCCTGAATGGCCAAAAACGCGATTTAGGCTATTCTGAGGTGAAAAGAATGAAAGGTTGGTCACTGTCTCGGAATGGCTTGAAAACCAACACACCAACTCCATTTTCTATAAGGAATCCAGGATGCCCAATATTGTTGTGAAATTCATCTGTTTGGGACATGGACGGCCAAAAACGCGATTTAGGCTAATATGAGGTGTAAAGAATTAAAGTATGGTCACTGTCTCGGAATGGCTTGAAAACCAACACACCAACTCTATTTTCTATAAGGATTCCAGGATGCCCAATAGGAATGGCTCGAAAACCAACACACCAACTCGATTTTCATTAAGGATTCCAGGATGCCCAATATTGTTGTGAAATTCATCTGTTTGGGCCCTGAACGGCGAAAAACGCGATGTAGGCTATTCTGAGGTGAAAAGAATGAAAGTTTGGTCACTGTATCGGAATGGCTTGAAAACCAACACACCAACTCCATTTTCTATAAGGATTCCAGGATGCCCATTATTGTTGTGAAATTCATCTGTTTGGGACCTGAGCGGCCAAAAACGGGATTTAGGCTATTCTGATGTGAAAAGAATGAAAGTTTGGTCACAGTCTCGGAATGCCTTGAAAACCAACACACCAACTCCATTTTCTATAAGGATTCCAGGATGCCCAATATTGTTGTGAAATTCATCTGTTTGGGCCCTGAACGGCCAAAAACGGGATTTAGGCTATTCTGATGTGAAAAGAATGAAAGTTTGGTCACAGTCTCGGAATGCCTTGAAAACCAACACACCAACTCCATTTTCTATAAGGATTCCAGGATGCCCAATATTGTTGTGAAATTCATCTGTTTTGGCCATGAAAGGCTAAAAACGCGATTTAGGCTATTATGAGGTGAAAAGAATGAAAGTTAGGTCACAGTCTCGGAATGCCTTGAAAACCCACACACAATTTCCATTTTTGATGGGGATTCCAGAATGCCCAATATTGTTGTGAAATTTATCTGTTTGGGCGCTGAACGGACAAAAACGGGATTTAGGCTATTCTGGGTGAAAAGAATGAAAGTTTGGTCACTGTATCGGAATGCCTTGAAAACCAACACACCAACTCCATTTTCCATAAGGATTCCAGGATGCCCATTATTGTTGTGAAATTCATCTGTTTGGGACCTGAACGGCCAAAAACGGGATTTAGGCTATTCTGATGTGAAAAGAATGAAAGTTTGGTCACTGTCTCGGAATGGCTTGAAAACCAACACACCAACTCCATTTTCTATAAGGATTCCAGGATGCCCAATATTGTTGTGAAATTCATCTGTTTGGGCCCTGAACGGCGAAAAACGCGATGTAGGCTATTCTGAGGTGAAAAGAATGAAAGCTTGGTCACTGTATCCGAATGCCTTGAAAACCAACACACCAACTCCATTTTCTATCAAAACTTACACACCCACTCCTTTTTTTATGGGTATTCCAGAATGCCCAATATTGTTATGAAATTGATCTGTTTGGGCCCTGAATGGCCAAAAACGCGATTTAGGCTATTCTGAGGTGAAAAGAATGAAAGGTTGGTCACTGTCTCGGAATGGCTTGAAAACCAACACACCAACTCCATTTTCTATAAGGAATCCAGGATGCCCAATATTGTTGTGAAATTCATCTGTTTGGGACATGGACGGCCAAAAACGCGATTTAGGCTAATATGAGGTGTAAAGAATTAAAGTATGGTCACTGTCTCGGAATGGCTTGAAAACCAACACACCAACTCTATTTTCTATAAGGATTCCAGGATGCCCAATAGGAATGGCTCGAAAACCAACACACCAACTCGATTTTCTATAAGGATTCCAGGATGCCCAATATTATTGTGAAATTCATCTGTTTGGGCCCTGAACGGCGAAAAACGCGATGTAGGCTATTCTGAGGTGAAAAGAATGAAAGTTTGGTCACTGTATCGGAATGGCTTGAAAACCAACACACCAACTCCATTTTCTATAAGGATTCCAGGATGCCCATTATTGTTGTGAAATTCATCTGTTTGGGACCTGAGCGGCCAAAAACGGGATTTAGGCTATTCTGATGTGAAAAGAATGAAAGTTTGGTCACAGTCTCGGAATGCCTTGAAAACCAACACACCAACTCCATTTTCTATAAGGATTCCAGGATGCCCAATATTGTTGTGAAATTCATCTGTTTTGGCCCTGAAAGGCTAAAAACGCGATTTAGGCTATTATGAGGTGAAAAGAATGAAAGTTAGGTCACAGTCTCGCAATGGCTTTAAAACCCACACACCAATTCCATTTTTGATGGGGATTCCAGAATGCCCAATATTGTTGTGAAATTTATCTGTTTGGGCTCTGAACGGACAAAAACGGGATTTAGGCTATTCTGGGTGAAAAGAATGAAAGTTTGGTCACTGTATCGGAATGCCTTGAAAACCAACACACCAACTCCATTTTCCATAAGGATTCCAGGATGCCCATTATTGTTGTGAAATTCATCTGTTTGGGACCTGAACGGCCAAAAACGGGATTTAGGCTATTCTGATGTGAAAAGAATGAAAGTTTGGTCACTGTCTCGGAATGGCTTGAAAACCAACACACCAACTCCATTTTCTATAAGGATTCCAGGATGCCCAATATTGTTGTGAAATTCATCTGTTTGGGCCCTGAACGGCGAAAAACGCAATGTAGGCTATTCTGAGGTGAAAAGAATGAAAGCTTGGTCACTGTATCCGAATGCCTTAAAAACCAACACACCAACTCCATTTTCTATCAAAACTTACACACCCACTCCTTTTTTTATGGGTATTCCAGAATGCCCAATATTGTTATGAAATTGATCTGTTTGGGCCCTGAATGGCCAAAAACGCGATTTAGGCTATTCTGAGGTGAAAAGAATGAAAGGTTGGTCACTGTCTCGGAATGGCTTGAAAACCAACACACCAACTCCATTTTCTATAAGGAATCCAGGATGCCCAATATTGTTGTGAAATTCATCTGTTTGGGACATGGACGGCCAAAAACGCGATTTAGGCTAATATGAGGTGTAAAGAATTAAAGTATGGTCACTGTCTCGGAATGGCTTGAAAACCAACACACCAACTCTATTTTCTATAAGGATTCCAGGATGCCCAATAGGAATGGCTCGAAAACCAACACACCAACTCGATTTTCTATAAGGATTCCAGGATGCCCAATATTGTTGTGGAATTGATCTGTTTGGGCCCTGAACGGCGAAAAACGCGATTTAGGCTATTCTGAGGTGAAAAGAATGAAAGTTTGGTCACTGTCTCGGAATGGCTTGAAAACCAACACACCAACTCCATTTTCTATAAGGATTCCAGGATGCCCAATATTGTTGTGGAATTGATCTGTTTGGGCCCTGAACGACGAAAAACGCGATTTAGGCTATTCTGAGGTGAAAAGAATGAAAGTTTGGTCACTGTCTCGGAATGGCTTGAAAACCAACACACCAACTCCATTTTCTATAAGGGTTCCAGGATGCCCAATATTGTTGTGGAATTGATCTGTTTGGGCCCTGAACGGCCAAAAACGTGAATTAGGCAATTCTGAGGTGTAAAGAATGAAAGGTTGGTCACTGTCTCGGAATGGCTTGAAAACCAACACACCAACTCCATTTTCTTTAAAGAATCCAGGATGCCCAATATTGTTGTGAAATTCATCTGTTTGGGCCCTGAACGGCCAAAAACGCGATTTAGGCTATTCTAATGTGAAAACAATGAAAGTTTGGTCACTGTCTCGGAATGGCTTGAAAACCAACACACCAACTCCATTTTCTATAAGGATTCCAGGATGCCCAATATTGTTGTGAAATTAATCTGTTTGGGCCCTGAACGGCCAAAAACGCGATTTAGGCTATTCTGAGGTGAAAAGAATGAAAGGTTGGTCACTGTCTCGGAATGGCTTGAAAACCAACACACCAACTCCATTTTCTATAAGGATTCCAGGATGCCCAATATTGTTGTGAAATTTATCTGTTTGGGCCCTAAACGGACAAAAACGGGATTTAGGCTATTCTGAAGTGAAAAGAATGAAAGTTTGGTCACTGTCTTGGAATGCCTTGAAAACCAACACACCAACTCCATTTTCTATAAGGATTCCAGGATGCCCATTATTGTTGTGAAATTCATCTGTTTGGGCCCTGAACGGCGAAAAACGCGATGTAGGCTATTCTGAGGTGAAAAGAATGAAAGTTTGGTCACTGTCTCGGAATGCCCTGAAAACCAACACACCAACTCCATTTTCTATAAGGATTCCAGGATGCCCAATATTGTTGTGAAATTCATCTGTTTGGGCCCTGAACGGCGAAAAACGCGATTTAGGCTATTTTGAGGTGAAAAGAATGAAAGTTTGGTCACTGTATCGGAATGGCTTGAAAACCAACACACCAACTCCATTTTCTATAAGGATTCCAGGATGCCCAATATTGTTGTGAAATTCATCTGTTTGGGCCCTGAACGGCGAAAAACGCGATGTAGGCTATTCTGAGGTGAAAAGAATGAAAGTTTGGTCACTGTATCGGAATGGCTTGAAAACCAACACACCAACTCCATTTTCTATAAGGATTCCAGGATGCCCATTATTGTTGTCAAATTCTTCTGTTTGGGACCTGAACGGCCAAAAACGGGATTTAGGCTATTCTGATGTGAAAAGAATGAAAGTTTGGTCACAGTCTCGGAATGCCTTGAAAACCAACACACCAACTCCATTTTCTATAAGGATTCCAGGATGCCCAATATTGTTGTGAAATTCATCTGTTTTGGCCCTGAAAGGCTAAAAACGCGATTTAGGCTATTAAGAGGTGAAAAGAATGAAAGTTAGGTCACAGTCTCGCAATGGCTTTAAAACCCACACACCAATTCCATTTTTGATGGGGATTCCAGAATGCCCAATATTGTTGTGAAATTTATCTGTTTGGGCTCTGAACGGACAAAAACGGGATTTAGGCTATTCTGGGTGAAAAGAATGAAAGTTTGGTCACTGTATCGGAATGCCTTGAAAACCAACACACCAACTCCATTTTCTATAAGGATTCCAGGATGCCCATTATTGTTGTGAAATTCATCTGTTTGGGACCTGAACGGCCAAAAACGGGATTTAGGCTATTCTGATGTGAAAAGAATGAAAGTTTGGTCACTGTCTCGGAATGGCTTGAAAACCAACACACCAACTCCATTTTCTATAAGGATTCCAGGATGCCCAATATTGTTGTGAAATTCATCTGTTTGGGCCCTGAACGGCGAAAAACGCGATGTAGGCTATTCTGAGGTGAAAAGAATGAAAGCTTGGTCACTGTATCGGAATGCCTTGAAAACCAACACACAAACTCCATTTTCTATCAAAACTTACACACCCACTCCTTTTTTTATGGGTATTCCAGAATGCCCAATATTGTTATGAAATTGATCTGTTTGGGCCCTGAACGCCCAAAAACGCGATTTAGGCTATTCTGAGGTGAAAAGAATGAAAGGTTGGTGACTGTCTCGGAATGGCTTGAAAACCAACACACCAACTCCATTTTCTATAAGGAATCCAGGATGCCCAATATTGTTGTGAAATTCATCTGTTTGCTACATGGACGGCCAAAAACGCGATTTAGGCTAATATGAGGTGTAAAGAATTAAAGTATGGTCACTGTCTCGGAATGGCTTGAAAACCAACACACCAACTCTATTTTCTATAAGGATTCCAGGATGCCCAATAGGAATGGCTCGAAAACAAACACACCAACTCGATTTTCTATAAGGATTCCAGGATGCCCAATATTGTTGTGGAATTTATCTGTGTGGGCCCTGAACGGCGAAAAACGCGATTTAGGCTATTCTGAGGTGAAAAGAATGAAAGTTTGGTCACTGTCTCGGAATGGCTTGAAAACCAACACACCAACTCCATTTTCTATAAGGATTCCAGGATGCCCAATATTGTTGTGGAATTGATCTGTTTGGGCCCTGAACGGCGAAAAACGCGATTTAGGCTATTCTGAGGTGAAAAGAATGAAAGTTTGGTCACAGTCTCGGAATGGCTTGAAAACCAACACACCAACTCCATTTTCTATATGGGTTCCAGGATGCCCAATATTGTTGTGGAATTGATCTGTTTGGGCCCTGAACGGCCAAAAACGTGAATTAGGCAATTCTGAGGTGTAAAGAATGAAAGGTTGGTCACTGTCTCGGAATGGCTTGAAAACCAACACACCAACTCCATTTTCTTTAAAGAATCCAGGATGCCCAATATTGTTGTGAAATTCATCTGTTTGGGCCCTGAACGGCCAAAAACGCGATTTAGGCTATTCTAATGTGAAAAGAATGAAAGGTTGGTCACTGTCTCGGAATGGCTTGAAAACCAACACACCAACTCTATTTTCTATAAGGAATCCAGGATGCCCAATATTGTTGTGAAATTCATCTGTTTGGGACATGGACGGCCAAAAACGCGATTTAGGCTAATATGAGGTGTAAAGAATTAAAGTATGGTCACTGTCTCGGAATGGCTTGAAAACCAACACACCAACTCTATTTTCTATAAGGATTCCAGGATGCCCAATAGGAATGGCTCGAAAACCAACACACCAACTCGATTTTCTATAAGGATTCCAGGATGCCCAATATTGTTGTGGAATTGATTTGTTTGGGCCCTGAACGGCGAAAAACGCGATTTAGGCTATTCTGAGGTGAAAAGAATGAAAGTTTGGTCACTGTCTCGGAATGGCTTGAAAACCAACACACCAACTCCATTTTCTATAAGGATTCCAGGATGCCCAATATTGTTGTGGAATTGATCTGTTTGGGCCCTGAACGGCGAAAAACGCGATTTAGGCTATTCTGAGGTGAAAAGAATGAAAGTTTGGTCACTGTCTCGGAATGGCTTGAAAACCAACACACCAACTCCATTTTCTATAAGGGTTCCAGGATGCCCAATATTGTTGTGGAATTGATCTGTTTGGGCCCTGAACGGCCAAAAACGTGAATTAGGCAATTCTGAGGTGTAAAGAATGAAAGGTTGGTCACTGTCTCGGAATGGCTTGAAAACCAACACACCAACTCCATTTTCTTTAAAGAATCCAGGATGCCCAATATTGTTGTGAAATTCATCTGTTTGGGCCCTGAACGGCCAAAAACGCGATTTAGGCTATTCTCATGTGAAAACAATGAAAGTTTGGTCACTGTCTCGGAATGGCTTCAAAACCAACACACCAACTCCATTTTCTATAAGGATTCCAGGATGCCCAATATTGTTGTGAAATTAATCTGTTTGGGCCCTGAACGGCCAAAAACGCGATTTAGGCTATTCTGAGGTGAAAAGAATGAAAGGTTGGTCACTATCTCGGAATGGCTTGAAAACCAACACACCAACTCCATTTTCTATAAGGATTCCAGGATGCCCATTATTGTTGTGAAATTCATCTGTTTGGGCCCTGAACGGACAAAAACGCGATTTAGGCTATTCTGAGGTGAAAAGAATGAAAGTTTGGTCACTGTATCGGAATGGCTTGAAAACCAACACACCAACTCCATTTTCTATAAGGATTCCAGGATGCCCATTATTGTTGTGAAATTCATCTGTTTGGGACGTGAACGGCCAAAAATGGGATTTAGGCTATTCTGATGTGAAAACAATGAAAGTTTGGTCACTGTCTCGGAATGGCTTGAAAACCAACACACCAACTCCATTTTCTTTAAAGAATCCAGGATGCCCAATATTGTTGTGAAATTCATCTGTTTGGGCCCTGAACGGCCAAAAACGCGATTTAGGCTATTCTCATGTGAAAACAATGAAAGTTTGGTCACTGTCTCGGAATGGCTTGAAAACCAACACACCAACTCCATTTTCTATAAGGATTCCAGGATGCCCAATATTGTTGTGAAATTAATCTGTTTGGGCCCTGAACGGCCAAAAACGCGATTTAGGCTATTCTGAGGTGAAAAGAATGAAAGGATGGTCACTGTCTCGGAATGGCTTGAAAACCAACACACCAACTCCATTTTCTATAAGGAATCCAGGTTGCCCAATATTGTTGTGAAATTCATCTGTTTGGGACCTGGACGGCCAAAAACGCGATTTAGGCTAATATGAGGTGTAAAGAATGAAAGAATGGTCACTGTCTCGGAATGGCTTGAAAACCAACAAACCAACTCCATTTTCTATAAGGATTCCAGGATGCCCAATATTGTTGTGGAATTGATCTGTTTGGGCCCTGCACGGCCAAAAACGCGATTTAGGCTATTCTGAGGTGAAAAGAATGAAAGTTTGGTCACTGTCTCGGAATGGCTTGAAAACCAACACACCAACTCCATTTTCTATAAGGATTCCAGGATGCCCAATATTGTTGTGAAATTCATCTGTTTGGGACCTGGACGGCAAAAAACGCGATTTAGGCTAATTTGAGGTGTAAAGAATGAAAGTTTGGTCACTGTCTCGGAATGGCTTGAAAACCAACACACCAACTCCATTTTCTGTAAGGATTCCAGGATGCCCAATATTGTTGTGAAATTGAACTGTTTGGGCCCTGAACGGCCAAAAACGCGATTTAGGCTATTTTGAGGTGAAAAGAATGAAAGGTTGGTCACTGTCTCGGAATGGCTTGAAAACCAACACACCAACTCCATTTTCTATTAGGATTCCAGGATGCCCAATATTGTTGTGAAATTCATCTGTTTGGGACCTGAACGGCCAAAAAGGCGATTTAGGCTAATTTGAGGTGTAAAGAATGAATGTTTGGTCACTGTCTCGGAATGGTTTGAAAACCAACACACCAACTCCATTTTCTATAAGGATTCCAGGATGCCCAATATTGTTGTGAAATTCATCTGTTCAGTACCTGCACGGCCAAAAAGGCGATTTAGGCTAATTTGAGGTTAAAAGAATGAAAGGTTGGTCACTGTCTCGGAATGGCTTGAAAACCAACACACGAACTCCATTTTCTATAAGGATTCCAGGATGCCCAATATTGTTGGGAAATTGATCTGTTTGGTCCCTGAACGGCCAAAAACGTGATTTAGGCTATTCTGAGGTGAAAAGAATGAAAGGTTGGTCACAGTTTCGGAATGGCTTGAAAACCAACACACCAACTCCATTTTCTATAAGGATTCCAGGATGCCCAATATTGTTGTGAAATTCATCTGTTCAGCACCTGAACGGCCAAAAATGCGATTTAGGCTAATTTAAGATGTAAAGAATGAATGTTTGGTCACTGTCTCGGAATGGCTTGAAAACCAACACACCAACTCCATTTCTATAAGGATTCCAGGATGCCCAATATTGTTGTGGAATTTATCTGTTTGGGCCCTGAACGGCGAAAAACGCGATTTAGGCTATTCTGAGGTGAAAAGAATGAAAGTTTGGTCACTGTCTCGGAATGGCTTGAAAACCAACACACCAACTCCATTTTCTATATGGGTTCCAGGATGCCCAATATTGTTGTGGAATTGATCTGTTTGGGCCCTGAACGGCCAAAAACGTGAATTAGGCAATTCTGAGGTGTAAAGAATGAAAGGTTGGTCACTGTCTCGGAATGGCTTGAAAACCAACACACCAACTCCATTTTCTTTAAAGAATCCAGGATGCCCAATATTGTTGTGAAATTCATCTGTTTGGGCCCTGAACGGCCAAAAACGTGATTTAGGCTATTCTAATGTGAAAAGAATGAAAGGTTGGTCACTGTCTCGGAATGGCTTGAAAACCAACACACCAACTCTATTTTCTATAAGGAATCCAGGATGCCCAATATTGTTGTGAAATTCATCTGTTTGGGACATGGACGGCCAAAAACGCGATTTAGGCTAATATGAGGTGTAAAGAATTAAAGTATGGTCACTGTCTCGGAATGGCTTGAAAACCAACACACCAACTCGATTTTCTATAAGGATTCCAGGATGCCCAATATTGTTGTGGAATTGATTTGTTTGGGCCCTGAACGGCGAAAAACGCGATTTAGGCTATTCTGAGGTGAAAAGAATGAAAGTTTGGTCACTGTCTCGGAATGGCTTGAAAACCAACACACCAACTCCATTTTCTATAAGGATTCCAGGATGCCCAATATTGTTGTGGAATTGATCTGTTTGGGCCCTGAACGGCGAAAAACGCGATTTAGGCTATTCTGAGGTGAAAAGAATGAAAGTTTGGTCACTGTCTCGGAATGGCTTGAAAACCAACACACCAACTCCATTTTCTATAAGGGTTCCAGGATGCCCAATATTGTTGTGGAATTGATCTGTTTGGGCCCTGAACGGCCAAAAACGTGAATTAGGCAATTCTGAGGTGTAAAGAATGAAAGGTTGGTCACTGTCTCGGAATGGCTTGAAAACCAACACACCAACTCCATTTTCTTTAAAGAATCCAGGATGCCCAATATTGTTGTGAAATTCATCTGTTTGGGCCCTGAACGGCCAAAAACGCGATTTAGGCTATTCTAATGTGAAAACAATGAAAGTTTGGTCACTGTCTCGGAATGGCTTCAAAACCAACACACCAACTCCATTTTCTATAAGGATTCCAGGATGCCCAATATTGTTGTGAAATTAATCTGTTTGGGCCCTGAACGGCCAAAAACGCGATTTAGGCTATTCTGAGGTGAAAAGAATGAAAGGTTGGTCACTATCTCGGAATGGCTTGAAAACCAACACACCAACTCCATTTTCTATAAGGATTCCAGGATGCCCATTATTGTTGTGAAATTCATCTGTTTGGGCCCTGAACGGACAAAAACGCGATTTAGGCTATTCTGAGGTGAAAAGAATGAAAGTTTGGTCACTGTATCGGAATGGCTTGAAAACCAACACACCAACTCCATTTTCTATAAGGATTCCAGGATGCCCATTATTGTTGTGAAATTCATCTGTTTGGGACTTGAACGGCCAAAAATGGGATTTAGGCTATTCTGATGTGAAAACAATGAAAGTTTGGTCACTGTCTCGGAATGGCTTGAAAACCAACACACCAACTCCATTTTCTTTAAAGAATCCAGGATGCCCAATATTGTTGTGAAATTCATCTGTTTGGGCCCTGAACGGCCAAAAACGCGATTTAGGCTATTCTAATGTGAAAACAATGAAAGTTTGGTCACTGTCTCGGAATGGCTTGAAAACCAACACACCAACTCCATTTTCTATAAGGATTCCAGGATGCCCAATATTGTTGTGAAATTAATCTGTTTGGGCCCTGAACGGCCAAAAACGCGATTTAGGCTATTCTGAGGTGAAAAGAATGAAAGGATGGTCACTGTCTCGGAATGGCTTGAAAACCAACACACCAACTCCATTTTCTATAAGGAATCCAGGTTGCCCAATATTGTGTGAAATTCATCTGTTTGGGACCTGGACGGCCAAAAACGCGATTTAGGCTAATATGAGGTGTAAAGAATGAAAGTATGGTCACTGTCACGGAATGGCTTGAAAACCAACAAACCAACTCCATTTTCTATAAGGATTCCAGGATGCCCAATATTGTTGTGGAATTGATCTGTTTGAGCCCTGTACGGCCAAAAACGCGATTTAGGCTATTCTGAGGTGAAAAGAATGAAAGTTTGGTCACTGTCTCGGAATGGCTTGAAAACCAACACACCAACTCCATTTTCTATAAGGATTCCAGGATGCCCAATATTGTTGTGAAATTCATCTGTTTGGGACCTGGACGGCAAAAAACGCGATTTAGGCTAATTTGAGGTGTAAAGAATGAAAGTTTGGTCACTGTCTCGGAATGGCTTGAAAACCAACACACCAACTCCATTTTCTGTAAGGATTCCAGGATGCCCAATATTGTTGTGAAATTGATCTGTTTGGGACCTGAACGGCCAAAAAGGCGATTTAGGCTAATTTGAGGTGTAAAGAATGAATGTTTGGTCACTGTCTCGGAATGGTTTGAAAACCAACACACCAACTCCATTTTCTATAAGGATTCCAGGATGCCCAATATTGTTGTGAAATTCATCTGTTCAGTACCTGCACGGCCAAAAAGGCGATTTAGGCTAATTTGAGGTTAAAAGAATGAAAGGTTGGTCACTGTCTCGGAATGGCTTGAAAACCAACACACGAACTCCATTTTCTATAAGGATTCCAGGATGCCCAATATTGTTGGGAAATTGATCTGTTTGGTCCCTGAACGGCGAAAAACGTGATTTAGGCTATTCTGAGGTGAAAAGAATGAAAGGTTGGTCACAGTTTCGGAATGGCTTGAAAACCAACACACCAACTCCATTTTCTATTAGGATTCCAGGATGCCCAATATTGTTGTGAAATTCATCTGTTTGGGACCTGGACGGCCAAAAACGCGATTTAGGTTAATATGAGGTGTAAAGAAAGAAAGTATGGCCACTGTCTCGGAATGGCTTGAAAACCAACACACCAACTCCATTTCTATAAGGATTCCAGGATGCCCAATATTGTTGTGGAATTGATCTGTTTGGGCCCTGCACGGCCAAAAACGCGATTTAGGCTATTCTGAGGTGAAAAGAATGAAAGTTTGGTCACTGTCTCGGAATGGCTTGAAAACCAACACACCAACTCCATTTTCTATAAGGATTCCAGTATGCCTAATATTGTTGTGAAATTCATCTGTTTGGGCCCTGAACAGCTAAAAACGTGATTTAGGCTTTTCTGAGATGAAAAGAATGAAAGTTAGGTCACTGTCTTGTAATGGCTTCAAAACTTAGACACCCACTCCTTTTTTTATGGGTATTCCAGAATGCCCAATATTGTTATGAAATTGATCTGTTTGGGCCCTGAACGGACAAAAACGGGAATTAGGCTATTCTGAGGTGAAAAGAATGAAGGTTTGGTCACTGTCTCGGAATGGCTTGAAAACCAACACACCAACTCCATTTTCTATAAGGATTCCAGGATGCCCAATATTGTTGTGAAATTCATCTGTTTAGGACCTGGACGGCCAAAAAGGCGATTTAGGCTAATTTGAGGTGTAAAGAATGAATGTTTGGTCACTATCTCAGAATGGTTTGAAAACCAACACACCAACTCCATTTTCTATAAGGAATCCAGGATGCCCAATATTGTTGTGAAATTCATCTGTTCAGGACCTGCACGGCCAACAAGGCGATTTAGGCTAATTTGAGGTGAAAAGAATGAAAGGTTGGTCACTGTCTCGGAATGGCTTGAAAACCAACCCACGAACTCCATTTTCTATAAGGATTGCAGGATGCCCAATATTGTTGGGAAATTGATCTGTTTGGTCCCTGAACGGCCAAAAACGTGATTTAGGCTATTCTGAGGTGAAAAGAATGAAAGGTTGGTCACAGTTTCGGAATGGCTTGAAAACCAACACACCAACTCCATTTTCTTTGAAGAATCCAGGATGCCCAATATTGTTGTGAAATTCATCTGTTCAGCACCTGAACGGCCAAAAATGCGATTTAGGCTAATTTAAGATGTAAAGAATGAATGTTTGGTCACTGTCTCGGAATGGCTTGAAAACCAACACACCAACTCCATTTCTATAAGGATTCCAGGATGCCCAATATTGTTGTGGAATTGATCTGTTTGGGCCCTGCACGGCCAAAAACGCGATTTAGGCTATTCTGAGGTGAAAAGAATGAAAGTTTGGTCACTGTCTCGGAATGGCATGAAAACCAACACACCAACTGCATTTTCTATAAGGATTCCAGTATGCTTAATATTGTTGTGAAATTCATCTGTTTGGGCCCTGAACGGCTACAAACGCGATTTAGGCTATTCTGAGATGAAAAGAATGAAAGTTAGGTCACTGTCTTGTAATGGCTTCAAAACTTAGACACCCACTCCTTTTTTTATGGGTATTCCAGAATGCCCAATATTGTTATGAAATTGATCTGTTTGGGCCCTGAACGGATAAAAACGGGAATTAGGCTATTCTGAGGTGAAAAGAATGAAGGTTTGGTCACTGTCTCGGAATGGCTTGAAAACCAACACACCAACTCCATTTTCTATAAGGATTCCAGGATGCCCAATATTGTTGTGAAATTCATCTGTTCAGGACCTGAACGGCCAAAAATGCGATTTAGGCTAATTTAAGGTGTAAAGAATGAATGTTTGGTCACTGTCTCAGAATGGCTTGAAAACCAACACACCAACTCCATTTTCTATAAGAATTCCAGGATGCCCAATATTGTTGTGAAATTGATATGTTTGGGCCCTGAACGGCCAAAAACGCGATTTAGCCTAATTTGAGGTGTAAAGAATTAATGTTTGGTCACTGTCTCGGAATGGCTTGGAAACCAACACACCAACTCCATTTTCTATAAGGATTCCAGGACGAACAATATTGTTGTGGAATTGATCTGTTTGGGCCCTGAACGGCCAAAAACGCGATTTAGGCTATTCTGAGTTGAAAAGAATGAAAGGTTGGTCACTGTCTCGGAATGGCTTGAAAACCAACACACCAACTCCATTTTCTATAAGGATTCCAGGATGCCCAATATTGTTGTGAAATTCATCTGTTTGGGACCTGGACCGCAAAAAACGCGATTTAGGCTAATTTGAGGTGTAAAGAATGAAAGTTTGGTCACTGTCTCGGAATGGCTTGAAAACCAACACACCAACTCCATTTTCTGTAAGGATTCCAGGATGCCCAATATTGTTGTGAAATTGAACTGTTTGGGCCCTGCACGGCCAAAAACACGATTTAGGCTATTCTGAGGTGAAAATAATGAAAGGTTGGTCACTGTCTCGGAATGGCTTGAAAACCAACACACCAACTCCATTTTCTATTAGGATTCCAGGATGCCCAATATTGTTGTGAAATTCATCTGTTTGGGACCTGGACGGCCAAAAACGCGATTTAGGTTAATATGAGGTGTAAAGAAAGAAAGTATGGTCACTGTCTCGGAATGGCTTGAAAACCAACACACCAACTCCATTTTCTGTAAGGATTCCAGGATGCCCAATATTGTTGTGAAATTGAACTGTTTGGGCCCTGAACGGCCAAAAACGCGATTTAGGCTATTCTGAGGTGAAAAGAATGAAAGGTTGGTCACAGTTTCGGAATGGCTTGAAAACCAACACACCAACTCCATTTTCTATAAGGATTCCAGGATGCCCAATATTGTTGTGAAATTCATCTGTTCAGCACCTGAACGGCCAAAAATGCGATTTAGGCTAATTTAAGATGTAAAGAATGAATGTTTGGTCACTGTCTCGGAATGGCTTGAAAACCAACACACCAACTCCATTTATATAAGGATTCCAGGATGCCCAATATTGTTGTGGAATTGATCTGTTTGGGCCCTGCACGGCCAAAAACGCGATTTAGGCTATTCTGAGGTGAAAAGAATGAAAGTTTGGTCACTGTCTCGGAATGGCTTGAAAACCAACACACCAACTCCATTTTCTATAAGGATTCCAGTACGCCTAATATTGTTGTGAAATTCATCTGTTTGGGCCCTGAACGGCTAAAAACGCGATTTAGGCTTTTCTGAGATGAAAAGAATGAAAGTTAGGTCACTGTCTTGTAATGGCTTCAAAACTTAGACACCCACTCCTTTTTTTATGGGTATTCCAGAATGCCCAATATTGTTATGAAATTGATCTGTTTGGGCCCTGAACGGACAAAAACGGGAATTAGGCTATTCTGAGGTGAAAAGAATGAAGGTTTGGTCACAGTCTCGGAATGGCTTGAAAACCAACACACCAACTCCATTTTCTATAGGGATTCCAGGATGCCCAATATTGTTGTGAAATTCATCTGTTTAGGACCTGGACGGCCAAAAAGGCGATTTAGGCTAATTTGAGGTGTAAAGAATGAATGTTTGGTCACTGTCTCGGAATGGTTTGAAAACCAACACACCAACTCCATTTTCTATAAGGAATCCAGGATGCCCAATATTGTTGTGAAATTCATCTGTTTCGGACCTGCACGGCCAAAAAGGCGATTTAGGCTAATTTGAGGTGAAAAGAATGAAAGGTTGGTCACTGTCTCGGAATGGCTTGAAAACCAACCCACGAACTCCATTTTCTATAAGGATTGCAGGATGCCCAATATTGTTGGGAAATTGATCTGTTTGGTAACTGAACGGCCAAAAACGTGATTTAGGCTATTCTGAGGTGAAAAGAATGAAAGGTTGGTCACAGTTTCGGAATGGCTTGAAAACCAACACACCAACTCCATTTTCTATAAGGATTCCAGGATGCCCAATATTGTTGTGAAATTCATCTGTTCCGGACCTGAACGGCCAAAAATGCGATTTAGGCTAATTTAAGGTGTAAAGAATGAATGTTTGGTCACTGTCTCGGAATGGCTTGAAAACCAACACACCAACTCCATTTTCTATAAGAATTCCAGGATGCCCAATATTGTTGTGAAATTGATATGTTTGGGCCCTGAACGGCCAAAAACGCGATTTAGCCTAATTTGAGGTGTAAAGAATTAATGTTTGGTCACTGTCTCGGAATGGCTTGGAAACCAATACACCAACTCCATTTTCTATAAGGATTCCAGGACGAACAATATTGTTGTGGAATTGATCTGTTTGGGCCCTGAACGGCCAAAAACGCGATTTAGGCTATTCTGAGGTGAAAAGAATGAAAGGTTGGTCACTGTCTCGGAATGGATTGAAAACCAACACACCAACTCCATTTTCTATAAGGATTCCAGGATGCCCAATATTGTTGTGAAATTCATCTGTTTGGGACCTGGACGGCAAAAAACGCGATTTAGGCTAATTTGAGGTGTAAAGAATGAAAGTTTGGTCACTGTCTCGGAATGGCTTGAAAACCAACACACCAACTCCATTTTCTGTAAGGATTCCAGGATGCCCAATATTGTTGTGAAATTGAACTGTTTGGGCCCTGAACGGCCAAAAACGCGATTTAGGCTATTCTGAGGTGAAAATAATGAAAGGTTGGTCACTGTCTCGGAATGGCTTGAAAACCAACACACCAACTCCATTTTCTATTAGGATTCCAGGATGCCCAATATTGTTGTGAAATTCATCTGTTTGGGACCTGGACGGCCAAAAACGCGATTTAGGTTAATATGAGGTGTAAAGAAAGAAAGTATGGCCACTGTCTCGGAATGGCTTGAAAACCAACACACCAACTCCATTTTCTATAAGGATTCCAGGATGCCTAATATTGTTGTGAAATTCATCTGTTTGGGACCTGAACGGCCAAAAAGGCGATTTAGGCTAATTTGAGGTGTAAAGAATGAATGTTTGGTCACTGTCTCGGAATGGTTTGAAAACCAACACACCAACTCCATTTTCTGTAAGGATTCCAGGATGCCCAATATTGTTGTGAAATTCATCTGTTCAGGACCTGCACGGCCAAAAAGGCGATTTAGGCTAATTTGAGGTTAAAAGAATGAAAGGTTGGTCACTGTCTCGGAATGGCTTGAAAACCAACACACGAACTCCATTTTCTATAAGGATTCCAGGATGCCCAATATTGTTGGGAAATTGATCTGTTTGGTCCCTGAACGGCAAAAAACGTGATTTAGGCTATTCTGAGGTGAAAAGAATGAATGGTTGGTCACAGTTTCGGAATGGCTTGAAAACCAACACACCAACTCCATTTTCTATAAGGATTCCAGGATGCCCAATATTGTTGTGAAATTCATCTGTTCAGCACCTAAACGGCCAAAAATGCGATTTAGGCTAATTTGAGGTGTAAAGAATGAAAGTTTGGTCACTGTCTCGGAATGGCTTGGAAACCAACACACCAACTCCATTTTCTATAGGGATTCCAGGACGAACAATATTGTTGTGGAATTGATCTGTTTGGGCCCTGCACGGCCAAAAACGCGATTTAGGCTATTCTGAGGTGAAAAGAATGAAAGTTTGGTCACTGTCTCGGAATGGCTTGAAAACCAACACACCAACTCCAGTTTCTATAAGGATTCCAGGATGCCCAATATTGTTGTGAAATTCATCTGTTTGGGACCTGGACGGCAAAAAACGCGATTTAGGCTAATTTGAGGTGTAAAGAATGAAAGTTTGGTCACTGTCTCGGAATGGCTTGAAAACCAACACACCAACTCCATTTTCTGTAAGGATTCCAGGATGCCCAATATTGTTGTGAAATTGAACTGTTTGGGCCCTGAACGGCCAAAAACGCGATTTAGGCTATTCTGAGGTGAAAAAAATGAAAGTTTGGTCACTGTCTCGGAATGGCGTGAAAACCAACACACCAACTCCATTTTCTATAAGGAATCCAGGATGCCCAATATTGTTGTGAAATTCATCTGTTTGGGACCTGAACGGCCAAAAAGGCGATTTAGGCTAATTTGAGGTGTAAAGAATGAATGTTTGGTCACTGTCTCGGAATGGTTTGAAAACCAACACACCAACTCCATTTTCTATAAGGATTCCAGGATGCCCAATATTGTTGTGAAATTCATCTGTTCCGGACCTGCACGGCCAAAAAGGCGATTTAGGCTAATTTGAGGTTAAAAGAATGAAAGGTTGGTCACTGTCTCGGAATGGCTTGAAAACCAACACACGAACTCCATTTTCTATAAGGATTCCAGGATGCCCAATATTGTTGGGAAATTCATCTGTTTGGTCCCTGAACGGCCAAAAACGTGATTTAGGCTATTCTGAGGTGAAAAGAATGAAAGGTTGGTCACAGTTTCGGAATGGCTTGAAAACCAACACACCAACTCCATTCTCTATAAGGAATCCAGGATGCCCAATATTGTTGTGAAATTCATCTGTTTGGGACCTGAACGGCCAAAAAGGCGATTTAGGCTAATTTGAGGTGTAAAGAATGAATTTTTGGTCACTGTCTCGGAATGGTTTGAAAACCAACACACCAACTCCATTTTCTCTAAGGATTCCAGGATGCCCAATATTGTTGTGAAATTCATCTGTTCAGGACCTGCACGGCCAAAAAGGCGATTTAGGCTAATTTGAGGTTAAAAGAATGAAAGGTTGGTCACTGTCTCGGAATGGCTTGAAAACCAACACACGAACTCCATTTTCTATAAGGATTCCAGGATGCCCAATATTGTTGGGAAATTGATCTGTTTAGTCCCTGAACGGCCAAAAACGTGATTTAGGCTATTCTGAGGTGAAAAGAATGAAAGGTTGGTCACAGTTTCGGAATGGCTTGAAAACCAACACACCAACTCCATTTTCTATAAGGATTCCAGGATGCCCAATATTGTTGTGAAATTCATCTGTTCAGCACCTGAACGGCCAAAAATGCGATTTAGGCTAATTTAAGATGTAAAGAATGAATGTTTGGTCACTGTCTCGGAATGGCTTGAAAACCAACACACCAACTCCATTTCTATAAGGATTCCAGGATGCCCAATATTGTTGTGGAATTGATCTGTTTGGGCCCTGCACGGCCAAAAACGCGATTTAGGCTATTCTGAGGTGAAAAGAATGAAAGTTTGGTCACTGTCTCGGAATGGCATGAAAACCAACACACCAACTGCATTTTCTATAAGGATTCCAGTATGCTTAATATTGTTGTGAAATTCATCTGTTTGGGCCCTGAACGGCTACAAACGCGATTTAGGCTATTCTGAGATGAAAAGAATAAAAGTTAGGTCACTGTCTTGTAATGGCTTCAAAACTTAGACACCCACTCCTTTTTTTATGGGTATTCCAGAATGCCCAATATTGTTATGAAATTGATCTGTTTGGGCCCTGAACGGACAAAAACGGGAATTAGGCTATTCTGAGGTGAAAAGAATGAAGGTTTGGTCACTGTCTCGGAATGGCTTGAAAACCAACACACCAACTCCATTTTCTATAAGGATTCCAGGATGCCCAATATTGTTGTGAAATTCATCTGTTTAGGACCTGGACGGCCAAAAAGGCGATTTAGGCTAATTTGAGGTGTAAAGAATGAATGTTTGGTCACTGTCTCGGAATGGTTTGAAAACCAACACACCAACTCCATTTTCTATAAGCAATCCAGGATGCCCAATATTGTTGTGAAATTCATCTGTTCAGGACCTGCACGGCCAAAAAGGCGATTTAGGCTAATTTGAGGTGAAAAGAATGAAAGGTTGGTCACTGTCTCGGAATGGCTTGAAAACCAACCCACGAACTCCATTTTCTATAAGGATTGCAGGATGCCCAATATTGTTGGGAAATTGATCTGTTTGGTCCCTGAACGGCCAAAAACGTGATTTAGGCTATTCTGAGGTGAAAAGAATGAAAGGTTGGTCACAGTTTCGGAATGGCTTGAAAACCAACACACCAACTCCATTTTCTATAAGGATTCCAGGATGCCCAATATTGTTGTGAAATTCATCTGTTCAGGACCTGAACGGCCAAAAATGCGATTTAGGCTAATTTAAGGTGTAAAGAATGAATGTTTGGTCACTGTCTCGGAATGGCTTGAAAACCAACACACCAACTCCATTTTCTATAAGAATTCCAGGATGCCCAATATTGTTGTGAAATTGATATGTTTGGGCCCTGAACGGCCAAAAACGCGATTTAGCCTAATTTGAGGTGTAAAGAATTAATGTTTGGTCACTGTCTCGGAATGGCTTGGAAACCAACACACCAACTCCATTTTCTATAAGGATTCCAGGACGAACAATATTGTTGTGGAATTGATCTGTTTGGGCCCTGAACGGCCAAAAACGCGATTTAGGCTATTCTGAGGTGAAAAGAATGAAAGGTTGGTCACTGTCTCGGAATGGATTGAAAACCAACACACCAACTCCATTTTCTATAAGGATTCCAGGATGCCCAATATTGTTGTGAAATTCATCTGTTTGGGACCTGGACGGCAAAAAACGCGATTTAGGCTAATTTGAGGTGTAAAGAATGAAAGTTTGGTCACTGTCTCGGAATGGCTTGAAAACCAACACACCAACTCCATTTCTATAAGGATTCCAGGATGCCCAATATTGTTGTGAAATTGATATGTTTGGGCCCTGAACGGCCAAAAACGCGATTTAGCCTAATTTGAGGTGTAAAGAATTAATGTTTGGTCACTGTCTCGGAATGGCTTGGAAACCAACACACCAGCTCCATTTTCTATAAGGATTCCAGGACGAACAATATTGTTGTGGAATTGATCTGTTTGGGCCCTGCACGGCCAAAAACGCGATTTAGGCTATTCTGAGGTGAAAAGAATGAAAGTTTGGTGACTGTCTCGGAATGGCTTGAAAACCAACACACCAACTCCAGTTTCTATAAGGATTCCAGGATGCCCAATATTGTTGTGAAATTCATCTGTTTGGGACCTGGACGGCAAAAAACGCGATTTAAGCTAATTTGAGGTGTAAAGAATGAAAGTTTGGTCACTGTCTCGGAATGGCTTGAAAACCAACACACCAACTCCATTTTCTGTAAGGATTCCAGGATGCCCAATATTGTTGTGAAATTGAACTGTTTGGGCCCTGAACGGCCAAAAACGCGATTTAGGCTATTCTGAGGTGAAAAAAATGAAAGTTTGGTCACTGTCTCGGAATGGCGTGAAAACCAACACACCAACTCGATTTTCTATAAGAATTCCAGGATGCCCAATATTGCTGTGAAATTGATCTGTTTGGGCCCTGAACGGGCAAAAACGCGATTTAGGCTATTCTGAGGTGAAAAGAATGAAAGGTTGGTCACTATCTCGGAATGGCTTGAAAACCAACACACCAAATCGATTTTCTATAAGAATTCCAGGATGCCCAATATTGTTGTGAAATTCATCTGTTTGGGACCTGGACGGCCAAAAACGTGATTTAGGCTAATATGAGGTGTAAAGAATGAAAGTATGGTCACTGTCTCGGAATGGCTTGAAAACCAACACACCAACTCCATTTTCTATAAGGATTCCAGGATGCCCAATATTGTTGTGGAATTGATCTGTTTGGGCCCTGAACGGCAAAAAACGCGATTTAGGCTAATTTGAGGTGTAAAGAATGAAAGTTTGGTCACTGTCTCGGAATGGCTTGAAAACCAACACACCAACTCCATTTTCTGTAAGGATTCCAGGATGCCCAATATTGTTGTGAAATTGAACTGTTTGGGCCCTGAACGGCCAAAAACGCGATTTAGGCTATTCTGAGGTGAAAAGAATGAAAGTTTGGTCACTGTCTCGGAATGGCTTGAAAACCAACACACCAAATCGATTTTCTATAAGAAGTCCAGGATGCCCAATATTGTTGTGAAATTGATCTGTTTGGGCCCTGAAGGGCTAAAAACGCGATTTAGGCTATTCTGAGGTGAAAAGAATGAAAGTTTGGTCACTGTATCGGAATGGCTTGAAAACCAACACACCAACTCCATTTTCTGTAAGGATTCCAGGATGCCCAATATTGTTGTGAAATTGAACTGTTTGGGCCCTGAACGGCCAAAAACGCGATTTAGGCTATTCTGAGGTGAAAAAAATGAAAGTTTGGTCACTGTCTCGGAATGGCGTGAAAACCAACACACCAACTCGATTTTCTATAAGAATTCCAGGATGCCCAATATTGTTGTGAAATTGATCTGTTTGGGCCCTGAACGGCCAAAAACGCGATTTAGGCTATTCTTAGGTGAAAAGAATGAAAGGTTGGTCACTATCTCGGAATGGCTTGAAAACAAACACACCAACTCCATTTTCTATAAGGAATCCAGGATGCCCAATATTGTTGTGAAATTGATCTGTTTGGGACCTGGACGGCCAAAAACGCGATTTAGGCTAATATGAGGTGTAAAGAAAGAAAGTATGGTCACTGTCTCGGAATGGCTTGAAAACCAACACACCAACTCCATTTTCTATAAGGATTCCAGGATGCCCAATATTGTTGTGGAATTGATCTGTTTGGGCCCTGAACGGCGAAAAACGCGATTTAGGCTATTCTGAGGTGAAAAGAATGAAAGTTTGGTCACTGTCTCGGAATGGCTTGAAAACCAACACACCAACTCCATTTTCTTTGAAGAATCCAGGATGCCCAATATTGTTGTGAAATTCATCTGTTTGGGCCCTGAACGGCCAAAAACGCGATTTAGGCTATTCTGATGTGAAAAGAATGAAAGTTTGGTCACTGTCTCGGAATGGCTTGAAAACCAACACACCAACTCCATTTTCTATCAGGATTCCAGGATGCCCATTATTGTTGTGAAATTCATCTGTTTGGGACCTGAACGGCCAAAAATGGGATTTAGGCTATTATGAGGTGAAAAGAATGAAAGTTTGGTCACTGTCTCGGAATGGCTTGAAAACCAACACACCAACTCCATTTTCTTTGAAGAATCCAGGATGCCCAATATTGTTGTGAAATTCAACTGTTTGGGCCATGAATGGCCAAAATCGTGACTTAGGCTATTCTGATGTGAAAAGAATGAATGTTTGGTCACTGTCTCGGAATGGCTTGAAAACCAACACACCACCTCCATTTTCTATCAGGATTCTAGGATGCCCAATATTGTTGTGAAATTCATCTGTTTGGGCCCTGAAGGGCTAAAAACGCGATTTAGGCTATTATGAGGTGAAAAGAATGAAAGTTTGGTCACTGTATCGGAATGGCTTGAAAACCAACACACCAACTCCATTTTCTATAAGGATTCCAGGATGCCCAATATTGTTGTGAAATTCATCTGTTTGGGCCCTGAACGGGGAAAAACGCGATTTAGGCTATTCTGAGGTGAAAAGAATGAAAGTTTGGTCACTGTATCGGAAAGGCTTGAAAACCAACACACCAACTCCATTTTCTATAAGGATTCCAGGATGCCCATTATTGTTGTGAAATTCATCTGTTTGGGACCTGAACGGCCAAAAATGGGATTTAGGCTATTATGAGGTGAAAAGAATGAAAGTTTGGTCACTGTCTCGGAATGGCTTGAAAACCAACACACCAACTCCATTTTGTTTGAAGAATCCAGGATGCCCAATATTGTTGTGAAATTCATCTGTTTGGGCCCTGAACGGCCAAAAACGCGATTTAGGCTATTCTGATGTGAAAAGAATGAAAGTTTGGTCACTGTCTCTGAATGGCTTGAAAACCAACACACCAACTCCATTTTCTATCAGGATTCCAGGATGCCCATTATTGTTGTGAAATTCATCTGTTTGGGACCTGAACGGCCAAAAATGGGATTTAGGCTATTATGAGGTGAAAAGAATGAAAGTTTGGTCACTGTCTCGGAATGGCTTGAAAACCAACACACCAACTCCATTTTCTTTGAAGAATCCAGGATGCCCAATATTGTTGTGAAATTCAACTGTTTGGGCCATGAATGGCCAAAATCGTGACTTAGGCTATTCTGATGTGAAAAGAATGAATGTTTGGTCACTGTCTCGGAATGGCTTGAAAACCAACACACCACCTCCATTTTCTATCAGGATTCTAGGATGCCCAATATTGTTGTGAAATTCATCTGTTTGGGCCCTGAAGGGTGAAAAACGCGATTTAGGCTATTATGAGGTGAAAAGAATGAAAGTTTGGTCACTGTATCGAAATGGCTTGAAAACCAACACACCACCTCCATTTTCTATAAGGATTCCAGGATGCCCATTATTGTTGTGAAATTCATCTGTTTGGGACCTGAACGGCCAAAAATGGGATTTAGGCTATTCTGATGTGAAAACAATGAAAGTTTGGTCACAGTCTCGGAATGGCTTGAAAACCAACAAACCAACTCCATTTTGTTTGAAGAATCCAGGATGCCCAATATTGTTGTGAAATTCATCTGTTTGGGCCCTGAACGGACAAAAACGGCATTTACGCTATTCTGAGGTGAAAAGAATGAAAGTTTGGTCACTGTCTAGGAATGGCTTGAAAACCAACACACCAACTCCATTTTCTATAAGGATTCCAGGATGCCCATTATTGTTGTGAAATTCATCTGTTTGGGCCCTGAAAGGCCAAAAACGCGATTTAGGCTATTCTGATGTGAAAAGAATGAAAGTTTGGTCACTGTATCGGAATGGCTTGAAAACCAACACACCACCTCCATTTTCTATAAGGATTCCAGGATGCCCATTATTGTTGTGAAATTCATCTGTTTGGGACCTGAACGGCCAAAAATGGGATTTAGGCTATTCTGATGTGAAAACAATGAAAGTTTGGTCACAGTCTCGGAATGGCTTGAAAACCAACAAACCAACTCCATTTTGTTTGAAGAATCCAGGATGCCCAATATTGTTGTGAAATTCATCTGTTTGGGCCCTGAACGGACAAAAACGGCATTTACGCTATTCTGAGGTGAAAAGAATGAAAGTTTGGTCACTGTCTCGGAATGGCTTGAAAACCAACACACCACCTCCATTTTCTATAAGGATTCCAGGATGCCCAATATTGTTGTGGAATTCAACTGTTTGGGCCACGAATGGCCAAAATCGTGACTTAGGCTATTCTGATGTGAAAAGAATGAATGTTTGGTCACTGTCTCGGAATGGCTTGAAAACCAACACACCACCTCCATTTTCTATCAGGATTCCAGGATGCCCAATATTGTTGTGAAATTCATCTGTTTGGGCCCTGAAGGGCTAAAAACGCGATTTAGGCTATTATGAGGTGAAAAGAATGAAAGTTTGGTCACTGTATCAGAATGGCTTGAAAACCAACACACCAACTCCATTTTCTATAAGGATTCCAGGATGCCCAATATTGTTGCGAAATTGATCTGTTTGGGCCCTGAACGGCCAAAAACGCGATTTAGGCTATTCTGAGGTGAAAAGAATGAAAGGTTGGTCACTGACTCGGAATGGCTTGAAAACCAACACACCAACTCCATTTTCTATAAGGAATCCAGGATACCCAATATTGTTGTGAAATTCATCTGTTTGGGACCTGGACGGCCAAAAACGCGATTTAGGCTAATATGAGGTGTAAAGAATGAAAGTATGGTCACTGTCTCGGAATGGCTTGAAAACCAACACACCAACTCCATTTTCTATAAGGATTCCAGGATGCCCAATATTGTTGTGGAATTGATCTGTTTGGGCCCTGAACGGCAAAAAACGCGATTTAGGCTAATTTGAGGTGTAAAGAATGAAAGTTTGGTCACTGTCTCGGAATGGCTTGAAAACCAACACACCAACTCCATTTTCTGTAAGGATTCCAGGATGCCCAATATTGTTGTGAAATTGAACTGTTTGGGCCCTGAACGGCCAAAAACGCGATTTAGGCTATTCTGAGGTGAAAAAAATGAAAGTTTGGTCACTGTCTCGGAATGGCGTGAAAACCAACACACCAACTCGATTTTCTATAAGAATTCCAGGATGCCCAATATTGTTGTGAAATTGATCTGTTTGGGCCCTGAACGGCCAAAAACGCGATTTAGGCTATTCTGAGGTGAAAATAATGAAAGGTTGGTCACTGTCTCGGAATGGCTTGAAAACCAACACACCAACTCCATTTTCTATAAGGAATCCAGGATGCCCAATATTGTTGTGAAATTCATCTGTTTCGGACCTGGACGGCCAAAAACGCGATTTAGGCTAATATGAGGTGTAAAGAAAGAAAGTATGGTCACTGTCTCGGAATGGCTTGAAAACCAACACACCAACTCCATTTTCTATAAGGATTCCAGGATGTCCAATATTGTTGTGGAATTGATCTGTTTGGGCCCTGAACGGCGAAAAACGCTATTTAGGCTATTCTGAGGTGAAAAGAATGAAAGTTTGGTCACTGTCTCGGAATGGCTTGAAAACCAACACACCAACTCCATTTTCTTTGAAGAGTCCAGGATGCCCAATATTGTTGTGAAATTCATCTGTTTGGGCCCTGAACGGCGAAAAACGTGATTTAGGCTATTCTGAGGTGAAAAGAATGAAAGTTTGGTCACTGTATCGGAATGGCTTGAAAACCAACACGCCAACTCCATTTTCTAGAAGGATTCCAGGATGCCCATTATTGTTTTGAAATTCATCTGTTTGGGCCCTGAAGGGCTAAAAACGCGATTTAGGCTATTCTGAGGTGAAAAGAAAGAAAGTTTGGTCACTGTATCGGAATGGCTTGAAAACCAACACACCAACTCCATTTTCTATAAGGATTCCAGGATGCCCATTATTGTTGTGAAATTCATCTGTTTGGGCCCTGAACGGACAAAAACGCGATTTAGGCTATTCTGAGGTGAAAAGAATGAAAGTTTGGTCACTGTATCGGAATAGCTTGAAAACCAACACACCAACTCCATTTTCTATAGGGATTCCAGGATGCCCATTATTGTTGTGAAATTCATCTGTTTGGGCCCTGAACGGCCAAAAACATGATTTAGGCTATTCTGATGTGAAAAGAATGAAAGTTTGGTCACTGTATCGGAATGGCTTGAAAACCAACACACCACCTCCATTTTCTATAAGGATTCCAGGATGCCCATTATTGTTGTGAAATTCATCTGTTTGGGACCTGAACGGCCAAAAATGGGATTTAGGCTATTCTGATGTGAAAACAATGAAAGTTTGGTCACAGTCTCGGAATGGCTTGAAAACCAACAAACCAACTCCATTTTGTTTGAAGAATCCAGGATGCCCAATATTGTTGTGAAATTCATCTGTTTGGGCCCTGAACGGCAAAAAACGCGATTTAGGCTATTCTGATGTGAAAAGAATGAAAGTTTGGTCACTGTCTCGGAATGGCTTGAAAACCAACACACCAACTCCATTTTCTATCAGGATTCCAGGATGCCCATTATTGTTGTGAAATTCATCTGTTTGGGACCTGAACGGCCAAAAATGGGATTTAGGCTATTATGAGGTGAAAAGAATGAAAGTTTGGTCACTGTCTCGGAATGGCTTGAAAACCAACACACCAACTCCATTTTCTTTGAAGAATCCAGGATGCCCAATATTGTTGTGAAATTCAACTGTTTGGGCCATGAATGGCCAAAATCGTGACTTAGGCTATTCTGATGTGAAAAGAATGAATGTTTGGTCACTGTCTCGGAATGGCTTGAAAACCAACACACCACCTCCATTTTCTATCAGGATTCCAGGATGCCCAATATTGTTGTGAAATTCATCTGTTTGGGCCCTGAAGGGCTAAAAACGCGATTTAGGCTATTATGAGGTGAAAAGAATGAAAGTTTGGTCACTGTATCAGAATGGCTTGAAAACCAACACACCAACTCCATTTTCTATAAGGATTCCAGGATGCCCAATATTGTTGTGAAATTCATCTGTTTGGGCCCTGAACGGGGAAAAACGCGATTTAGGCTATTCTGAGGTGAAAAGAATGAAAGTTTGGTCACTGTATCGGAAAGGCTTGAAAACCAACACACCAACTCCATTTTCTATAAGGATTCCAGGATGCCCATTATTGTTGTGAAATTCATCTGTTTGGGACCTGAACGGCCAAAAATGGGATTTAGGCTATTCTAATGTGAAAACAATGAAAGTTTGGTCACTGTCTCGGAATGGCTTGAAAACCAACACACCAACTCCATTTTCTTTGAAGAATCCAGGATTCCCATTATTGTTGTGAAATTCATCTGTTTGGGCCCTGAACGGACAAAAACGGCATTTACGCTATTCTGAGGTGAAAAGAATGAAAGTTTGGTCACTGTCTAGGAATGGCTTGAAAACCAACACACCAACTCCATTTTCTATAAGGATTCCAGGATGCCCAATATTGTTGTGAAATTCATCTGTTTGGGCCCTGAACGGCGAAAAACGTGATTTTGACTATTCTGAGGTGAAAAGAATGAAAGTTTGGTCACTGTATCGGATTGGCTAGAAAACCAACACACCAACTCCATTTTCTATAAGGATTCCAGGATGCCAATTATTGTTGTGAAATTCATCTGTTTGGGACCTGAACGGCCAAAAATGGTATTTAGGCTATTCTGATGTGAAAACAATGAAAGTTTGGTCACTGTCTCGGAATGGCTTGAAAACCAACACACCAACTCCATTTTCTTTAAAGAATCCAGGATGCCCAATATTGTTGTGAAATTCATCTGTTTGGGCCCTGAACGGCCAAAAACGCGATTTAGGCTATTCTGATGTGAAAAGAATGAAAGTTTGGTCACTGTATCGGAATGGCTTGAAAACCAACACACCACCTCCATTTTCTATAAGGATTCCAGGATGCCCATTATTGTTGTGAAATTCATCTGTTTGGGACCTGAACGGCCAAAAATGGGATTTAGGCTATTCTGATGTGAAAACAATGAAAGTTTGGTCACAGTCTCGGAATGGCTTGAAAACCAACAAACCAACTCCATTTTGTTTGAAGAATCCAGGATGCCCAATATTGTTGTGAAATTCATCTGTTTGGGCCCTGAACGGCAAAAAACGCGATTTAGGCTATTCTGATGTGAAAAGAATGAAAGTTTGGTCACTGTCTCGGAATGGCTTGAAAACCAACACACCAACTCCATTTTCTATCAGGATTCCAGGATGCCCATTATTGTTGTGAAATTCATCTGTTTGGGACCTGAACGGCCAAAAATGGGATTTAGGCTATTATGAGGTGAAAAGAATGAAAGTTTGGTCACTGTCTCGGAATGGCTTGAAAACCAACACACCAACTCCATTTTCTTTGAAGAATCCAGGATGCCCAATATTGTTGTGAAATTCAACTGTTTGGGCCATGAATGGCCAAAATCGTGACTTAGGCTATTCTGATGTGAAAAGAATGAATGTTTGGTCACTGTCTCGGAATGGCTTGAAAACCAACACACCACCTCCATTTTCTATCAGGATTCCAGGATGCCCAATATTGTTGTGAAATTCATCTGTTTGGGCCCTGAAGGGCTAAAAACGCGATTTAGGCTATTATGAGGTGAAAAGAATGAAAGTTTGGTCACTGTATCAGAATGGCTTGAAAACCAACACACCAACTCCATTTTCTATAAGGATTCCAGGATGCCCAATATTGTTGTGAAATTCATCTGTTTGGGCCCTGAACGGGGAAAAACGCGATTTAGGCTATTCTGAGGTGAAAAGAATGAAAGTTTGGTCACTGTATCGGAAAGGCTTGAAAACCAACACACCAACTCCATTTTCTATAAGGATTCCAGGATGCCCATTATTGTTGTGAAATTCATCTGTTTGGGACCTGAACGGCCAAAAATGGGATTTAGGCTATTCTAATGTGAAAACAATGAAAGTTTGGTCACTGTCTCGGAATGGCTTGAAAACCAACACACCAACTCCATTTTCTTTGAAGAATCCAGGATTCCCATTATTGTTGTGAAATTCATCTGTTTGGGCCCTGAACGGACAAAAACGGCATTTACGCTATTCTGAGGTGAAAAGAATGAAAGTTTGGTCACTGTCTAGGAATGGCTTGAAAACCAACACACCAACTCCATTTTCTATAAGGATTCCAGGATGCCCAATATTGTTGTGAAATTCATCTGTTTGGGCCCTGAACGGCGAAAAACGTGATTTTGACTATTCTGAGGTGAAAAGAATGAAAGTTTGGTCACTGTATCGGATTGGCTAGAAAACCAACACACCAACTCCATTTTCTATAAGGATTCCAGGATGCCAATTATTGTTGTGAAATTCATCTGTTTGGGACCTGAACGGCCAAAAATGGTATTTAGGCTATTCTGATGTGAAAACAATGAAAGTTTGGTCACTGTCTCGGAATGGCTTGAAAACCAACACACCAACTCCATTTTCTTTAAAGAATCCAGGATGCCCAATATTGTTGTGAAATTCATCTGTTTGGGCCCTGAACGGCCAAAAACGCGATTTAGGCTATTCTGATGTGAAAAGAATGAAAGTTTGGTCACTGTCTCGGAATGGGTTGAAAACCAACACACCACCTCCATTTTCTATCAGGATTCCAGGATGCCCAATATTATTGTGAAATTCATCTGTTTGGGCCCTGAACGGCCAAAAATGGGATTTAGGCTATTCTGATGTGAAAACAATGAAAGTTTGGTCACTGTCTCGGAATGGCTTGAAAACCAACACACCAACTCCATTTTCTTTAAAGAATCCAGGATGCCCAATATTGTTGTGAAATTCATCTCTTTGGGCCCTGAACGGCCAAAAATGGGATTTAGGCTATTCTGATGTGAAAACAATGAAAGTTTGGTCACTGTCTCGGAATGGCTTGAAAACCAACACACCAACTCCATTTTCTTTAAAGAATCCAGGATGCCCAATATTGTTGTGAAATTCATCTGTTTGGGCCCTGAACGGCCAAAAACGCGATTTAGGCTATTCTGATGTGAAAAGAATGAAAGTTTGGTCACTGTCTCGGAATGGGTTGAAAACCAACACACCACCTCCATTTTCTATCAGGATTCCAGGATGCCCAATATTGTTGTGAAATTCATCTGTTTGGGCCCTGAAGGGCTAAAAACGCGATTTAGGCTATTATGAGGTGAAAAGAATGAAAGTTTGGTCACTGTATCGGAATAGCTTGAAAACCAACACACCAACTCCATTTTCTATAAGAATTCCAGGATGCCCAATATTGTTGTGGAATTGATCTGTTTGGGCCCTGAACGGCGAAAAACGAGATTTAGGCTATTCTGAGGTGAAAAGAATGAAAGTTTGGTCACTGTCTCGGAATGGCTTGAAAACCAACACACCAACTCCATTTTCTTTGAAGAATCCAGGATGCCCAATATTGTTGTGAAATTCATCTGTTTGGGCCCTGAACGGCGAAAAACGTGATTTAGGCTATTCTGAGGTGAAAAGAATGAAAGTTTGGTCACTGTATCGGAATGGCTTGAAAACCAACACGCCAACTCCATTTTCTAGAAGGATTCCAGGATGCCCATTATTGTTGTGAAATTCATCTGTTTGGGCCCTGAAGGGCTAAAAACGTGATTTAGGCTATTCTGAGGTGAAAAGAATGAAAGTTTGGTCACTGTTTCGGAATAGCTTGAAAACCAACACACCAACTCCATTTTCTATAAGGATTCCAGGATGCCCATTATTGTTGTGAAATTCATCTGTTTGGGCCCTGAACGGCCAAAAACGCGATTTAGGCTATTCTGATGTGAAAAGAATGAAAGTTTGGTCACTGTATCGGAATGGCTTGAAAACCAACACACCACCTCCATTTTCTATAAGGATTCCAGGATGCCCATTATTGTTGTGAAATTCATCTGTTTGGGACCTGAACGGCCAAAAATGGGATTTAGGCTATTCTGATGTGAAAACAATGAAAGTTTGGTCACAGTCTCGGAATGGCTTGAAAACCAACAAACCAACTCCATTTTGTTTGAAGAATCCAGGATGCCCAATATTGTTGTGAAATTCATCTGTTTGGGCCCTGAACGGCCAAAAACGCGATTTAGGCTATTCTGATGTGAAAAGAATGAAAGTTTGGTCACTGTCTCGGAATGGCTTGAAAACCAACACACCAACTCCATTTTCTATCAGGATTCCAGGATGCCCATTATTGTTGTGAAATTCATCTGTTTGGGACCTGAACGGCCAAAAATGGGATTTAGGCTATTATGAGGTGAAAAGAATGAAAGTTTGGTCACTGTCTCGGAATGGCTTGAAAACCAACACACCAACTCCATTTTCTTTGAAGAATCCAGGATGCCCAATATTGTTGTGAAATTCAACTGTTTGGGCCATGAATGGCCAAAATCGTGACTTAGGCTATTCTGATGTGAAAAGAATGAATGTTTGGTCACTGTCTCGGAATGGCTTGAAAACCAACACACCACCTCCATTTTCTATCAGGATTCCAGGATGCCCAATATTGTTGTGAAATTCATCTGTTTGGGCCCTGAAGGGCTAAAAACGCGATTTAGGCTATTATGAGGTGAAAAGAATGAAAGTTTGGTCACTGTATCGGAATGGCTTGAAAACCAACACACCAACTCCATTTTCTATAAGGATTCCAGGATGCCCAATATTGTTGTGAAATTCATCTGTTTGGGCCCTGAACGGGGAAAAACGCGATTTAGGCTATTCTGAGGTGAAAAGAAAGAAAGTTTGGTCACTGTATCGAAAAGGCTTGAAAACCAACACACCAACTCCATTTTCTATAAGGATTCCAGGATGCCCATTATTGTTGTGAAATTCATCTGTTTGGGACCTGAACGGCCAAAAATGGGATTTAGGCTTTTCTAATGTGAAAACAATGAAAGTTTGGTCACTGTCTCGGAATGGCTTGAAAACCAACACACCAACTCCATTTTCTTTGAAGAATCCAGGATGCCCATTATTGTTGTGAAATTCATCTGTTTGGGCCCTGAACGGACAAAAACGGCATTTACGCTATTCTGAGGTGAAAAGAATGAAAGTTTGGTCACTGTCTAGGAATGGCTTGAAAACCAATACACCAACTTCATTTTCTATAAGGATTCCAGGATGCCCAATATTGTTGTGAAATTCATCTGTTTGGGCCCTGAACGGCGAAAAACGTGATTTTGGCTATTCTGAGGTGAAAAGAATGAAAGTTTGGTCACTGTATCGGAATGGCTTGAAAACCAACACACCAACTCCATTTTCTATAAGGATTCCAGGATGCCAATTATTGTTGTGAAATTCATCTGTTTGGGACCTGAACGGCCAAAAATGGGATTTAGGCTATTCTGATGTGAAAACAATGAAAGTTTGGCCACTGTCTCGGAATGGCTTGAAAACCAACACACCAACTCCATTTTCTTTAAAGAATCCAGGATGCCCAATATTGTTGTGAAATTCATCTGTTTGGGCCCTGAACGGCCAAAAACGCGATTTAGGCTATTCTGATGTGAAAAGAATGAAAGTTTGGTCACTGTCTCGGAATGGCTTGAAAACCAACACACCACCTCCATTTTCTATCAGGATTCCAGGATGCCCAATATTGTTGTGAAATTCATCTGTTTGGGCCCTGAAGGGCTAAAAACGCGATTTAGGCTATTCTGAGGTGAAAAGAATGAAAGGTTGGTCACTGTCTCGGAATGGCTTGAAAACCAACACACCAACTCCATTTTCTATAAGGAATCCAGGATGCCCAATATTGTTGTGAAATTCATCTGTTTGGGACCTGGACGGCCAAAAACGCGATTTAGGCTAATATGAGGTGTAAAGAAAGAAAGTATGGTCACTGTCTCGGAATGGCTTGAAAACCAACACACCAACTCCATTTTCTATAAGGATTCCAGGATGCCGAATATTGTTGTGGAATTGATCTGTTTGGGCCCTGAACGGCGAAAAACGCGATTTAGGCTATTCTGAGGTGAAAAGAATGAAAGTTTGGTCACTGTCTCGGAATGGCTTGAAAACCAACACACCAACTCCATTTTCTTTGAAGAATCCAGGATGCCCAATATTGTTGTGAAATTCATCTGTTTGGGCCCTGAACGGCGAAAAACGTGATTTAGGCTATTCTGAGGTGAAAAGAATGAAAATTTGGTCACTGTATCGGAATGGCTTGAAAACCAACACACCAACTCCATTTTCTATAAGGATTCCAGGATGCCAATTATTGTTGTGAAATTCATCTGTTTGGGACCTGAACGGCCAAAAATGGGATTTAGGCTCTTCTGATGTGAAAACAATGAAAGTTTGGCCACTGTCTCGGAATGGCTTGAAAACCAACACACCAACTCCATTTTCTTTAGAGAATCCAGGATGCCCAATATTGTTGTGAAATTCATCTGTTTGGGCCCTAAACGGCCAAAAACGCGATTTAGGCTATTCTGATGTGAAAAGAATGAAAGTTTGGTCACTGTCTCGGAATGGCTTGAAAACCAACACACCACCTCCATTTTCTATCAGGATTCCAGGATGCCCAATATTGTTGTGAAATTCATCTGTTTGGGCCCTGAAGGGCTAAAAACGCGATTTAGGCTATTATGAGGTGAAAAGAATGAAAGTTTGGTCACTGTATCGGAATGGCTTGAAAACCAACACACCAACTCCATTTTCTTTGAAGAATCCAGGTACCCAATATTGTTGTGAAATTCAACTGTTTGGGCGATGAATGGCTAAAATCGTGACTTAGGCTATTCTGATGTGAAAAGAATGAATGTTTGGTCACTGTCTCGGAATGGCTTGAAAACCAACACACCAACTCCATTTTCTTTGAAGAATCCAGGATGCCCAATATTGTTGTGAAATTCATCTGTTTGGGCCCTGAACGGCCAAAAACGCGATTTAGGCTATTCTGAGGTGAAAAGAATGAAAGTTTGGTCACTGTCTCGGAATGCCTTGAAAACCAACACACCAACTCCATTTTCTATAAGGATTCCAGGATGCCCAATATTGTTGTGAAATTCATCTGTTTGGGCCCTGAACGGCGAAAAACGCGATTTAGGCTATTCTGAGGTGAAAAGAATGAAAGTTTGGTCACAGTATCGGAATGGCTTGAAAACCAACACACCAACTCCATTTTCTATAAGGATTCCAGGATGCCCATTATTGTTGTGAAATTCATCTGTTTGGGACCTGAACAGCCAAAAACGGGATTTAGGCTATTCTGATGTGAAAAGAATGAAAGTTTGGTCACTGTCTAGGAATGGCTTGAAAACCAACACACCAACTCCATTTTCTATAAGGATTCCAGGATGCCAATTATTGTTGTGAAATTCATCTGTTTGGGACCTGAACGGCCAAAAACGGGATTTAGGCTATTCTGATGTGAAAACAATGAAAGTTTGGTCACTGTCTCGGAATGGCTTGAAAACCAACACACCAACACCATTTTCTTTAGAGAATCCAGGATGCCCAATATTGTTGTGAAATTCATCTGTTTGGGCCCTGAACGGCCAAAAACGCGATTTAGGCTATTCTGATGTGAAAAGAATGAAAGTTTGGTCACTGTCTCGGAATGGCTTGAAAACCAACACACCACCTCCATTTTCTATCAGGATTCCAGAATGCCCAATATTGTTGTGAAATTCATCTGTTTGGGCCCTGAAGGGCTAAAAACGCGATTTAGGCTATTATGAGGTGAAAAGAATGAAAGTTTGGTCACTGTATCGGAATGGCTTGAAAACCAACACACCAACTCCATTTTCTATAAGGATTCCAGGATGCCCATTATTGTTGTGAAATTCATCTGTTTGGGACCTGAACAGCCAAAAACGGGATTTAGGCTATTCTGATGTGAAAAGAATGAAAGTTTGGTCACTGTCTAGGAATGGCTTGAAAACCAACACACCAACTCCATTTTCTATAAGGATTCCAGGATGCCAATTATTGTTGTGAAATTCATCTGTTTGGGACCTGAACGGCCAAAAACGGGATTTAGGCTATTCTGATGTGAAAACAATGAAAGTTTGGTCACTGTCTCGGAATGGCTTGAAAACCAACACACCAACACCATTTTCTTTAAAGAATCCAGGATGCCCAATATTGTTGTGAAATTCATCTGTTTGGGCCCTGAACGGCCAAAAACTCGATTTAGGCTATTCTGATGTGAAAAGAATGAAAGTTTGGTCACTGTCTCGGAATGGCTTGAAAACCAACACACCACCTCCATTTTCTATCAGGATTCCAGGATGCCCAATATTGTTGTGAAATTCATCTGTTTGGGCCCTGAAGGGCTAAAAACGCGATTTAGGCTATTATGAGGTGAAAAGAATGAAAGTTTGGTCACTGTATCGGAATGGCTTGAAAACCAACACACCAACTCCATTTTCTTTGAAGAATCCAGGTACCCAATATTGTTGTGAAATTCAACTGTTTGGGCGATGAATGGCCAAAATCGTGACTTAGGCTATTCTGATGTGAAAAGAATGAATGTTTGGTCACTGTCTCGGAATGGCTTGAAAACCAACACACCAACTCCATTTTCTATAAGGATTCCAGGATGCCCAATATTGTTGTGAAATTCATCTGTTTGGGCCCTGAACGGACAAAAACGCGATTTAGGCTATTCTGAGGTGAAAAGAATGAAAGTTTGGTCACTGTATCGGAATAGCTTGAAAACCAACACACCAACTCCATTTTCTATAAGGATTCCAGGATGCCCATTATTGTTGTGAAATTCATCTGTTTGGGCCCTGAACGGCGAAAAACGCGATTTACGCTATTCTGAGGTGAAAAGAATGAAAGTTTGGTCACTGTATCGGAATGGCTTGAAAACCAACACACCAACTCCATTTTCTTTGAAGAATCCAGGATGCCCAATATTGTTGTGAAATTCATCTGTTTGGGCCCTTAACGGCCAAAAACGCGATTTAGGCTATTCTGAGGTGAAAAGAATGAAAGTTTGGTCACTGTCTAGGAATGGCTTGAAAACCAACACACCAACTCCATTTTCTATAAGGATTCCAGGATGCCCAATATTGTTGTGAAATTCATCTGTTTGGGCCCTGAACGGCGAAAAACGTGATTTTGGCTATTCTGAGGTGAAAAGAATGAAAGTTTGGTCACTGTATCGGAATGGCTTGAAAACCAACACACCAACTCCATTTTCTATAAGGATTCCAGGATGCCAATTATTGTTGTGAAATTCATCTGTTTGGGACCTGAACGGCCAAAAATGGGATTTAGGCTATTCTGATGTGAAAACAATGAAAGTTTGGCCACTGTCTCGGAATGGCTTGAAAACCAACACACCAACTCCATTTTCTTTAAAGAATCCAGGATGCCCAATATTGTTGTGAAATTCATCTGTTTGGGCCCTGAACGGCCAAAAACGCGATTTAGGCTATTCTGATGTGAAAAGAATGAAAGTTTGGTCACTGTCTCGGAATGGCTTGAAAACCAACACACCACCTCCATTTTCTATCAGGATTCCAGGATGCCCAATATTGTTGTGAAATTCATCTGTTTGGGCCCTGAAGGGCTAAAAACGCGATTTAGGCTATTCTGAGGTGAAAAGAATGAAAGGTTGGTCACTGTCTCGGAATGGCTTGAAAACCAACACACCAACTCCATTTTCTATAAGGAATCCAGGATGCCCAATATTGTTGTGAAATTCATCTGTTTGGGACCTGGACGGCCAAAAACGCGATTTAGGCTAATATGAGGTGTAAAGAAAGAAAGTATGGTCACTGTCTCGGAATGGCTTGAAAACCAACACACCAACTCCATTTTCTATAAGGATTCCAGGATGCCGAATATTGTTGTGGAATTGATCTGTTTGGGCCCTGAACGGCGAAAAACGCGATTTAGGCTATTCTGAGGTGAAAAGAATGAAAGTTTGGTCACTGTCTCGGAATGGCTTGAAAACCAACACACCAACTCCATTTTCTTTGAAGAATCCAGGATGCCCAATATTGTTGTGAAATTCATCTGTTTGGGCCCTGAACGGCGAAAAACGTGATTTAGGCTATTCTGAGGTGAAAAGAATGAAAATTTGGTCACTGTATCGGAATGGCTTGAAAACCAACACACCAACTCCATTTTCTATAAGGATTCCAGGATGCCAATTATTGTTGTGAAATTCATCTGTTTGGGACCTGAACGGCCAAAAATGGGATTTAGGCTCTTCTGATGTGAAAACAATGAAAGTTTGGCCACTGTCTCGGAATGGCTTGAAAACCAACACACCAACTCCATTTTCTTTAGAGAATCCAGGATGCCCAATATTGTTGTGAAATTCATCTGTTTGGGCCCTAAACGGCCAAAAACGCGATTTAGGCTATTCTGATGTGAAAAGAATGAAAGTTTGGTCACTGTCTCGGAATGGCTTGAAAACCAACACACCACCTCCATTTTCTATCAGGATTCCAGGATGCCCAATATTGTTGTGAAATTCATCTGTTTGGGCCCTGAAGGGCTAAAAACGCGATTTAGGCTATTATGAGGTGAAAAGAATGAAAGTTTGGTCACTGTATCGGAATGGCTTGAAAACCAACACACCAACTCCATTTTCTTTGAAGAATCCAGGTACCCAATATTGTTGTGAAATTCAACTGTTTGGGCGATGAATGGCTAAAATCGTGACTTAGGCTATTCTGATGTGAAAAGAATGAATGTTTGGTCACTGTCTCGGAATGGCTTGAAAACCAACACACCAACTCCATTTTCTTTGAAGAATCCAGGATGCCCAATATTGTTGTGAAATTCATCTGTTTGGGCCCTGAACGGCCAAAAACGCGATTTAGGCTATTCTGAGGTGAAAAGAATGAAAGTTTGGTCACTGTCTCGGAATGCCTTGAAAACCAACACACCAACTCCATTTTCTATAAGGATTCCAGGATGCCCAATATTGTTGTGAAATTCATCTGTTTGGGCCCTGAACGGCGAAAAACGCGATTTAGGCTATTCTGAGGTGAAAAGAATGAAAGTTTGGTCACAGTATCGGAATGGCTTGAAAACCAACACACCAACTCCATTTTCTATAAGGATTCCAGGATGCCCATTATTGTTGTGAAATTCATCTGTTTGGGACCTGAACAGCCAAAAACGGGATTTAGGCTATTCTGATGTGAAAAGAATGAAAGTTTGGTCACTGTCTAGGAATGGCTTGAAAACCAACACACCAACTCCATTTTCTATAAGGATTCCAGGATGCCAATTATTGTTGTGAAATTCATCTGTTTGGGACCTGAACGGCCAAAAACGGGATTTAGGCTATTCTGATGTGAAAACAATGAAAGTTTGGTCACTGTCTCGGAATGGCTTGAAAACCAACACACCAACACCATTTTCTTTAGAGAATCCAGGATGCCCAATATTGTTGTGAAATTCATCTGTTTGGGCCCTGAACGGCCAAAAACGCGATTTAGGCTATTCTGATGTGAAAAGAATGAAAGTTTGGTCACTGTCTCGGAATGGCTTGAAAACCAACACACCACCTCCATTTTCTATCAGGATTCCAGGATGCCCAATATTGTTGTGAAATTCATCTGTTTGGGCCCTGAAGGGCTAAAAACGCGATTTAGGCTATTATGAGGTGAAAAGAATGAAAGTTTGGTCACTGTATCGGAATGGCTTGAAAACCAACACACCAACTCCATTTTCTATAAGGATTCCAGGATGCCCATTATTGTTGTGAAATTCATCTGTTTGGGACCTGAACAGCCAAAAACGGGATTTAGGCTATTCTGATGTGAAAAGAATGAAAGTTTGGTCACTGTCTAGGAATGGCTTGAAAACCAACACACCAACTCCATTTTCTATAAGGATTCCAGGATGCCAATTATTGTTGTGAAATTCATCTGTTTGGGACCTGAACGGCCAAAAACGGGATTTAGGCTATTCTGATGTGAAAACAATGAAAGTTTGGTCACTGTCTCGGAATGGCTTGAAAACCAACACACCAACACCATTTTCTTTAAAGAATCCAGGATGCCCAATATTGTTGTGAAATTCATCTGTTTGGGCCCTGAACGGCCAAAAACGCGATTTAGGCTATTCTGATGTGAAAAGAATGAAAGTTTGGTCACTGTCTCGGAATGGCTTGAAAACCAACACACCACCTCCATTTTCTATCAGGATTCCAGGATGCCCAATATTGTTGTGAAATTCATCTGTTTGGGCCCTGAAGGGCTAAAAACGCGATTTAGGCTATTATGAGGTGAAAAGAATGAAAGTTTGGTCACTGTATCGGAATGGCTTGAAAACCAACACACCAACTCCATTTTCTTTGAAGAATCCAGGTACCCAATATTGTTGTGAAATTCAACTGTTTGGGCGATGAATGGCCAAAATCGTGACTTAGGCTATTCTGATGTGAAAAGAATGAATGTTTGGTCACTGTCTCGGAATGGCTTGAAAACCAACACACCAACTCCATTTTCTATAAGGATTCCAGGATGCCCAATATTGTTGTGAAATTCATCTGTTTGGGCCCTGAACGGACAAAAACGCGATTTAGGCTATTCTGAGGTGAAAAGAATGAAAGTTTGGTCACTGTATCGGAATAGCTTGAAAACCAACACACCAACTCCATTTTCTATAAGGATTCCAGGATGCCCATTATTGTTGTGAAATTCATCTGTTTGGGCCCTGAACGGCGAAAAACGCGATTTACGCTATTCTGAGGTGAAAAGAATGAAAGTTTGGTCACTGTATCGGAATGGCTTGAAAACCAACACACCAACTCCATTTTCTTTGAAGAATCCAGGATGCCCAATATTGTTGTGAAATTCATCTGTTTGGGCCCTTAACGGCCAAAAACGCGATTTAGGCTATTCTGAGGTGAAAAGAATGAAAGTTTGGTCACTGTCTAGGAATGGCTTGAAAACCAACACACCAACTCCATTTTCTATAAGGATTCCAGGATGCCCAATATTGTTGTGAAATTCATCTGTTTGGGCCCTGAACGGCGAAAAACGCGATTTAGGCTATTCTGAGGTGAAAAGAATGAAAGTTTGGTCACAGTATCGGAATGGCTTGAAAACCAACACACCAACTCCATTTTCTATAAGGATTCCAGGATGCCCATTATTGTTGTGAAATTCATCTGTTTGGGACCTGAACAGCCAAAAACGGGATTTAGGCTATTCTGATGTGAAAAGAATGAAAGTTTGGTCACTGTCTAGGAATGGCTTGAAAACCAACACACCAACTCCATTTTCTATAAGGATTCCAGGATGCCCAATATTGTTGTGAAATTCATCTGTTTGGGCCCTGAACGGCCAAAAACGCGATTTAGGCTATTCTGAGGTGAAAAGAATGAAAGTTTGGTCACTGTCTCGGAATGGCTTGAAAACCAACACACCAACTCCTTTTTCTATAAGGATTCCAGGATGCCCAATATTGTTGTGAAATTCATCTGTTTGGGCCCTTAACGGCGAAAAACGCGATTTAGGCTATTCTGAGGTGAAAAGAATGAAAGTTTGGTCACTGTCTCGGAATGGCTTGAAAACCAACACACCAACTCCATTTTCTTTGTAGAATCCAGGATGCCCAATATTGTTGTGAAATTCATCTGTTTGGGCCCTGAACGGCCAAAAACGCGATTTAGGCTATTCTGAGGTGAAAAGAATGAAAGTTTGGTCACTGTCTAGGAATGGCTTGAAAACCAACACACCAACTCCATTTTCTATAAGGATTCCAGGATGCCCAATATTGTTGTGAAATTCATCTGTTTGGGCCCTGAACGGCGAAAAACGCGATTTAGGCTATTCTGAGGTGAAAAGAATTAAAAGTTTGGTCACTGTATCGGAATGGCTTGAAAACCAACACACCAACTCCATTTTCTATAAGGATTCCAGGATGCCCATTATTGTTGTGAAATTCATCTGTTTGGGACCTGAACAGCCAAAAACGGGATTTAGGCTATTCTGATGTGAAAAGAATGAAAGTTTGGTCACTGTCTAGGAATGGCTTGAAAACCAACACACCAACTCCATTTTCTATAAGGATTCCAGGATGCCCAATATTGTTGTGAAATTCATCTGTTTGGGCCCTGAACGGCCAAAAACGCGATTTAGGCTATTCTGAGGTGAAAAGAATGAAAGTTTGGTCACTGTCTCGGAATGGCTTGAAAACCAACACACCAACTCCTTTTTCTATAAGGATTCCAGGATGCCCAATATTGTTGTGAAATTCATCTGTTTGGGCCCTTAACGGCGAAAAACGCGATTTAGGCTATTCTGAGGTGAAAAGAATGAAAGTTTGGTCACTGTCTCGGAATGGCTTGAAAACCAACACACCAACTCCATTTTCTTTGTAGAATCCAGGATGCCCAATATTGTTGTGAAATTCATCTGTTTGGGCCCTGAACGGCCAAAAACGCGATTTAGGCTATTCTGAGGTGAAAAGAATGAAAGTTTGGTCACTGTCTAGGAATGGCTTGAAAACCAACACACCAACTCCATTTTCTATAAGGATTCCAGGATGCCCAATATTGTTGTGAAATTCATCTGTTTGGGCCCTGAACGGCGAAAAACGCGATTTAGGCTATTCTGAGGTGAAAAGAATTAAAAGTTTGGTCACTGTATCGGAATGGCTTGAAAACCAACACACCAACTCCATTTTCTATAAGGATTCCAGGATACCCATTATTGTTGTGAAATTCATCTGTTTGGGACCTGAACAGCCAAAAACGGGATTTAGGCTATTCTGATGTGAAAAGAATGAAAGTTTGGTCACTGTCTAGGAATGGCTTGAAAACCAACACACCAACTCCATTTTCTATAAGGATTCCAGGATGCCCAATATTGTTGTGAAATTCATCTGTTTGGGCCCTGAACGGCCAAAAACGCGATTTAGGCTATTCTGAGGTGAAAAGAATGAAAGTTTGGTCACTGTCTCGGAATGGCTTGAAAACCAACACACCAACTCCTTTTTTTATAAGGATTCCAGGATGCCCAATATTGTTGTGAAATTCATCTGTTTGGGCCCTGAACGGCGAAAAACGCGATTTAGGCTATTCTGAGGTGAAAAGAATTAAAAGTTTGGTCACTGTATCGGAATGGCTTGAAAACCAACACACCAACTCCATTTTCTATAAGGATTCCAGGATGCCCATTATTGTTGTGAAATTCATCTGTTTGGGACCTGAACAGCCAAAAACGGGATTTAGGCTATTCTGATGTGAAAAGAATGAAAGTTTGGTCACTGTCTAGGAATGGCTTGAAAACCAACACACCAACTCCATTTTCTATAAGGATTCCAGGATGCCCAATATTGTTGTGAAATTCATCTGTTTGGGCCCTGAACGGCCAAAAACGCGATTTAGGCTATTCTGAGGTGAAAAGAATGAAAGTTTGGTCACTGTCTCGGAATGGCTTGAAAACCAACACACCAACTCCTTTTTCTATAAGGATTCCAGGATGCCCAATATTGTTGTGAAATTCATCTGTTTGGGCCCTTAACGGCGAAAAACGCGATTTAGGCTATTCTGAGGTGAAAAGAATGAAAGTTTGGTCACTGTCTCGGAATGGCTTGAAAACCAACACACCAACTCCATTTTCTTTGTAGAATCCAGGATGCCCAATATTGTTGTGAAATTCATCTGTTTGGGCCCTGAACGGCCAAAAACGCGATTTAGGCTATTCTGAGGTGAAAAGAATGAAAGTTTGGTCACTGTCTAGGAATGGCTTGAAAACCAACACACCAACTCCATTTTCTATAAGGATTCCAGGATGCCCAATATTGTTGTGAAATTCATCTGTTTGGGCCCTGAACGGCGAAAAACGCGATTTAGGCTATTCTGAGGTGAAAAGAATTAAAAGTTTGGTCACTGTATCGGAATGGCTTGAAAACCAACACACCAACTCCATTTTCTATAAGGATTCCAGGATACCCATTATTGTTGTGAAATTCATCTGTTTGGGACCTGAACAGCCAAAAACGGGATTTAGGCTATTCTGATGTGAAAAGAATGAAAGTTTGGTCACTGTCTAGGAATGGCTTGAAAACCAACACACCAACTCCATTTTCTATAAGGATTCCAGGATGCCCAATATTGTTGTGAAATTCATCTGTTTGGGCCCTTAACGGCCAAAAACGCGATTTAGGCTATTCTGAGGTGAAAAGAATGAAAGTTTGGTCACTGTCTCGGAATGGCTTGAAAACCAACACACCAACTCCTTTTTTTATAAGGATTCCAGGATGCCCAATATTGTTGTGAAATTCATCTGTTTGGGCCCTTAACGGCGAAAAACGCGATTTAGGCTATTCTGATGTGAAAAGAATGAAAGTTTGGTCACTGTATCGGAATGGCTTGAAAACCAACACACCAACTCCATTTTCTATAAGGATTCCAGGATGCCCATTATTGTTGTGAAATTCATCTGTTTGGGACCTGAACAGCCAAAAACGGGATTTAGGCTATTCTGATGTGAAAAGAATGAAAGTTTGGTCACTGTCTAGGAATGGCTTGAAAACCAACACACCAACTCCATTTTCTATAAGGATTCCAGGATGCCCAATATTGTTGTGAAATTCATCTGTTTGGGCCCTGAACGGCCAAAAACGCGATTTAGGCTATTCTGAGGTGAAAAGAATGAAAGTTTGGTCACTGTCTCGGAATGGCTTGAAAACCAACACACCAACTCCATTTTCTTTGAAGAATCCAGGATGCCCAATATTGTTGTGAAATTCAACTGTTTGGGCCATGAATGGCCAAAATCGTGACTTAGGCTATTCTGATGTGAAAAGAATGAATGTTTGGTCACTGTCTCGGAATGGCTTGAAAACCAACACACCACCTCCATTTTCTATCAGGATTCCAGGATGCCCAATATTGTTGTGAAATTCATCTGTTTGGGCCCTGAAGGGCTAAAAACGTGATTTAGGCTATTATGAGGTGAAAAGAATGAAAGTTTGGTCACTGTATCGGAATGGCTTGAAAACCAACACACCAACTCCATTTTCTATAAGGATTCCAGGATGCCCAATATTGTTGTGAAATTCATCTGTTTGGGCCCTGAACGGGGAAAAACGCGATTTAGGCTATTCTGAGGTGAAAAGAATGAAAGTTTGGTCACTGTATCGAAAAGGCTTGAAAACCAACACACCAACACAATTTTCTATAAGGATTCCAGGATGCCCATTATTGTTGTGAAATTCATCTGTTTGGGACCTGAACGGCCAAAAATGGGATTTAGGCTATTCTAATGTGAAAACAATGAAAGTTTGGTCACTGTCTCGGAATGGCTTGAAAACCAACACACCAACTCCATTTTCTTTGAAGAATCCAGGATGCCCATTATTGTTGTGAAATTCATCTGTTTGGGCCCTGAACGGACAAAAACGGCATTTACGCTATTCTGAGGTGAAAAGAATGAAAGTTTGGTCACTGTCTAGGAATGGCTTGAAAACCAACACACCAACTCCATTTTCTATAAGGATTCCAGGATGCCCAATATTGTTGTGAAATTCATCTGTTTGGGCCCTGAACGGCGAAAAACGTGATTTTGGCTATTCTGAGGTGAAAAGAATGAAAGTTTGGTCACTGTATCGGAATGGCTTGAAAACCAACACACCAACTCCATTTTCAATAAGGATTCCAGGATGCCAATTATTGTTGTGAAATTCATCTGTTTGGGACCTGAACGGCCAAAAATGGGATTTAGGCTATTCTGATGTGAAAACAATGAAAGTTTGGCCACTGTCTCGGAATGGCTTGAAAACCAACACACCAACTCCATTTTCTTTAAAGAATCCAGGATGCCCAATATTGTTGTGAAATTCATCTGTTTGGGCCCTGAACGGCCAAAAACGCGATTTAGGCTATTCTGATGTGAAAAGAATGAAAGTTTGGTCACTGTCTCGGAATGGCTTGAAAACCAACACACCACCTCCATTTTTTATCAGGATTCCAGGATGCCCAATATTGTTGTGAAATTCATCTGTTTGGGCCCTGAAGGGCTAAAAACGCGATTTAGGCTATTATGAGGTGAAAAGAATGAAAGTTTGGTCACTGTATCGGAATGGCTTGAAAACCAACACACCAACTCCATTTTCTTTGAAGAATCCAGGTACCCAATATTGTTGTGAAATTCAACTGTTTGGGCGATGAATGGCTAAAATCGTGACTTAGGCTATTCTGATGTGAAAAGAATGAATGTTTGGTCACTGTCTCGGAATGGCTTGAAAACCAACACACCAACTCCATTTTCTATAAGGATTCCAGGATGCCCATTATTGTTGTGAAATTCATCTGTTTGGGCCCTGAACGGACAAAAACGCGATTTAGGCTATTCTGAGGTGAAAAGAATGAAAGTTTGGTCACTGTATCGGAATAGCTTGAAAACCAACACACCAACTCCATTTTCTATAAGGATTCCAGGATGCCCATTATTGTTGTGAAATTCATCTGTTTGGGCCCTGAACGGCCAAAAACGCGATTTAGGCTATTCTGATGTGAAAAGAATGAAAGTTTGGTCACTGTATCGGAATGGCTTGAAAACCAAAACACCAACTCCATTTTCTTTGAAGAATCCAGGATGCCCAATATTGTTGTGAAATTCATCTGTTTGGGCCCTGAACGGCCAAAAACGCGATTTAGGCTATTCTGAGGTGAAAAGAATGAAAGTTTGGTCACTGTCTCGGAATGCCTTGAAAACCAACACACCAACTCCATTTTCTATAAGGATTCCAGGATGCCCAATATTGTTGTGAAATTCATCTGTTTGGGCCCTGAACGGCGAAAAACGCGATTTAGGCTATTCTGAGGTGAAAAGAATGAAAGTTTGGTCACTGTATCGGAATGGCTTGAAAACCAACACACCAACTCCATTTTCTATAAGGATTCCAGGATGCCCATTATTGTTGTGAAATTCATCTGTTTGGGACCTGAACAGCCAAAAACGGGATTTAGGCTATTCTGATGTGAAAAGAATGAAAGTTTGGTCACTGTCTAGGAATGGCTTGAAAACCAACACACCAACTCCATTTTCTATAAGGATTCCAGGATGCCAATTATTGTTGTGAAATTCATCTGTTTGGGACCTGAACGGCCAAAAACGGGATTTAGGCTATTCTGATGTGAAAACAATGAAAGTTTGGTCACTGTCTCGGAATGGCTTGAAAACCAACACACCAACACCATTTTCTTTAAAGAATCCAGGATGAGCAATATTGTTGTGAAATTCATCTGTTTGGGCCCTGAACGGCCAAAAACGCGATTTAGGCTATTCTGATGTGAAAAGAATGAAAGTTTGGTCACTGTCTCGGAATGGCTTGAAAACCAACACACCACCTCCATTTTCTATCAGGATTCCAGGATGCCCAATATTGTTGTGAAATTCATCTGTTTGGGCCCTGAAGGGCTAAAAACGCGATTTAGGCTATTATGAGGTGAAAAGAATGAAAGTTTGGTCACTGTATCGGAATGGCTTGAAAACCAACACACCAACTCCATTTTCTTTGAAGAATCCAGGTACCCAATATTGTTGTGAAATTCAACTGTTTGGGCGATGAATGGCCAAAATCGTGACTTAGGCTATTCTGATGTGAAAAGAATGAATGTTTGGTCACTGTCTCGGAATGGCTTGAAAACCAACACACCAACTCCATTTTCTATAAGGATTCCAGGATGCCCATTATTGTTGTGAAATTCATCTGTTTGGGCCCTGAACGGACAAAAACGCGATTTAGGCTATTATGAGGTGAAAAGAATGAAAGTTTGGTCACTGTATCGGAATGGCTTGAAAACCAACACACCAACTCCATTTTCTTTGAAGAATCCAGGTACCCAATATTGTTGTGAAATTCAACTGTTTGGGCGATGAATGGCCAAAATCGTGACTTAGGCTATTCTGATGTGAAAAGAATGAATGTTTGGTCACTGTCTCGGAATGGCTTGAAAACCAACACACCAACTCCATTTTCTATAAGGATTCCAGGATGCCCAATATTGTTGTGAAATTCATCTGTTTGGGCCCTGAACGGACAAAAACGCGATTTAGGCTATTCTGAGGTGAAAAGAATGAAAGTTTGGTCACTGTATCGGAATAGCTTGAAAACCAACACACCAACTCCATTTTCTATAAGGATTCCAGGATGCCCATTATTGTTGTGAAATTCATCTGTTTGGGCCCTGAACGGCGAAAAACGCGATTTAGGCTATTCTGAGGTGAAAAGAATGAAAGTTTGGTCACTGTATCGGAATGGCTTGAAAACCAACACACCAACTCCATTTTCTTTGAAGAATCCAGGATGCCCAATATTGTTGTGAAATTCATCTGTTTGGGCCCTTAACGGCCAAAAACGCGATTTAGGCTATTCTGAGGTGAAAAGAATGAAAGTTTGGTCACTGTCTAGGAATGGCTTGAAAACCAACACACCAACTCCATTTTCTATAAGGATTCCAGGATGCCCAATATTGTTGTGAAATTCATCTGTTTGGGCCCTGAACGGCGAAAAACGCGATTTAGGCTATTCTGAGGTGAAAAGAATGAAAGTTTGGTCACTGTATCGGAATGGCTTGAAAACCAACACACCAACTCCATTTTCTATAAGGATTCCAGGATGCCCATTATTGTTGTGAAATTCATCTGTTTGGGACCTGAACAGCCAAAAACGGGATTTAGGCTATTCTGATGTGAAAAGAATGAAAGTTTGGTCACTGTCTAGGAATGGCTTGAAAACCAACACACCAACTCCATTTTCTATAAGGATTCCAGGATGCCCAATATTGTTGTGAAATTCATCTGTTTGGGCCCTGAACGGCCAAAAACGCGATTTAGGCTATTCTGAGGTGAAAAGAATGAAAGTTTGGTCACTGTCTCGGAATGGCTTGAAAACCAACACACCAACTCCTTTTTCTATAAGGATTCCAGGATGCCCAATATTGTTGTGAAATTCATCTGTTTGGGCCCTGAACGGCGAAAAACGCGATTTAGGCTATTCTGAGGTGAAAAGAATGAAAGTTTGGTCACTGTCTCGGAATGGCTTGAAAACCAACACACCAACTCCATTTTCTTTGTAGAATCCAGGATGCCCAATATTGTTGTGAAATTCATCTGTTTGGGCCCTGAACGGCCAAAAACGCGATTTAGGCTATTCTGAGGTGAAAAGAATGAAAGTTTGGTCACTGTCTAGGAATGGCTTGAAAACCAACACACCAACTCCATTTTCTATAAGGATTCCAGGATGCCCAATATTGTTGTGAAATTCATCTGTTTGGGCCCTGAACGGCGAAAAACGCGATTTAGGCTATTCTGAGGTGAAAAGAATTAAAAGTTTGGTCACTGTATCGGAATGGCTTGAAAACCAACACACCAACTCCATTTTCTATAAGGATTCCAGGATGCCCATTATTGTTGTGAAATTCATCTGTTTGGGACCTGAACAGCCAAAAACGGGATTTAGGCTATTCTGATGTGAAAAGAATGAAAGTTTGGTCACTGTCTAGGAATGGCTTGAAAACCAACACACCAACTCCATTTTCTATAAGGATTCCAGGATGCCCAATATTGTTGTGAAATTCATCTGTTTGGGCCCTGAACGGCCAAAAACGCGATTTAGGCTATTCTGAGGTGAAAAGAATGAAAGTTTGGTCACTGTCTCGGAATGGCTTGAAAACCAACACACCAACTCCTTTTTCTATAAGGATTCCAGGATGCCCAATATTGTTGTGAAATTCATCTGTTTGGGCCCTTAACGGCGAAAAACGCGATTTAGGCTATTCTGAGGTGAAAAGAATGAAAGTTTGGTCACTGTCTCGGAATGGCTTGAAAACCAACACACCAACTCCATTTTCTTTGTAGAATCCAGGATGCCCAATATTGTTGTGAAATTCATCTGTTTGGGCCCTGAACGGCCAAAAACGCGATTTAGGCTATTCTGAGGTGAAAAGAATGAAAGTTTGGTCACTGTCTAGGAATGGCTTGAAAACCAACACACCAACTCCATTTTCTATAAGGATTCCAGGATGCCCAATATTGTTGTGAAATTCATCTGTTTGGGCCCTGAACGGCGAAAAACGCGATTTAGGCTATTCTGAGGTGAAAAGAATTAAAAGTTTGGTCACTGTATCGGAATGGCTTGAAAACCAACACACCAACTCCATTTTCTATAAGGATTCCAGGATGCCCATTATTGTTGTGAAATTCATCTGTTTGGGACCTGAACAGCCAAAAACGGGATTTAGGCTATTCTGATGTGAAAAGAATGAAAGTTTGGTCACTGTCTAGGAATGGCTTGAAAACCAACACACCAACTCCATTTTCTATAAGGATTCCAGGATGCCCAATATTGTTGTGAAATTCATCTGTTTGGGCCCTGAACGGCCAAAAACGCGATTTAGGCTATTCTGAGGTGAAAAGAATGAAAGTTTGGTCACTGTCTCGGAATGGCTTGAAAACCAACACACCAACTCCTTTTTTTATAAGGATTCCAGGATGCCCAATATTGTTGTGAAATTCATCTGTTTGGGCCCTTAACGGCGAAAAACGCGATTTAGGCTATTCTGATGTGAAAAGAATGAAAGTTTGGTCACTGTATCGGAATGGCTTGAAAACCAACACACCAACTCCATTTTCTATAAGGATTCCTGGATGCCCATTATTGTTGTGAAATTCATCTGTTTGGGACCTGAACAGCCAAAAACGGGATTTAGGCTATTCTGATGTGAAAAGAATGAAAGTTTGGTCACTGTCTAGGAATGGCTTGAAAACCAACACACCAACTCCATTTTCTATAAGGATTCCAGGATGCCCAATATTGTTGTGAAATTCATCTGTTTGGGCCCTGAACGGCCAAAAACGCGATTTAGGCTATTCTGAGGTGAAAAGAATGAAAGTTTGGTCACTGTCTTGGAATGGCTTGAAAACCAACACACCAACTCCATTTTCTTTGAAGAATCCAGGATGCCCAATATTGTTGTGAAATTCAACTGTTTGGGCCATGAATGGCCAAAATCGTGACTTAGGCTATTCTGATGTGAAAAGAATGAATGTTTGGTCACTGTCTCGGAATGGCTTGAAAACCAACACACCACCTCCATTTTCTATCAGGATTCCAGGATGCCCAATATTGTTGTGAAATTCATCTGTTTGGGCCCTGAAGGGCTAAAAACGTGATTTAGGCTATTATGAGGTGAAAAGAATGAAAGTTTGGTCACTGTATCGGAATGGCTTGAAAACCAACACACCAACTCCATTTTCTATAAGGATTCCAGGATGCCCAATATTGTTGTGAAATTCATCTGTTTGGGCCCTGAACGGGGAAAAACGCGATTTAGGCTATTCTGAGGTGAAAAGAATGAAAGTTTGGTCACTGTATCGAAAAGGCTTGAAAACCAACACACCAACACAATTTTCTATAAGGATTCCAGGATGCCCATTATTGTTGTGAAATTCATCTGTTTGGGACCTGAACGGCCAAAAATGGGATTTAGGCTATTCTAATGTGAAAACAATGAAAGTTTGGTCACTGTCTCGGAATGGCTTGAAAACCAACACACCAACTCCATTTTCTTTGAAGAATCCAGGATGCCCATTATTGTTGTGAAATTCATCTGTTTGGGCCCTGAACGGACAAAAACGGCATTTACGCTATTCTGAGGTGAAAAGAATGAAAGTTTGGTCACTGTCTAGGAATGGCTTGAAAACCAACACACCAACTCCATTTTCTATAAGGATTCCAGGATGCCCAATATTGTTGTGAAATTCATCTGTTTGGGCCCTGAACGGCGAAAAACGTGATTTTGGCTATTCTGAGGTGAAAAGAATGAAAGTTTGGTCACTGTATCGGAATGGCTTGAAAACCAACACACCAACTCCATTTTCAATAAGGATTCCAGGATGCCAATTATTGTTGTGAAATTCATCTGTTTGGGACCTGAACGGCCAAAAATGGGATTTAGGCTATTCTGATGTGAAAACAATGAAAGTTTGGCCACTGTCTCGGAATGGCTTGAAAACCAACACACCAACTCCATTTTCTTTAAAGAATCCAGGATGCCCAATATTGTTGTGAAATTCATCTGTTTGGGCCCTGAACGGCCAAAAACGCGATTTAGGCTATTCTGATGTGAAAAGAATGAAAGTTTGGTCACTGTCTCGGAATGGCTTGAAAACCAACACACCACCTCCATTTTTTATCAGGATTCCAGGATGCCCAATATTGTTGTGAAATTCATCTGTTTGGGCCCTGAAGGGCTAAAAACGCGATTTAGGCTATTATGAGGTGAAAAGAATGAAAGTTTGGTCACTGTATCGGAATGGCTTGAAAACCAACACACCAACTCCATTTTCTTTGAAGAATCCAGGTACCCAATATTGTTGTGAAATTCAACTGTTTGGGCGATGAATGGCTAAAATCGTGACTTAGGCTATTCTGATGTGAAAAGAATGAAAGTTTGGTCACTGTATCGGAATGGCTTGAAAACCAACACACCAACTCCATTTTCTATAAGGATTCCAGGATGCCCATTATTGTTGTGAAATTCATCTGTTTGGGCCCTGAACGGCCAAAAACGCGATTTAGGCTATTCTGATGTGAAAAGAATGAAAGTTTGGTCACTGTATCGGAATGGCTTGAAAACCAAAACACCAACTCCATTTTCTTTGAAGAATCCAGGATGCCCAATATTGTTGTGAAATTCATCTGTTTGGGCCCTGAACGGCCAAAAACGCGATTTAGGCTATTCTGAGGTGAAAAGAATGAAAGTTTGGTCACTGTCTCGGAATGCCTTGAAAACCAACACACCAACTCCATTTTCTATAAGGATTCCAGGATGCCCAATATTGTTGTGAAATTCATCTGTTTGGGCCCTGAACGGCGAAAAACGCGATTTAGGCTATTCTGAGGTGAAAAGAATGAAAGTTTGGTCACTGTATCGGAATGGCTTGAAAACCAACACACCAACTCCATTTTCTATAAGGATTCCAGGATGCCCATTATTGTTGTGAAATTCATCTGTTTGGGACCTGAACAGCCAAAAACGGGATTTAGGCTATTCTGATGTGAAAAGAATGAAAGTTTGGTCACTGTCTAGGAATGGCTTGAAAACCAACACACCAACTCCATTTTCTATAAGGATTCCAGGATGCCAATTATTGTTGTGAAATTCATCTGTTTGGGACCTGAACGGCCAAAAACGGGATTTAGGCTATTCTGATGTGAAAACAATGAAAGTTTGGTCACTGTCTCGGAATGGCTTGAAAACCAACACACCAACACCATTTTCTTTAAAGAATCCAGGATGCCCAATATTGTTGTGAAATTCATCTGTTTGGGCTCTGAACGGCCAAAAACGCGATTTAGGCTATTCTGATGTGAAAAGAATGAAAGTTTGGTCACTGTCTCGGAATGGCTTGAAAACCAACACACCACCTCCATTTTCTATCAGGATTCCAGGATGCCCAATATTGTTGTGAAATTCATCTGTTTGGGCCCTGAAGGGCTAAAAACGCGATTTAGGCTATTATGAGGTGAAAAGAATGAAAGTTTGGTCACTGTATCGGAATGGCTTGAAAACCAACACACCAACTCCATTTTCTTTGAAGAATCCAGGTACCCAATATTGTTGTGAAATTCAACTGTTTGGGCGATGAATGGCCAAAATCGTGACTTAGGCTATTCTGATGTGAAAAGAATGAATGTTTGGTCACTGTCTCGGAATGGCTTGAAAACCAACACACCAACTCCATTTTCTATAAGGATTCCAGGATGCCCATTATTGTTGTGAAATTCATCTGTTTGGGCCCTGAACGGACAAAAACGCGATTTAGGCTATTCTGAGGTGAAAAGAATGAAAGTTTGGTCACTGTATCGGAATAGCTTGAAAACCAACACACCAACTCCATTTTCTATAAGGATTCCAGGATGCCCATTATTGTTGTGAAATTCATCTGTTTGGGCCCTGAACGGCCAAAAACGCGATTTAGGCTATTCTGATGTGAAAAGAATGAAAGTTTGGTCACTGTATCGGAATGGCTTGAAATCCAACACACCAACTCCATTTTCTTTGAAGAATCCAGGATGCCCAATATTGTTGTGAAATTCATCTGTTTGGGCCCTGAACGGCCAAAAACGCGATTTAGGCTATTCTGAGGTGAAAAGAATGAAAGTTTGGTCACTGTCTAGGAATGGCTTGAAAACCAACACACCAACTCCATTTTCTATAAGGATTCCAGGATGCCCAATATTGTTGTGAAATTCATCTGTTTGGGCCCTGAACGGCGAAAAACGCGATTTAGGCTATTCTGAGGTGAAAAGAATGAAAGTTTGGTCACTGTATCGGAATGGCTTGAAAACCAACACACCAACTCCATTTTCTATAAGGATTCCAGGATGCCCATTATTGTTGTGAAATTCATCTGTTTGGGACCTGAACATCCAAAAACGGGATTTAGGCTATTCTGATTTGAAAAGAATGAAAGTTTGGTCACTGTCTAGGAATGGCTTGAAAACCAACACACCAACTCCATTTTCTATAAGGATTCCAGGATGCCCAATATTGTTGTGAAATTCATCTGTTTGGGCCCTGAACGGCCAAAAACGCGATTTAGGCTATTCTGAGGTGAAAAGAATGAAAGTTTGGTCACTGTCTCGGAATGGCTTGAAAACCAACACACCAACTCCTTTTTCTATAAGGATTCCAGGATGCCCAATATTGTTGTGAAATTCATCTGTTTGGGCCCTTAACGGCGAAAAACGCGATTTAGGCTATTCTGAGGTGAAAAGAATGAAAGTTTGGACACTGTATCGGAATGGCTTGAAAACCAACACACCAACTCCATTTTCTATAAGGATTCTAGGATGCCCATTATTGTTGTGAAATTCATCTGTTTGGGCCCTGAAGGGCTAAAAACGTGATTTAGGCTATTCTGAGGTGAAAAGAATGAAAGTTTGGTCACTGTTTCGGAATAGCTTGAAAACCAACACACCAACTCCATTTTCTAAAAGGATTCCAGGATGCCCATTATTGTTGTGAAATTCATCTGTTTGGGCCCTGAACGGCCAAAAACGCGATTTAGGCTATTCTGATGTGAAAAGAATGAAAGTTTGGTCACTGTATCGGAATGGCTTGAAAACCAACACACCACCTCCATTTTCTATAAGGATTCCAGGATGCCCATTATTGTTGTGAAATTCATCTGTTTGGGGCCTGAACGGCCAAAAATGGGATTTAGGCTATTCTGATGTGAAAACAATGAAAGTTTGGTCACAGTCTCGGAATGGCTTGAAAACCAACAAACCAACTCCATTTTGTTTGAAGAATCCAGGATGCCCAATATTGTTGTGAAATTCATCTGTTTGAGCCCTGAAGGGCTAAAAACGCGATTTAGGCTATTATGAGGTGAAAAGAATGAAAGTTTGGTCACTGTCTCGGAATGGCTTGAAAACCAACACACCAACTCCATTTTCTATAAGGATTCCAGGATGCCCATTAGTGTTGTGAAATTCATCTGTTTGGGACCTGAACGGCCAAAAACGCGATTTAGGCTATTATGAGGTGAAAAGAATGAAAGTTTGGTCACTGTCTCGGAATGGCTTGAAAACCAACACACCAACTCCATTTTCTATAAGGATTCCAGGATGCCAATTATTGTTGTGAAATTCATCTGTTTGGGACCTGAACGGCCAAAAATGGGATTTAGGCTATTCTGATGTGAAAACAATGAAAGTTTGGTCACTGTCTCGGAATGGCTTGAAAACCAACACACCAACTCCTTTTTCTATAAGGATTCCAGGATGCCCAATATTGTTGTGAAATTCATCTGTTTGGTCCCTTAACGGCGAAAAACGCGATTTAGGCTATTCTGAGGTGAAAAGATTGAAAGTTTGGACACTGTATCGGAATGGCTTGAAAACCAACACACCAACTCCATTTTCTATAAGGATTCCAGGATGCCCATTATTGTTGTGAAATTCATCTGTTTGGGCCCTGAACGGCCAAAAACGCGATTTAGGCTATTCTGATGTGAAAAGAATGAAAGTTTGGTCACTGTATCGGAATGGCTTGAAAACCAACACACCAACTCCTTTTTCTATAAGGATTCCAGGATGCCCATTATTGTTGTGAAATTCATCTGTTTGGGCCCTGAAAGGACAAAAAGGGCATTTACGCTATTCTGAGGTGAAAAGAATGAAAGTTTGGTCACTGTCTAGGAATGGCTTGAAAACCAACACACCAACTCCATTTTCTATAAGGATTCCAGGATGCCCAATATTGTTGTGAAATTCATCTGTTTGGGCCCTGAACGGCGAAAAACGCGATTTAGGCTATTCTGAGGTGAAAAGAATGAAAGTTTGGTCACTGTATCGGAATGGCTTGAAAACCAACACACCAACTCCATTTTCTATAAGGATTCCAGGATGCCCATTATTGTTGTGAAATTCATCTGTTTGGGACCTGAACAGCCAAAAACGGGATTTAGGCTATTCTGATGTGAAAAGAATGAAAGTTTGGTCACTGTATCGGAATGGCTTGAAAACCAACACACCAACTCCATTTTCTTTGAAGAATCCAGGATGCCCAATATTGTTGTGAAATTCATCTGTTTGGGCCCTGAACGGCCAAAAACGCGATTTAGGCTATTCTGAGGTGAAAAGAATGAAAGTTTGGTCACTGTCTAGGAATGGCTTGAAAACCAACACACCAACTCCATTTTCTATAAGGATTCCAGGATGCCCAATATTGTTGTGAAATTCATCTGTTTGGGCCCTGAACGGCGAAAAACGCGATTTAGGCTATTCTGAGGTGAAAAGAATGAAAGTTTGGTCACTGTATCGGAATGGCTTGAAAACCAACACACCAACTCCATTTTCTATAAGGATTCCAGGATGCCCATTATTGTTGTGAAATTCATCTGTTTGGGACCTGAACAGCCAAAAACGGGATTTAGGCTATTCTGATGTGAAAAGAATGAAAGTTTGGTCACTGTCTAGGAATGGCTTGAAAACCAACACACCAACTCCATTTTCTATAGGGATTCCAGGATGCCCAATATTGTTGTGAAATTCATCTGTTTGGGCCCTGAACGGCCAAAAACGTTATTTAGGCTATTCTGAGGTGAAAAGAATGAAAGTTTGGTCACTGTCTCGGAATGGCTTGAAAACCAACACACCAACTCCTTTTTCTATAAGGATTCCAGGATGCCCAATATTGTTGTGAAATTCATCTGTTTGGGCCCTGAACGGCGAAAAACGCGATTTAGGCTATTCTGAGGTGAAAAGAATGAAAGTTTGGTCACTGTCTCGGAATGGCTTGAAAACCAACACACCAACTCCATTTTCTTTGTAGAATCCAGGATGCCCAATATTGTTGTGAAATTCATCTGTTTGGGCCCTGAACGGCCAAAAACGCGATTTAGGCTATTCTGAGGTGAAAAGAATGAAAGTTTGGTCACTGTCTAGGAATGGCTTGAAAACCAACACACCAACTCCATTTTCTATAAGGATTCCAGGATGCCCAATATTGTTGTGAAATTCATCTGTTTGGGCCCTGAACGGCGAAAAACGCGATTTAGGCTATTCTGAGGTGAAAAGAATTAAAAGTTTGGTCACTGTATCGGAATGGCTTGAAAACCAACACACCAACTCCATTTTCTATAAGGATTCTAGGATGCCCATTATTGTTGTGAAATTCATCTGTTTGGGCCCTGAAGGGCTAAAAACGTGATTTAGGCTATTCTGAGGTGAAAAGAATGAAAGTTTGGTCACTGTTTCGGAATAGCTTGAAAACCAACACACCAACTCCATTTTCTATAAGGATTCCAGGATGCCCATTATTGTTGTGAAATTCATCTGTTTGGGCCCTGAACGGCCAAAAACGCGATTTAGGCTATTCTGATGTGAAAAGAATGAAAGTTTGGTCACTGTATCGGAATGGCTTGAAAACCAACACACCACCTCCATTTTCTATAAGGATTCCAGGATGCCCATTATTGTTGTGAAATTCATCTGTTTGGGGCCTGAACGGCCAAAAATGGGATTTAGGCTATTCTGATGTGAAAACAATGAAAGTTTGGTCACAGTCTCGGAATGGCTTGAAAACCAACAAACCAACTCCATTTTGTTTGAAGAATCCAGGATGCCCAATATTGTTGTGAAATTCATCTGTTTGAGCCCTGAAGGGCTAAAAACGCGATTTAGGCTATTATGAGGTGAAAAGAATGAAAGTTTGGTCACTGTCTCGGAATGGCTTGAAAACCAACACACCAACTCCATTTTCTATAAGGATTCCAGGATGCCCATTAGTGTTGTGAAATTCATCTGTTTGGGACCTGAACGGCCAAAAACGCGATTTAGGCTATTATGAGGTGAAAAGAGTGAAAGTTTGGTCACTGTCTCGGAATGGCTTGAAAACCAACACACCAACTCCATTTTCTATAAGGATTCCAGGATGCCAATTATTGTTGTGAAATTCATCTGTTTGGGACCTGAACGGCCAAAAATGGGATTTAGGCTATTCTGATGTGAAAACAATGAAAGTTTGGTCACTGTCTCGGAATGGCTTGAAAACCAACACACCAACTCCTTTTTCTATAAGGATTCCAGGATGCCCAATATTGTTGTGAAATTCATCTGTTTGGTCCCTTAACGGTGAAAAACGCGATTTAGGCTATTCTGAGGTGAAAAGATTGAAAGTTTGGACACTGTATCGGAATGGCTTGAAAACCAACACACCAACTCCATTTTCTATAAGGATTCCAGGATGCCCATTATTGTTGTGAAATTCATCTGTTTGGGCCCTGAACGGCCAAAAACGCGATTTAGGCTATTCTGATGTGAAAAGAATGAAAGTTTGGTCACTGTATCGGAATGGCTTGAAAACCAACACACCAACTCCATTTTCTTTGAAGAATCCAGGATGCCCAATATTGTTGTGAAATTCATCTGTTTGGGCCCTGAACGGCCAAAAACGCGATTTAGGCTATTCTGAGGTGAAAAGAATGAAAGTTTGGTCACTGTCTAGGAATGGCTTGAAAACCAACACACCAACTCCATTTTCTATAAGGATTCCAGGATGCCCAATATTGTTGTGAAATTCATCTGTTTGGGCCCTGAACGGCGAAAAACGCGATTTAGGCTATTCTGAGGTGAAAAGAATGAAAGTTTGGTCACTGTATCGGAATGGCTTGAAAACCAACACACCAACTCCATTTTCTATAAGGATTCCAGGATGCCCATTATTGTTGTGAAATTCATCTGTTTGGGACCTGAACAGCCAAAAACGGGATTTAGGCTATTCTGATGTGAAAAGAATGAAAGTTTGGTCACTGTCTAGGAATGGCTTGAAAACCAACACACCAACTCCATTTTCTATAAGGATTCCAGGATGCCCAATATTGTTGTGAAATTCATCTGTTTGGGCCCTGAACGGCCAAAAACGTTATTTAGGCTATTCTGAGGTGAAAAGAATGAAAGTTTGGTCACTGTCTCGGAATGGCTTGAAAACCAACACACCAACTCCTTTTTCTATAAGGATTCCAGGATGCCCAATATTGTTGTGAAATTCATCTGTTTGGGCCCTGAACGGCGAAAAACGCGATTTAGGCTATTCTGAGGTGAAAAGAATGAAAGTTTGGTCACTGTCTCGGAATGGCTTGAAAACCAACACACCAACTCCATTTTCTTTGTAGAATCCAGGATGCCCAATATTGTTGTGAAATTCATCTGTTTGGGCCCTGAACGGCCAAAAACGCGATTTAGGCTATTCTGAGGTGAAAAGAATGAAAGTTTGGTCACTGTCTAGGAATGGCTTGAAAACCAACACACCAACTCCATTTTCTATAAGGATTCCAGGATGCCCAATATTGTTGTGAAATTCATCTGTTTGGGCCCTGAACGGCGAAAAACGCGATTTAGGCTATTCTGAGGTGAAAAGAATTAAAAGTTTGGTCACTGTATCGGAATGGCTTGAAAACCAACACACCAACTCCATTTTCTATAAGGATTCCAGGATGCCCATTATTGTTGTGAAATTCATCTGTTTGGGCCCTGAACAGCCAAAAACGGGATTTAGGCTCTTCTGATGTGAAAAGAATGAAAGTTTGGTCACTGTCTAGGAATGGCTTGAAAACCAACACACCAACTCCATTTTCTTTGAAGAATCCAGGTACCCAATATTGTTGTGAAATTCAACTGTTTGGGCGATGAATGGCTAAAATCGTGACTTAGGCTATTCTGATGTGAAAAGAATGAATGTTTGGTCACTGTCTCGGAATGGCTTGAAAACCAACACACCAACTCCTTTTTCTATAAGGATTCCAGGATGCCCAATATTGTTGTGAAATTCATCTGTTTGGGCCCTGAACGGCGAAAAACGCGATTTAGGCTATTCTGAGGTGAAAAGAATGAAAGTTTGGTCACTGTCTCGGAATGGCTTGAAAACCAACACACCAACTCCATTTTCTTTGTAGAATCCAGGATGCCCAATATTGTTGTGAAATTCATCTGTTTGGGCCCTGAACGGCCAAAAACGCGATTTAGGCTATTCTGAGGTGAAAAGAATGAAAGTTTGGTCACTGTCTAGGAATGGCTTGAAAACCAACACACCAACTCCATTTTCTATAAGGATTCCAGGATGCCCAATATTGTTGTGAAATTCATCTGTTTGGGCCCTGAACGGCGAAAAACGCGATTTAGGCTATTCTGAGGTGAAAAGAATTAAAAGTTTGGTCACTGTATCGGAATGGCTTGAAAACCAACACACCAACTCCATTTTCTATAAGGATTCCAGGATGCCCATTATTGTTGTGAAATTCATCTGTTTGGGACCTGAACAGCCAAAAACGGGATTTAGGCTCTTCTGATGTGAAAAGAATGAAAGTTTGGTCACTGTCTAGGAATGGCTTGAAAACCAACACACCAACTCCATTTTCTATAAGGATTCCAGGATGCCCAATATTGTTGTGAAATTCATCTGTTTGGGCCCTGAACGGCCAAAAACGCGATTTAGGCTATTCTGAGGTGAAAAGAATGAAAGTTTGGTCACTGTCTCGGAATGGCTTGAAAACCAACACACCAACTCCTTTTTTTATAAGGATTCCAGGATGCCCAATATTGTTGTGAAATTCATCTGTTTGGGCCCTTAACGGCGAAAAACGCGATTTAGGCTATTCTGATGTGAAAAGAATGAAAGTTTGGTCACTGTCTCGGAATGGCTTGAAAACCAACACACCAACTCCATTTTCTATAAGGATTCCAGGATGCCCATTATTGTTGTGAAATTCATCTGTTTGGGACCTGAACAGCCAAAAACGGGATTTAGGCTATTCTGATGTGAAAAGAATGAAAGTTTGGTCACTGTCTAGGAATGGCTTGAAAACCAACACACCAACTCCATTTTCTATAAGGATTCCAGGATGCCCAATATTGTTGTGAAATTCATCTGTTTGGGCCCTGAACGGCCAAAAACGCGATTTAGGCTATTCTGAGGTGAAAAGAATGAAAGTTTGGTCACTGTCTCGGAATGGCTTGAAAACCAACACACCAACTCCTTTTTCTATAAGGATTCCAGGATGCCCAATATTGTTGTGAAATTCATCTGTTTGGGCCCTTAACGGCGAAAAACGCGATTTAGGCTATTCTGAGGTGAAAACCAACACACCAACTCCATTTTCTATAAGGATTCCAGGATGCCCATTATTGTTGTGAAATTCATCTGTTTGGGCCCTGAACGGCCAAAAACGCGATTTAGGCTATTCTGATGTGAAAAGAATGAAAGTTTGGTCACTGTATCGGAATGGCTTGAAAACCAACACACCAACTCCATTTTCTTTGAAGAATCCAGGATGCCCAATATTGTTGTGAAATTCATCTGTTTGGGCCCTGAACGGCCAAAAACGCGATTTAGGCTATTCTGAGGTGAAAAGAATGAAAGTTTGGTCACTGTCTAGGAATGGCTTGAAAACCAACACACCAACTCCATTTTCTATAAGGATTCCAGGATGCCCAATATTGTTGTGAAATTCATCTGTTTGGGCCCTGAACGGCGAAAAACGCGATTTAGGCTATTCTGAGGTGAAAAGAATGAAAGTTTGGTCACTGTCTCGGAATGGCTTGAAAACCAACACACCAACTCCATTTTCTTTGAAGAATCCAGGATGCCCAATATTGTTGTGAAATTCATCTGTTTGGGCCCTGAACGGCCAAAAACGCGATTTAGGCTATTCTGAGGTGAAAAGAATGAAAGTTTGGTCACTGTCTAGGAATGGCTTGAAAACCAACACACCAACTCCATTTTCTATAAGGATTCCAGGATGCCCAATATTGTTGTGAAATTCATCTGTTTGGGCCCTGAACGGCGAAAAACGCGATTTAGGCTATTCTGAGGTGAAAAGAATGAAAGTTTGGTCTCTGTATCGGAATGGCTTGAAAACCAACACACCAACTCCATTTTCTATAAGGATTCCAGGATGCCCAATATTGTTGTGAAATTCATCTGTTTGGGCCCTGAACGGCCAAAAACGCGATTTAGGCTATTCTGAGGTGAAAAGAATGAAAGTTTGGTCACTGTCTCGGAATGGCTTGAAAACCAACACACCAACTCCTTTTTCTATAAGGATTCCAGGATGCCCAATATTGTTGTGAAATTCATCTGTTTGGGCCCTTAACGGCGAAAAACGCGATTTAGGCTATTCTGATGTGAAAAGAATGAAAGTTTGGTCACTGTCTCGGAATGGCTTGAAAACCAACACACCACCTCCATTTTCTATCAGGATTCCAGGATGCCCAATATTGTTGTGAAATTCATCTGTTTGGGCCCTGAAGGGCTAAAAACGCGATTTAGGCTATTATGAGGTGAAAAGAATGAAAGTTTGGTCACTCTATCGGAATGGCTTGAAAACCAACACACCAACTCCATTTTCTATAAGGATTCCAGGATGCCCATTATTGTTGTGAAATTCATCTGTTTGGGACCTGAACGGCCAAAAATGGGATTTAGGCTATTCTGATGTGAAAAGAATGAAAGTTTGGTCACTGTCTCGGAATGGCTTGAAAACCAACACACCAACTCCTTTTTCTATAAGGATTCCAGGATGCCCATTATTGTTGTGAAATTCATCTGTTTGGGCCCTGAAAGGACAAAAAGGGCATTTACGCTATTCTGAGGTGAAAAGAATGAAAGTTTGGTCACTGTCTAGGAATGGCTTGAAAACCAACACACCAACTCCATTTTCTATAAGGATTCCAGGATGCCCAATATTGTTGTGAAATTCATCTGGTTGGGCCCTGAACGGCGAAAAACGTGATTTAGGCTATTCTGAGGTGAAAAGAATGAAAGTTTGGTCACTGTATCGGAATGGCTTGAAAACCAACACACCAACTCCATTTTCTATAAGTATTCCAGGATGCCCATTATTGTTGTGAAATTCATCTGTTTGGGACCTGAACGGCCAAAAATGGGATTTAGGCTATTCTGATGTGAAAACAATGGAAGTTTCGTCACTGTCTCGGAATGGCTTGAAAACCAACACACCAACTCCATTTTCTTTAAAGAATCTAGGATGCCCAATATTGTTGTGAAATTCATCTGTTTGGGCCCTGAACGGCCAAAAACGCGATTTAGGCTATTCTGATGTGAAAAGAATGAAAGTTTGGTCACTGTCTCGGAATGGCTTGAAAACCAACACACCACCTCCATTTTCTATCAGGATTCCAGGATGCCCAATATTGTTGTGAAATTCATCTGTTTGGGCCCTGAAGGGCTAAAAACGCGATTTAGGCTATTATGAGGTGAAAAGAATGAAAGTTTGGTCACTGTATCGGAATGGCTTGAAAACCAACACACCAACTCTATTTTCTATAAGGATTCCAGGATGCCCAATATAGTTGTGAAATTCATCTGTTTGGGACCTGAACGGCCAAAAACGGGATTTAGGCTATTCTGATGTGAAAAGAATGAAAGTTTGGTCACTGTCTAGGAATGGCTTGAAAACCAACACACCAAATCCATTTTCTATAAGGATTCCAGGATGCCCAATATTGTTGTGAAATTCATCTGTTTGGGCCCTGAACGGCGAAAAACGTGATTTAGGCTATTCTTAGGTGAAAAGAATGAAAGTTTGGTCACTGTATCGGAATGGCTTGAAAACCAACACACCAACTACATTTTCTATAAGGATTCCAGGATGCCCATTATTGTTGTGAAATTCATCTGTTTGGGCCCTGAACGGCCAAAAATGGGAATTAGGCTATTCTGATGTGAAAACAATGAAAGTTTGGTCACTGTCTCGGAATGGCTTGGAAACCAACACACCAACTCCATTTTCTATAAGGATTCCAGGATGCCCAATATTGTTGTGAAATTCATCTGTTTGGGCCCTGAACGGCCAAAAACGCGATTTAGGCTATTCTGAGGTGAAAAGAATGAAAGTTTGGTCACTGTCTAGGAATGGCTTGAAAACCAACACACCAACTCCATTTTCTATAAGGATTCCAGGATGCCCAATATTGTTGTGAAATTCATCTGTTTGGGCCCTGAACGGCGAAAAACGCGATTTAGGCTATTCTGAGGTGAAAAGAATGAAAGTTTGGTCTCTGTATCGGAATGGCTTGAAAACCAACACACCAACTCCATTTTCTATAAGGATTCCAGGATGCCCAATATTGTTGTGAAATTCATCTGTTTGGGCCCTGAACGGCCAAAAACGCGATTTAGGCTATTCTGAGGTGAAAAGAATGAAAGTTTGGTCACTGTCTCGGAATGGCTTGAAAACCAACACACCAACTCCTTTTTCTATAAGGATTCCAGGATGCCCAATATTGTTGTGAAATTCATCTGTTTGGGCCCTTAACGGCGAAAAACGCGATTTAGGCTATTCTGATGTGAAAAGAATGAAAGTTTGGTCACTGTCTCGGAATGGCTTGAAAACCAACACACCACCTCCATTTTCTATCAGGATTCCAGGATGCCCAATATTGTTGTGAAATTCATCTGTTTGGGCCCTGAAGGGCTAAAAACGCGATTTAGGCTATTATGAGGTGAAAAGAATGAAAGTTTGGTCACTCTATCGGAATGGCTTGAAAACCAACACACCAACTCCATTTTCTATAAGGATTCCAGGATGCCCATTATTGTTGTGAAATTCATCTGTTTGGGACCTGAACGGCCAAAAATGGGATTTAGGCTATTCTGATGTGAAAAGAATGAAAGTTTGGTCACTGTCTCGGAATGGCTTGAAAACCAACACACCAACTCCTTTTTCTATAAGGATTCCAGGATGCCCATTATTGTTGTGAAATTCATCTGTTTGGGCCCTGAAAGGACAAAAAGGGCATTTACGCTATTCTGAGGTGAAAAGAATGAAAGTTTGGTCACTGTCTAGGAATGGCTTGAAAACCAACACACCAACTCCATTTTCTATAAGGATTCCAGGATGCCCAATATTGTTGTGAAATTCATCTGGTTGGGCCCTGAACGGCGAAAAACGTGATTTAGGCTATTCTGAGGTGAAAAGAATGAAAGTTTGGTCACTGTATCGGAATGGCTTGAAAACCAACACACCAACTCCATTTTCTATAAGTATTCCAGGATGCCCATTATTGTTGTGAAATTCATCTGTTTGGGACCTGAACGGCCAAAAATGGGATTTAGGCTATTCTGATGTGAAAACAATGGAAGTTTCGTCACTGTCTCGGAATGGCTTGAAAACCAACACACCAACTCCATTTTCTTTAAAGAATCTAGGATGCCCAATATTGTTGTGAAATTCATCTGTTTGGGCCCTGAACGGCCAAAAACGCGATTTAGGCTATTCTGATGTGAAAAGAATGAAAGTTTGGTCACTGTCTCGGAATGGCTTGAAAACCAACACACCACCTCCATTTTCTATCAGGATTCCAGGATGCCCAATATTGTTGTGAAATTCATCTGTTTGGGCCCTGAAGGGCTAAAAACGCGATTTAGGCTATTATGAGGTGAAAAGAATGAAAGTTTGGTCACTGTATCGGAATGGCTTGAAAACCAACACACCAACTCTATTTTCTATAAGGATTCCAGGATGCCCAATATAGTTGTGAAATTCATCTGTTTGGGACCTGAACGGCCAAAAACGGGATTTAGGCTATTCTGATGTGAAAAGAATGAAAGTTTGGTCACTGTCTAGGAATGGCTTGAAAACCAACACACCAAATCCATTTTCTATAAGGATTCCAGGATGCCCAATATTGTTGTGAAATTCATCTGTTTGGGCCCTGAACGGCGAAAAACGTGATTTAGGCTATTCTTAGGTGAAAAGAATGAAAGTTTGGTCACTGTATCGGAATGGCTTGAAAACCAACACACCAACTACATTTTCTATAAGGATTCCAGGATGCCCATTATTGTTGTGAAATTCATCTGTTTGGGCCCTGAACGGCCAAAAATGGGAATTAGGCTATTCTGATGTGAAAACAATGAAAGTTTGGTCACTGTCTCGGAATGGCTTGGAAACCAACACACCAACTCCATTTTCTATAAGGATTCCAGGATGCCCAATATTGTTGTGAAATTCATCTGTTTGGGACCTGAATGGCTAAAAACGCGATTTAGGCTATTTTGAGGTGAAAAGAATGAAAGTTAGGTCACTGTCTCGCAACGGCTTTAAAACCCACACACCAACTCCATTTTTGATGGGGATTCCAGAATGCCCAATATTGTTGTGAAATTTATCTGTTTGGGCCCTGAACGGACAAAAACGGGATTTAGGCTATTCTGAGGTGAAAAGAATGAAAGTTTGGTCACTGTCTCGGAATGGCTTGAAAACCAACACACCAACTCCATTTTCTATAAGGATTCCAGGATGCCCATTATTGTTGTGAAATTCATCTGTTTGGGACCTGAACGGCCAAAAATGGGATTTAGGCTATTCTAATGTGAAAACAATGAAAGTTTGGTCACTGTCTCGGAATGGCTTGAAAACCAACACACCAACTCCTTTTTCTATAAGGATTCCAGGATGCCCAATATTGTTGTGAAATTCATCTGTTTGGGCCCTTAACGGCGAAAAACGCGATTTAGGCTATTCTGATGTGAAAAGAATGAAAGTTTGGTCACTGTCTCGGAATGGCTTGAAAACCAACACACCACCTCCATTTTCTATCAGGATTCCAGGATGCCCAATATTGTTGTGAAATTCATCTGTTTGGGCCCTGAAAGGCTAAAAACGCGATTTAGGCTATTATGAGGTGAAAAGAATGAAAGTTTGGTCACTCTATCGGAATGGCTTGAAAACCAACACACCAACTCCATTTTCTATAAGGATTCCAGGATGCCCATTATTGTTGTGAAATTCATCTGTTTGGGACCTGAACGGCCAAAAATGGGATTTAGGCTATTCTGATGTGAAAAGAATGAAAGTTTGGTCACTGTCTCGGAATGGCTTGAAAACCAACACACCAACTCCTTTTTCTATAAGGATTCCAGGATGCCCATTATTGTTGTGAAATTCATCTGTTTGGGCCCTGAAAGGACAAAAAGGGCATTTACGCTATTCTGAGGTGAAAAGAATGAAAGTTTGGTCACTGTCTAGGAATGGCTTGAAAACCAACACACCAACTCCATTTTCTATAAGGATTCCAGGATGCCCAATATTGTTGCGAAATTCATCTGGTTGGGCCCTGAACGGCGAAAAACGTGATTTAGGCTATTCTGAGGTGAAAAGAATGAAAGTTTGGTCACTGTATCGGAATGGCTTGAAAACCAACACACCAACTCCATTTTCTATAAGTATTCCAGGATGCCCATTATTGTTGTGAAATTCATCTGTTTGGGACCTGAACGGCCAAAAATGGGATTTAGGCTATTCTGATGTGAAAACAATGGAAGTTTCGTCACTGTCTCGGAATGGCTTGAAAACCAACACACCAACTCCATTTTCTTTAAAGAATCTAGGATGCCCAATATTGTTGTGAAATTCATCTGTTTGGGCCCTGAACGGCCAAAAACGCGATTTAGGCTATTCTGATGTGAAAAGAATGAAAGTTTGGTCACTGTCTCGGAATGGCTTGAAAACCAACACACCACCTCCATTTTCTATCAGGATTCCAGGATGCCCAATATTGTTGTGAAATTCATCTGTTTGGGCCCTGAAGGGCTAAAAACGCGATTTAGGCTATTATGAGGTGAAAAGAATGAAAGTTTGGTCACTGTATCGGAATGGCTTGAAAACCAACACACCAACTCTATTTTCTATAAGGATTCCAGGATGCCCAATATAGTTGTGAAATTCATCTGTTTGGGACCTGAACGGCCAAAAACGGGATTTAGGCTATTCTGATGTGAAAAGAATGAAAGTTTGGTCACTGTCTAGGAATGGCTTGAAAACCAACACACCAAATCCATTTTCTATAAGGATTCCAGGATGCCCAATATTGTTGTGAAATTCATCTGTTTGGGCCCTGAACGGCGAAAAACGTGATTTAGGCTATTCTTAGGTGAAAAGAATGAAAGTTTGGTCACTGTATCGGAATGGCTTGAAAACCAACACACCAACTACATTTTCTATAAGGATTCCAGGATGCCCATTATTGTTGTGAAATTCATCTGTTTGGGCCCTGAACGGCCAAAAATGGGAATTAGGCTATTCTGATGTGAAAACAATGAAAGTTTGGTCACTGTCTCGGAATGGCTTGGAAACCAACACACCAACTCCATTTTCTATAAGGATTCCAGGATGCCCAATATTGTTGTGAAATTCATCTGTTTGGGACCTGAATGGCTAAAAACGCGATTTAGGCTATTTTGAGGTGAAAAGAATGAAAGTTAGGTCACTGTCTCGCAACGGCTTTAAAACCCACACACCAACTCCATTTTTGATGGGGATTCCAGAATGCCCAATATTGTTGTGAAATTTATCTGTTTGGGCCCTGAACGGACAAAAACGGGATTTAGGCTATTCTGAGGTGAAAAGAATGAAAGTTTGGTCACTGTCTCGGAATGGCTTGAAAACCAACACACCAACTCCATTTTCTATAAGGATTCCAGGATGCCCATTATTGTTGTGAAATTCATCTGTTTGGGACCTGAACGGCCAAAAATGGGATTTAGGCTATTCTAATGTGAAAACAATGAAAGTTTGGTCACTGTCTCGGAATGGCTTGAAAACCAACACACCAACTCCATTTTCTTTGAAGAATCCAGGATGCCCAATATTGTTGTGAAATTCAACTGTTTGGGCCATGAATGGCCAAAATCGTGATTTAGGCTATTCTGATGTGAAAAGAATGAAAGTTTGGTCACTGTCTCGGAATGGCTTGAAAACCAACACACCAACTCCTTTTTCTATAAGGATTCCAGGATGCCCAATATTGTTGTGAAATTCATCTGTTTGGGCCCTTAACGGCGAAAAACGCGATTTAGGCTATTCTGATGTGAAAAGAATGAAAGTTTGGTCACTGTCTCGGAATGGCTTGAAAACCAACACACCACCTCCATTTTCTATCAGGATTCCAGGATGCCCAATATTGTTGTGAAATTCATCTGTTTGGGCCCTGAAGGGCTAAAAACGCGATTTAGGCTATTATGAGGTGAAAAGAATGAAAGTTTGGTCACTCTATCGGAATGGCTTGAAAACCAACACACCAACTCCATTTTCTATAAGGATTACAGGATGCCCATTATTGTTGTGAAATTCATCTGTTTGGGACCTGAACGGCCAAAAATGGGATTTAGGCTATTCTGATGTGAAAAGAATGAAAGTTTGGTCACTGTCTCGGAATGGCTTGAAAACCAACACACCAACTCCTTTTTCTATAAGGATTCCAGGATGCCCATTATTGTTGTGAAATTCATCTGTTTGGGCCCTGAAAGGACAAAAAGGGCATTTACGCTATTCTGAGGTGAAAAGAATGAAAGTTTGGTCACTGTCTAGGAATGGCTTGAAAACCAACACACCAACTCCATTTTCTATAAGGATTCCAGGATGCCCAATATTGTTGTGAAATTCATCTGGTTGGGCCCTGAACGGCGAAAAACGTGATTTAGGCTATTCTGAGGTGAAAAGAATGAAAGTTTGGTCACTGTATCGGAATGGCTTGAAAACCAACACACCAACTCCATTTTCTATAAGTATTCCAGGATGCCCATTATTGTTGTGAAATTCATCTGTTTGGGACCTGAACGGCCAAAAATGGGATTTAGGCTATTCTGATGTGAAAACAATGGAAGTTTCGTCACTGTCTCGGAATGGCTTGAAAACCAACACACCAACTCCATTTTCTTTAAAGAATCTAGGATGCCCAATATTGTTGTGAAATTCATCTGTTTGGGCCCTGAACGGCCAAAAACGCGATTTAGGCTATTCTGATGTGAAAAGAATGAAAGTTTGGTCACTGTCTCGGAATGGCTTGAAAACCAACACACCACCTCCATTTTCTATCAGGATTCCAGGATGCCCAATATTGTTGTGAAATTCATCTGTTTGGGCCCTGAAGGGCTAAAAACGCGATTTAGGCTATTATGAGGTGAAAAGAATGAAAGTTTGGTCACTGTATCGGAATGGCTTGAAAACCAACACACCAACTCTATTTTCTATAAGGATTCCAGGATGCCCAATATAGTTGTGAAATTCATCTGTTTGGGACCTGAACGGCCAAAAACGGGATTTAGGCTATTCTGATGTGAAAAGAATGAAAGTTTGGTCACTGTCTAGGAATGGCTTGAAAACCAACACACCAAATCCATTTTCTATAAGGATTCCAGGATGCCCAATATTGTTGTGAAATTCATCTGTTTGGGCCCTGAACGGCGAAAAACGTGATTTAGGCTATTCTTAGGTGAAAAGAATGAAAGTTTGGTCACTGTATCGGAATGGCTTGAAAACCAACACACCAACTACATTTTCTATAAGGATTCCAGGATGCCCATTATTGTTGTGAAATTCATCTGTTTGGGCCCTGAACGGCCAAAAATGGGAATTAGGCTATTCTGATGTGAAAACAATGAAAGTTTGGTCACTGTCTCGGAATGGCTTGGAAACCAACACACCAACTCCATTTTCTATAAGGATTCCAGGATGCCCAATATTGTTGTGAAATTCATCTGTTTGGGACCTGAATGGCTAAAAATGCGATTTAGGCTATTTTGAGGTGAAAAGAATGAAAGTTAGGTCACTGTCTCGCAACGGCTTTAAAACCCACACACCAACTCCATTTTTGATGGGGATTCCAGAATGCCCAATATTGTTGTGAAATTTATCTGTTTGGGCCCTGAACGGACAAAAACGGGATTTAGGCTATTCTGAGGTGAAAAGAATGAAAGTTTGGTCACTGTCTCGGAATGGCTTGAAAACCAACACACCAACTCCATTTTCTATAAGGATTCTAGGATGCCCATTATTGTTGTGAAATTCATCTGTTTGGGACCTGAACGGCCAAAAATGGGATTTAGGCTATTCTAATGTGAAAACAATGAAAGTTTGGTCACTGTCTCGGAATGGCTTGAAAACCAGCACACCAACTCCATTTTCTTTGAAGAATCCAGGATGCCCAATATTGTTGTGAAATTCAACTGTTTGGGCCATGAATGGCCAAAATCGTGATTTAGGCTATTCTGATGTGAAAAGAATGAAAGTTTGGTCACTGTCTCGGAATGGCTTGAAAACCAACACACCACCTCCATTTTCTATCAGGATTCCAGGATGCCCAATATTGTTGTGAAATTCATCTGTTTGGGCCCTGAAGGGCTAAAAACGCGATTTAGGCTATTATGAGGTGAAAAGAATGAAAGTTTGGTCACTGTATCGGAATGGCTTGAAAACCAACACACCAACTCCATTTTCTATAAGGATTCCAGGATGCCCATTATTGTTGTGAAATTCATCTGTTTGGGCCCTGAACGGACAAAAACGCGATTTAGGCTATTCTGAGGTGAAAAGAATGAAAGTTTGGTCACTGTATCGGAATGGCTTGAAAACCAACACACCAACTCCATTTTCTATAAGGATTCCAGGATGCCCATTATTGTTGTGAAATTCATCTGTTTGGGACCTGAACGGCCAAAAATGGGATTTAGGCTATTCTGATGTGAAAACAATGAAAGTTTGGTCACTGTCTCGGAATGGCTTGAAAACCAACACACCACCTCCATTTTCTATAAAGATTCCAGGATGCCCAATATTGTTGTGAAATTCATCTGTTTGGGCTCTGAACAGTGAGAAACACGATTTAGGCTATTCTGAGGTGAAAAGAATGAAAGTTTGGTCACCGTATCGGAATGGCTTGAAAACCAACACACCAACTCCATTTTCTATAAGGATTCCAGGATGCCCAATATTGTTGTGAAATTTATCTGTTTGGGCCCTGAACGGACAAAAACGGGATTTAGGCTATTCTGAGGTGAAAAGATTGAAAGTTTGGTCACTGTCTCGGAATGGCTTGAAAACCAACACACCAACTCCATTTTCTATAAGGATTCCAGGATGCCCAATATTGTTGTGAAATTCATCTGTTTGGGCCCTGAACGGCGAAAAACGCTATTTAGGCTATTCTGAGGTGAAAAGAATGAAAGTTTGGTCACTGTATCGGAATGGCTTGAAAACCAACACACCAACTCCATTTTCTATAAGGATTCCAGGATGCCCATTATTGTTGTGAAATTCATCTGTTTGGGACCTGAACGGCCAAAAACGGGATTTAGGCTATTCTGATGTGAAAAGAATGAAAGTTTGGTCACTTTCTAGGAATGGCTTTAAAACCAACACACCAAATCCATTTTCTATAAGGATTCCAGGATGCCCAATATTGTTGTGAAATTCATCTGTTTGGGCCCTGAACGGCGAAAAACGTGATTTAGGCTATTCTTAGGTGAAAAGAATGAAAGTTTGGTCACTGTATCGGAATGGCTTGAAAACCAACACACCAACTACATTTTCTATAAGGATTCCAGGATGCCCATTATTGTTGTGAAATTCATCTGTTTGGGCCCTGAACGGCCAAAAATGGGAATTAGGCTATTCTGATGTGAAAACAATGAAAGTTTGGTCACTGTCTCGGAATGGCTTGGAAACCAACACACCAACTCCATTTTCTATAAGGATTCCAGGATGCCCAATATTGTTGTGAAATTCATCTGTTTGGGACCTGAATGGCTAAAAACGCGATTTAGGCTATTTTGAGGTGAAAAGAATGAAAGTTAGGTCACTGTCTCGCAACGGCTTTAAAACCCACACACCAACTCCATTTTTGATGGGGATTCCAGAATGCCCAATATTGTTGTGAAATTTATCTGTTTGGGCCCTGAACGGACAAAAACGGGATTTAGGCTATTCTGAGGTGAAAAGAATGAAAGTTTGGTCACTGTCTCGGAATGGCTTGAAAACCAACACACTAACTCCATTTTCTATAAGGATTCCAGGATGCCCATTATTGTTGTGAAATTCATCTGTTTGGGACCTGAACGGCCAAAAATGGGATTTAGGCTATTCTAATGTGAAAACAATGAAAGTTTGGTCACTGTCTCGGAATGGCTTGAAAACCAACACAACAACTCCATTTTCTTTGAAGAATCCAGGATGCCCAATATTGTTGTGAAATTCAACTGTTTGGGCCATGAATGGCCAAAATCGTGATTTAGGCTATTCTGATGTGAAAAGAATGAAAGTTTGGTCACTGTCTCGGAATGGCTTGAAAACCAACACACCACCTCCATTTTCTATCAGGATTCCAGGATGCCCAATATTGTTGTGAAATTCATCTGTTTGGGCCCTGAAGGGCTAAAAACGCGATTTAGGCTATTATGAGGTGAAAAGAATGAAAGTTTGGTCACTGTATCGGAATGGCTTGAAAACCAACACACCAACTCCATTTTCTATAAGGATTCCAGGATGCCCATTATTGTTGTGAAATTCATCTGTTTGGGCCCTGAACGGACAAAAACGCGATTTAGGCTATTCTGAGGTGAAAAGAATGAAAGTTGGTCACTGTATCGGAATGGCTTGAAAACCAACACACCAACTCCATTTTCTATAAGGATTCCAGGATGCCCATTATTGTTGTGAAATTCATCTGTTTGGGACCTGAACGGCCAAAAATGGGATTTAGGCTATTCTGATGTGAAAACAGTGAAAGTTTGGTCACTGTCTCGGAATGGCTTGAAAACCAACACACCACCTCCATTTTCTATAAAGATTCCAGGATGCCAATATTATTGTGAAATTCATCTGTTTGGGCTCTGAACAGTGAGAAACGCGATTTAGGCTATTCTGAGGTGAAAAGAATGAAAGTTTGGTCACCGTATCGGAATGGCTTGAAAACCAACACACCAACTCCATTTTCTATAAGGATTCCAGGATGCCCAATATTGTTGTGAAATTTATCTGTTTGGGCCCTGAACGGACAAAAACGGGATTTAGGCTATTCTGAGGTGAAAAGATTGAAAGTTTGGTCACTGTCTCGGAATGGCTTGAAAACCAACACACCAACTCCATTTTCTATAAGGATTCCAGGATGCCCAATATTGTTGTGAAATTCATCTGTTTGGGCCCTGAACGGCGAAAAACGCTATTTAGGCTATTCTGAGGTGAAAAGAATGAAAGTTTGGTCACTGTATCGGAATGGCTTGAAAACCAACACACCAACTCCATTTTCTATAAGGATTCCAGGATGCCCATTATTGTTGTGAAATTCATCTGTTTGGGACCTGAACGGCCAAAAATGGGATTTAGGCTATTCTGATGTGAAAACAATGAAAGTTTGGTCACTGTCTCGGAATGGCTTGAAAACCAACACACCACCTCCATTTTCAATAAGGATTCCAGGATGCCCAATATTGTTGTGAAATTCATCTGTTTGGGCTCTGAACGGCGAAAAACGCGATTTAGGCTATTCTGAGGTGAAAAGAATGAAAGTTTGGTCACCGTATCGGAATGGCTTGAAAACCAACACACCAACTCCATTTTCTATAAGGATTCCAGGATGCCCAATATTGTTGTGAAATTTATCTGTTTGGGCCCTGAACGGACAAAAACGGGATTTAGGCTATTATGAGGTGAAAAGATTGAAAGTTTGGTCACTGTCTCGGAATGGCTTGAAAACCAACACACCAACTCCATTTTCTATAAGGATTCCAGGATGCCCAATATTGTTGTGAAATTCATCTGTTTGGGCCCTGAACGGCGAAAAACGCTATTTAGGCTATTCTGAGGTGAAAAGAATGAAAGTTTGGTCACTGTATCGGAATGGCTTGAAAACCAACACACCAACTCCATTTTCTATAAGGATTCCAGGATGCCCAATATTGTTGTGAAATTCATCTGTTTGGGCGCTGAACGGAGAAAAACGCGATTTAGGCTATTCTGAGGTGAAAAGAATGAAAGTTTGGTCACCGTATCGGAATGGCTTGAAAACCAACGCACCAACTCCATTTTCAATACGGATTCCAGGATGCCCAATATTGTTGTGAAATTGATCTGTTTGGGCCCTGAACGGACAAAAACGGGATTTAGGCTATTCTGAGGTGAAAAGATTGAAAGTTTGGTCACTGTCTCGGAATGGCTTGAAAACCAACACACCAACTCCATTTTCTATAAGGATTCCAGGATGCCCAATATTGTTGTGAAATTCATCTGTTTGGGCCCTGAACGGCGAAAAACGCTATTTAGGCTATTCTGAGGTGAAAAGAATGAAAGTTTGGTCACTGTATCGGAATGGCTTGAAAACCAACACACCAACTCCATTTTCTTTGAAGAATCCAGGATGCCCAATATTGTTGTGAAATTCAACTGTTTGGGCCATGAATGGCCAAAATCGTGATTTAGGCTATTCTGATGTGAAAAGAATGAAAGTTTGGTCACTGTCTCGGAATGGCTTGAAAACCAACTCACCACCTCCATTTTCTATCAGGATTCCAGGATGCCCAATATTGTTGTGAAATTCATCTGTTTGGGCCCTGAAGGGCTAAAAACGCGATTTAGGCTATTATGAGGTGAAAAGAATGAAAGTTTGGTCACTGTATCGGAATGGCTTGAAAACCAACACACCAACTCCATTTTCTATAAGGATTCCAGGATGCCCATTATTGTTGTGAAATTCATCTGTTTGGGCCCTGAACGGACAAAAACGCGATTTAGGCTATTCTGAGGTGAAAAGAATGAAAGTTTGGTCACTGTATCGGAATGGCTTGAAAACCAACACACCAACTCCATTTTCTATAAGGATTCCAGGATGCCCATTATTGTTGTGAAATTCATCTGTTTGGGACCTGAACGGCCAAAAATGGGATTTAGGCTATTCTGATGTGAAAACAATGAAAGTTTGGTCACTGTCTCGGAATGGCTTGAAAACCAACACACCATCTCCATTTTCTATAAAGATTCCAGGATGCCCAATATTGTTGTGAAATTCATCTGTTTGGGCTCTGAACGGTGAGAAACGCGATTTAGGCTATTCTGAGGTGAAAAGAATGAAAGTTTGGTCACCGTATCGGAATGGCTTGAAAACCAACACACCAACTCTATTTTCTATAAGGATTCCAGGATGCCCAATATTGTTGTGAAATTTATCTGTTTGGGCCCTGAACGGACAAAAACCGGATTTAGGCTATTCTGAGGTGAAAAGATTGAAAGTTTGGTCACTGTCTCGGAATGGCTTGAAAACCAACACACCAACTCCATTTTCTATAAGGATTCCAGGATGCCCAATATTGTTGTGAAATTCATCTGTTTGGGCCCTGAACGGCGAAAAACGCTATTTAGGCTATTCTGAGGTGAAAAGAATGAAAGTTTGGTCACTGTATCGGAATGGCTTGAAAACCAACACACCAACTCCATTTTCTTTGAAGAATCCAGGATGCCCAATATTGTTGTGAAATTCAACTGTTTGGGCCATGAATGGCCAAAATCGTGATTTAGGCTATTCTGATGTGAAAAGAATGAAAGTTTGGTCACTGTCTCGGAATGGCTTGAAAACCAACACACCAACTCTATTTTCTATAAGGATTCCAGGATGCCCAATATTGTTGTGAAATTTATCTGTTTGTGCCCTGAACGGACAAAAACGGGATTTAGGCTATTCTGAGGTGAAAAGATTGAAAGTTTGGTCACTGTCTCGGAATGGCTTAAAAACCAACACACCAACTCCATTTTCTATAAGGATTCCAGGATGCCCAATATTGTTGTGAAATTCATCTGTTTGGGCCCTGAACGGCGAAAAACGCTATTTAGGCTATTCTGAGGTGAAAAGAATGAAAGTTTGGTCACTGTATCGGAATGGCTTGAAAACCAACACACCAACTCCATTTTCTATAAGGATTCCAGGATGCCCATTATTGTTGTGAAATTCATCTGTTTGGGACCTGAACGGCCAAAAATGGGATTTAGGCTATTCTGATGTGAAAACAATGAAAGTTTGGTCACTGTCTCGGAATGGCTTGAAAACCAACACACCACCTCCATTTTCTATAAGGATTCCAGGATGCCCAATATTGTTGTGAAATTCATCTGTTTGGGCTCTAAACGGCGAAAAACGCGATTTAGGCTATTCTGAGGTGAAAAGAATGAAAGTTTGGTCACCGTATCGGAATGGCTTGAAAACCAACACACCAACTCCATTTTCTATAAGGATTCAAGGATGCCCAATATTGTTGTGAAATTTATCTGTTTGGGCCCTGAAGGGCTAAAAACGCGATTTAGGCTATTATGACGTGAAAAGAATGAAAGTTTGGTCACTGTATCGGAATGGCTTGAAAACCAACACACCAACTCCATTTTCTATAAGGATTCCAGGATGCCCATTATTGTTGAGAAATTCATCTGTTTGGGCCCTGAAGGGCTAAAAACGCGATTTAGGCTATTATGAGGTGAAAAGAATGAAAGTTTGGTCACTGTATCGGAATGGCTTGAAAACCAACACACGAACTCCATTTTCTATAAGGATTCCAGGATGCCCAATATTGTTGTGAAATTCATCTGTTTGGGCCCTGATCGGCGAAAAACGCGATTTAGGCTATTCTGAGGTGAAAAGAATGAAAGTTTGGTCACTGTCTCGGAATGGCTTGAAAGCCAACACACAAACTCCATTTTCTATAAGGATTCCAGGATGCCCAATATTGTTGTGAAATTCATCTGTTTGGGCCCTGAAGGGCTTAAAACGCGATTTAGGCTATTATGAGGTGAAAAGAATGAAAGTTTGGTCACTGTATCGGAATGGCTTGAAAACCAACACACTAACTCCATTTTCTATAAGGATTCCAGGATGCCCATTATTGTTGTGAAATTCATCTGTTTGGGACCTGAACGGCCAAAAATGGGATTTAGGCTATTCTGATGTGAAAAGAATGAAAGTTTGGTCACTGTCTCGGAATGGCTTGAAAACCAACACACCAACTCCATTTTCTTTGAAGAATCCAGGATGCCCAATATTGTTGTGAAATTCAACTGTTTGGGCCATGAATGGCCAAAATCGTGATTTAGGCTATTCTGATGTGAAAAGAATGAAAGATTGGTCACTGTCTCGGAATGGCTTGAAAACCAACACACCACCTCCATTTTCTATAAGGATTCCAGGATGCCCAATATTGTTGTGAAATTCATCTGTTTGGGCTCTGAACGGCGAAAAACGCGATTTAGGCTATTCTGAGGAGAAAAGAATGAAAGTTTGGTCACCGTATCGGAATGGCTTGAAAACCAACACACCAACTCCATTTTCTATAAGGATTCAAGGATGCCCAATATTGTTGTGAAATTTATCTGTTTGGGCCCTGAAGGGCTAAAAACGCGATTTAGGCTATTATGACGTGAAAAGAATGAAAGTTTGGTCACTGTATCGGAATGGCTTGAAAACCAACACACCAACTCCATTTTCTATAAGGATTCCAGGATGCCCATTATTGTTGAGAAATTCATCTGTTTGGGCCCTGAAGGGCTAAAAACGCGATTTAGGCTATTATGAGGTGAAAAGAATGAAAGTTTGGTCACTGTATCGGAATGGCTTGAAAACCAACACACGAACTCCATTTTCTATAAGGATTCCAGGATGCCCAATATTGTTGTGAAATTCATCTGTTTGGGCCCTGATCGGCGAAAAACGCGATTTAGGCTATTCTGAGGTGAAAAGAATGAAAGTTTGGTCACTGTCTCGGAATGGCTTGAAAGCCAACACACCAACTCCATTTTCTATAAGGATTCCAGGATGCCCAATATTGTTGTGAAATTTATCTGTTTGGGCCCTGAACGGACAAAAACGGGATTTAGGCTATTCTAAGGTGAAAATATTGAAAGTTTGGTCACTGTCTCGGAATGGCTTGAAAACCAACACACCAACTCCATTTTCTATAAGGATTCAAGGATGCCCAATATTGTTGTGAAATTTATCTGTTTGGGCCCTGAAGGGCTAAAAACGCGATTTAGGCTATTATGACGTGAAAAGAATGAAAGTTTGGTCACTGTATCGGAATGGCTTGAAAACCAACACACCAACTCCATTTTCTATAAGGATTCCAGGATGCCCATTATTGTTGAGAAATTCATCTGTTTGGGCCCTGAAGGGCTAAAAACGCGATTTAGGCTATTATGAGGTGAAAAGAATGAAAGTTTGGTCACTGTATCGGAATGGCTTGAAAACCAACACACGAACTCCATTTTCTATAAGGATTCCAGGATGCCCAATATTGTTGTGAAATTCATCTGTTTGGGCCCTGATCGGCGAAAAACGCGATTTAGGCTATTCTGAGGTGAAAAGAATGAAAGTATGGTCACTGTCTCGGAATGGCTTGAAAGCCAACACACCAACTCCATTTTCTATAAGGATTCCAGGATGCCCAATATTGTTGTGAAATTTATCTGTTTGGGCCCTGAACGGACAAAAACGGGATTTAGGCTATTCTAAGGTGAAAATATTGAAAGTTTGGTCACTGTCTCGGAATGGCTTGAAAACCAACACACCAACTCCATTTTCTATAAGGATTCCAGGATGCCCAATATTGTTGTGAAATTCATCTGTTTGGGCCCTGAACGGCGAAAAACGCTATTTAGGCTATTCTGAGGTGAAAAGAATGAAAGTTTGGTCACTGTATCGGAATGGCTTGAAAACCAACACACCAACTCCATTTTCTATAAGGATTCCAGGATTCCCAATATTGTTGTGAAATTCATCTGTTTGGGCCCTGAAGGGCTAAAAACGCGATTTAGGCTATTATGAGGTGAAAAGAATGAAAGTTTGGTCACTGTATCGGAATGGCTTGAAAACCAACACACTAACTCCATTTTCTATAAGGATTCCAGGATGCCCAATATTGTTGTGAAATTCATCTGTTTGGGCCCTGATCGGCGAAAAACGCGAGTTAGGCTATTCTGAGGTGAAAAGAATGAAAGTTTGGTCACTGTCTCGGAATGGCTTGAAAACCAACACACCAACTCCATTTTCTTTGAAGAATCCAGGATGCCCAATATTGTTGTGAAATTCAACTGTTTGGGCCATGAATGGCCAAAATCGTGATTTAGGCTATTCTGATGTGAAAAGAATGAAAGATTGGTCACTGTCTCGGAATGGCTTGAAAACCAACACACCAACTCCATTTTCTATAAGGATTCCAGGATGCCCATTATTGTTGTGAAATTCATCTGTTTGGGACCTGAACGGCCAAAAATGGGATTTAGGCTATTCTGATGTGAAAAGAATGAAAGCTTGGTCACTGTCTCGGAATGGCTTGAAAACCAACACACCAACTCCATTTTCAATACGGATTCCAGGATGCCCAATATTGTTGTGAAATTGATCTGTTTGGGCCCTGAACGGACAAAAACGGGATTTAGGCTATTCTGAGGTGAAAAGATTGAAAGTTTGGTCACTGTCTCGGAATGGCTTGAAAACCAACACACCAACTCCATTTTCTATAAGGATTCCAGGATGCCCATTATTGTTGTGAAATTCATCTGTTTGGGACCTGAACGGCCAAAAACGGGATTTAGGCTATTCTGATGTGAAAAGAATGAAAGTTTGGTCACTGTCTCGGAATGGCTTGAAAACCAACACACCACCTCCATTTTCTATAAGGATTCCAGGATGCCCAATATTGTTGTGAAATTCATCTGTTTGGGCTCTGAACGGCGAAAAACGCGATTTAGGCTATTCTGAGGTGAAAAGAATGAAAGTTTGGTCACTGTATCGGAATGGCTTGAAAACCAACACACCAACTCCATTTTCTATAAGGATTCAAGGATGCCCAATATTGTTGTGAAATTCATCTGTTTGGGCTCTGAACGGCGAAAAACGCTATTTAGGCTATTCTGAGGTGAAAAGAATGAAAGTTTGGTCACTGTATCGGAATGGCTTGAAAACCAACACACCAACTCCATTTTCTATAAGGATTCCAGGATGCCCAATATTGTTGTGAAATTCATCTGTTTGGGCCCTGAAGGGCTAAAAACGCGATTTAGGCTATTATGAGGTGAAAAGAATGAAAGTTTGGTCACTGTATCGGAATGGCTTGAAAACCAACACACCAACTACATTTTCTATAAGGATTCCAGGATGCCCAATATTGTTGTGAAATTCATCTGTTTGGGCCCTGATCGGCGAAAAACGCGATTTAGGCTATTCTGAGGTGAAAAGAATGAAAGTTTGGTCACTGTCTCGGAATGGCTTGAAAGCCAACACACCAACTCCATTTTCTATAAGGATTCCAGGATGCCCAATATTGTTGTGAAATTTATCTGTTTGGGCCCTGAACGGACAAAAACGGGATTTAGGCTATTCTAAGGTGAAAATATTGAAAGTTTTGTCACTGTCTCGGAATGGCTTGAAAACCAACACACCAACTCCATTTTCTATAAGGATTCCAGGATGCCCAATATTGTTGTGAAATTCATCTGTTTGGGCCCTGAACGGCGAAAAACGCTATTTAGGCTATTCTGAGGTGAAAAGAATGAAAGTTTGGTCACTGTATCGGAATGGCTTGAAAACCAACACACCAACTCCATTTTCTATAAGGATTCCAGGATGCCCAATATTGTTGTGAAATTCATCTGTTTGGGCCCTGAAGGGCTAAAAACGCGATTTAGGCTATTATGAGGTGAAAAGAATGAAAGTTTGGTCACTGTATCGGAATGGCTTGAAAACCAACACACTAACTCCATTTTCTATAAGGATTCCAGGATGCCCATTATTGTTGTGAAATTCATCTGTTTGGGACCTGAACGGCCAAAAATGGGATTTAGGCTATTCTGATGTGAAAAGAATGAAAGTTTGGTCACTGTCTCGGAATGGCTTGAAAACCAACACACCAACTCCATTTTCTTTGAAGAATCCAGGATGCCCAATATTGTTGTGAAATTCAACTGTTTGGGCCATGAATGGCCAAAATCGTGATTTAGGCTATTCTGATGTGAAAAGAATGAAAGATTGGTCACTGTCTCGGAATGGCTTGAAAACCAACACACCACCTCCATTTTCTATAAGGATTCCAGGATGCCCAATATTGTTGTGAAATTCATCTGTTTGGGCTCTGAACGGCGAAAAACGCGATTTAGGCTATTCTGAGGTGAAAAGAATGAAAGTTTGGTCACCGTATCGGAATGGCTTGAAAACCAACACACCAACTCCATTTTCTATAAGGATTCAAGGATGCCCAATATTGTTGTGAAATTTATCTGTTTGGGCCCTGAAGGGCTAAAAACGCGATTTAGGCTATTATGACGTGAAAAGAATGAAAGTTTGGTCACTGTATCGGAATGGCTTGAAAACCAACACACCAACTCCATTTTCTATAAGGATTCCAGGATGCCCATTATTGTTGAGAAATTCATCTGTTTGGGCCCTGAAGGGCTAAAAACGCGATTTAGGCTATTATGAGGTGAAAAGAATGAAAGTTTGGTCACTGTATCGGAATGGCTTGAAAACAACACACGAACTCCATTTTCTATAAGGATTCCAGGATGCCCAATATTGTTGTGAAATTCATCTGTTTGGGCCCTGATCGGCGAAAAACGCGATTTAGGCTATTCTGAGGTGAAAAGAATGAAAGTTTGGTCACTGTCTCGGAATGGCTTGAAAGCCAACACACCAACTCCATTTTCTTTAAGGATTCCAGGATGCCCAATATTGTTGTGAAATTTATCTGTTTGGGCCCTGAACGGACAAAAACGGGATTTAGGCTATTCTAAGGTGAAAATATTGAAAGTTTGGTCACTGTCTCGGAATGGCTTGAAAACCAACACACCAACTCCATTTTCTATAAGGATTCCAGGATGCCCAATATTGTTGTGAAATTCATCTGTTTGGGCCCTGAACGGCGAAAAACGCTATTTAGGCTATTCTGAGGTGAAAAGAATGAAAGTTTGGTCACTGTATCGGAATGGCTTGAAAACCAACACACCAACTCCATTTTCTATAAGGATTCCAGGATTCCCAATATTGTTGTGAAATTCATCTGTTTGGGCCCTGAAGGGCTAAAAACGCGATTTAGGCTATTATGAGGTGAAAAGAATGAAAGTTTGGTCACTGTATCGGAATGGCTTGAAAACCAACACACTAACTCCATTTTCTATAAGGATTCCAGGATGCCCAATATTGTTGTGAAATTCATCTGTTTGGGCCCTGATCGGCGAAAAACGCGAGTTAGGCTATTCTGAGGTGAAAAGAATGAAAGTTTGGTCACTGTCTCGGAATGGCTTGAAAACCAACACACCAACTCCATTTTCTTTGAAGAATCCAGGATGCCCAATATTGTTGTGAAATTCAACTGTTTGGGCCATGAATGGCCAAAATCGTGATTTAGGCTATTCTGATGTGAAAAGAATGAAAGATTGGTCACTGTCTCGGAATGGCTTGAAAACCAACACACCAACTCCATTTTCTATAAGGATTCCAGGATGCCCATTATTGTTGTGAAATTCATCTGTTTGGGACCTGAACGGCCAAAAATGGGATTTAGGCTATTCTGATGTGAAAAGAATGAAAGCTTGGTCACTGTCTCGGAATGGCTTGAAAACCAACACACCAACTCCATTTTCAATACGGATTCCAGGATGCCCAATATTGTTGTGAAATTGATCTGTTTGGGCCCTGAACGGACAAAAACGGGATTTAGGCTATTCTGAGGTGAAAAGATTGAAAGTTTGGTCACTGTCTCGGAATGGCTTGAAAACCAACACACCAACTCCATTTTCTATAAGGATTCCAGGATGCCCAATATTGTTGTGAAATTCATCTGTTTGGGCCCTGAACGGCGAAAAACGCTATTTAGGCTATTCTGAGGTGAAAAGAATGAAAGTTTGGTCACTGTATCGGAATGGCTTGAAAACCAACACACCAACTCCATTTTCTATAAGGATTCCAGGATGCCCATTATTGTTGTGAAATTCATCTGTTTGGGACCTGAAGGGCTAAAAACGCGATTTAGGCTATTATGAGGTGAAAAGAATGAAAGTTTGGTCACTGTATCGGAATGGCTTGAAAACCAACACACGAACTCCATTTTCTATAAGGATTCCAGGATGCCCAATATTGTTGTGAAATTCATCTGTTTGGGCCCTGATCGGCGAAAAACGCGATTTAGGCTATTCTGAGGTGAAAAGAATGAAAGTATGGTCACTGTCTCGGAATGGCTTGAAAGCCAACACACCAACTCCATTTTCTATAAGGATTCCAGGATGCCCAATATTGTTGTGAAATTTATCTGTTTGGGCCCTGAACGGACAAAAACGGGATTTAGGCTATTCTAAGGTGAAAATATTGAAAGTTTGGTCACTGTCTCGGAATGGCTTGAAAACCAACACACCAACTCCATTTTCTATAAGGATTCCAGGATGCCCAATATTGTTGTGAAATTCATCTGTTTGGGCCCTGAACGGCGAAAAACGCTATTTAGGCTATTCTGAGGTGAAAAGAATGAAAGTTTGGTCACTGTATCGGAATGGCTTGAAAACCAACACACCAACTCCATTTTCTATAAGGATTCAAGGATGCCCAATATTGTTGTGAAATTTATCTGTTTGGGCCCTGAAGGGCTAAAAACGCGATTTAGGCTATTATGACGTGAAAAGAATGAAAGTTTGGTCACTGTATCGGAATGGCTTGAAAACCAACACACCAACTCCATTTTCTATAAGGATTCCAGGATGCCCATTATTGTTGAGAAATTCATCTGTTTGGGCCCTGAAGGGCTAAAAACGCGATTTAGGCTATTATGAGGTGAAAAGAATGAAAGTTTGGTCACTGTATCGGAATGGCTTGAAAACAACACACGAACTCCATTTTCTATAAGGATTCCAGGATGCCCAATATTGTTGTGAAATTCATCTGTTTGGGCCCTGATCGGCGAAAAACGCGATTTAGGCTATTCTGAGGTGAAAAGAATGAAAGTTTGGTCACTGTATCGGAAAAGCTTGAAAACCAACACACCAACTCCATTTTCTATAAGGATTCGTGGATGCCCAATATTGTTGTGAAATTCATCTGTTTGGGCCCTGAACGGCGAAAAACGCTATTTAGGCTATTCTGAGGTGAAAAGAATGAAAGTTTGGTCACTGTATCGGAATGGCTTGAAAACAACACACGAACTCCATTTTCTATAAGGATTCCAGGATGCCCAATATTGTTGTGAAATTTATCTGTTTGGGCCCTGAACGGACAAAAACGGGATTTAGGCTATTCTAAGGTGAAAATATTGAAAGTTTGGTCACTGTCTCGGAATGGCTTGAAAACCAACACACCAACTCCATTTTCTATAAGGATTCCAGGATGCCCAATATTGTTGTGAAATTCATCTGTTTGGGCCCTGAACGGCGAAAAACGCTATTTAGGCTATTCTGAGGTGAAAAAAATGAAAGTTTGGTCACTGTATCGGAATGGCTTGAAAACCAACACACCAACTCCATTTTCTATAAGGATTCCAGGATTCCCAATATTGTTGTGAAATTCATCTGTTTGGGCCCTGAAGGGCTAAAAACGCGATTTAGGCTATTATGAGGTGAAAAGAATGAAAGTTTGGTCACTGTCTCGGAATGGCTTGAAAACCAACACACTAACTCCATTTTCTATAAGGATTCCAGGATGCCCAATATTGTTGTGAAATTCATCTGTTTGGGCCCTGAACGGCGAAAAACGCTATTTAGGCTATTCTGAGGTGAAAAGAATGAAAGTTTGGTCACTGTATCGGAATGGCTTGAAAACCAACACACCACCTCCATTTTCTATAAGGATTCCAGGATGCCCAATATTGTTGTGAAATTCATCTGTTTGGGCCCTGAACGGCGAAAAACGCGATTTAGGCTATTCTGAGGTGAAAAGAATGAAAGTTTGGTCACTGTCTCGGAATGGCTTGAAAACCAACACACCAACTCCATTTTCTTTAAAGCATCCAGGAAGCCCAATATTGTTGTGAAATTCATCTGTTTGGGCCCTGAACGGCCAAAAACGCGATTTAGGCTATTCTAATGTGAAAACAATGAAAGTTTGGTCACTGTCTCGGAATGGCTTGAAAACCAACACACCAACTCCATTTTCTATAAGGATTCCAGGATGCCCAATATTGTTGTGAAATTCATCAGTTTGGGCCCTGAACGGCGAAAAACGCGATTTAGGCTATTATGAGGTGAAAAGAATGAAAGTTTGGTCACTGTATCGGAAAGGCTTGAAAACCAACACACCAACTCCATTTTCTATAAGGATTCCAGGATGCCCATTATTGTTGTGAAATTCATCTGTTTGGGACCTGAACGGCCAAAAATGGGATTTAGGCTATTCTAATGTGAAAACAATGAAAGTTTGGTCACTGCCTCGGAATGGCTTGAAAACCAACACACCAACTCCATTTTCTTTGAAGAATCCAGGATGCCCAATATTGTTGTGAAATTCAACTGTTTGGGCCATGAAGGGCCAAAAACGGGATTTAGGCTATTCTGATGTGAAAAGAATGAAAGTTTGGTCACTGTCTCGGAATGGCTTGAAAACCAACACACCACCTCCATTTTCTATCAGGATTCCAGGATGCCCAATATTGTTGTGAAATTCATCTGTTTGGGCCCTGAAGGGCCAAAAACGCGATTTAGGCTATTATGAGGTGAAAAGAATGAAACTTTGGTCACTGTATCGGAATGGCTTGAAAACCAACACACCAACTCCATTTTCTATAAGGATTCCAGGATGCCCATTATTGTTGAGAAATTCATCTGTTTGGGCCCTGAACGGACAAAAACGGGATTTAGGCTATTCTGAGGTGAAAAGAATGAAAGTTTGGTCACTGTCTCGGAATGGCTTGAAAACCAACACACCAACTCCATTTTCTATAAGGATTCCAGGATGCCCAATATTGTTGTGAAATTCATCTGTTTGGGCCCTGAACGGCGAAAAACGCTATTTAGGCTATTCTGAGGTGAAAAGAATGAAAGTTTGGTCACTGTATCGGAATGGCTTGAAAACCAACACACCAACTCCATTTTCTATAAGGATTCCAGGATGCCCAATATTGTTGTGAAATTCATCTGTTTGGGCCCTGAAGGGCTAAAAACGCGATTTAGGCTATTATGAAGTGAAAAGAATGAAAGTTTGGTCACTGTATCGGAATGGCTTGAAAACCAACACACTAACTCCATTTTCTATAAGGATTCCAGGATGCCCAATATTGTTGTGAAATTCATCTGTTTGGGCCCTGAACGGCGAAAAACGCTATTTAGGCTATTCTGAGGTGAAAAGAATGAAAGTTTGGTCACTGTATCGGAATGGCTTGAAAACCAACACACCAACTCCATTTTCTATAAGGATTCCAGGATGCCCAATATTGTTGTGAAATTCATCTGTTTGGGCCCTGAAGGGCTAAAAACGCGATTTAGGCTATTATGAGGTGAAAAGAATGAAAGTTTGGTCACTGTATCGGAATGGTTTGAAAACCAACACACTAACTCCATTTTCTATAAGGATTCCAGGATGCCCAATATTGTTGTGAAATTCATCTGTTTGGGCCCTGATCGGCGAAAAACGCGATTTAGGCTATTCTGAGGTGAAAAGAATGAAAGTTTGGTCACTATCTCGGAATGGCTTGAAAACCAACACACCAACTCCATTTTCTTTGAAGAATCCAGGATGCCCAATATTGTTGTGAAATTCAACTGTTTGGGCCATGAATGGCCAAAATCGTGATTTAGGCTATTCTGATGTGAAAAGAATGAAAGATTGGTCACTGTCTCGGAATGGCTTGAAAACCAACACACCAACTCCATTTTCTATAAGGATTCCAGGATGCCCAATATTGTTGTGAAATTCATCTGTTTGGGCCCTGAACGGCGAAAAACGCGATTTAGGCTATTCTGAGGTGAAAAGAATGAAAGTTTGGTCACTGTCTCGGAATGGCTTGAAAACCAACACACCAACTCCATTTTCTTTAAAGAATCCAGGAAGCCCAATATTGTTGTGAAATTCATCTGTTTGGGCCCTGAACGGCCAAAAACGCGATTTAGGCTCTTCTAATGTGAAAACAATGAAAGTTTGGTCACTGTCTCGGAATGGCTTGAAAACTAACACACCAACTCCATTTTCTATAAGGATTCCAGGATGCCCAATATTGTTGTGAAATTCATCAGTTTGGGCCCTGAACGGCGAAAAACGCGATTTAGGCTATTATGAGGTGAAAAGAATGAAAGTTTGGTCACTGTATCGGAAAGGCTTGAAAACCAACACACCAACTCCATTTTCTATAAGGATTCCAGGATGCCCATTATTGTTGTGAAATTCATCTGTTTGGGACCTGAACGGCCAAAAATGGGATTTAGGCTATTCTAATGTGAAAACAATGAAAGTTTGGTCACTGTCTCGGAATGGCTTGAAAACCAACACACCAACTCCATTTTCTTTGAAGAATCCAGGATGCCCAATATTGTTGTGAAATTCAACTGTTTGGGCCATGAAGGGCCAAAAACGGGATTTAGGCTATTCTGATGTGAAAAGAATGAAAGTTTGGTCACTGTCTCGGAATGGCTTGGAAACCAACACACCACCTCCATTTTCTATCAGGATTCCAGGATGCCCAATATTGTTGTGAAATTCATCTGTTTGGGCCCTGAAGGGCCAAAAACGCGATTTAGGCTATTATGAGGTGAAAAGAATGAAACTTTGGTCACGGTATCGGAATGGCTTGAAAACCAACACACCAACTCCATTTTCTATAAGGATTCCAGGATGCCCATTATGGTTGAGAAATTCATCTGTTTGGGCCCTGAACGGACAAAAACGGGATTTAGGCTATTCTGAGGTGAAAAGAATGAAAGTTTGGTCACTGTCTCGGAATGGCTTGAAAACCAACACACCAACTCCATTTTCTATAAGGATTCCAGGATGCCCAATATTGTTGTGAAATTCATCTGTTTGGGCCCCGAACGGCGAAAAACGCTATTTAGGCTATTCTGAGGTGAAAAGAATGAAAGTTTGGTCACTGTATCGGAATGGCTTGAAAACCAACACACCAACTCCATTTTCTATAAGGATTCCAGGATGCCCAATATTGTTGTGAAATTCATCTGTTTGGGCCCTGAAGGGCTAAAAACGCGATTTAGGCTATTATGAGGTGAAAAGAATGAAAGTTTGGTCACTGTATCGGAATGGCTTGAAAACCAACACACTAACTCCATTTTCTATAAGGATTCCAGGATGCCCAATATTGTTGTGAAATTCATCTGTTTGGGCCCTGATCGGCGAAAAACGCGATTTAGGCTATTCTGAGGTGAAAAGAATGAAAGTTTGGTCACTGTCTCGGAATGGCTTGAAAACCAACACACCAACTCCATTTTCTTTGAAGAATCCAGGATGCCCAATATTGTTGTGAAATTCAACTGTTTGGGCCATGAATGGCCAAAATCGTGATTTAGGCTATTCTGATGTGAAAAATGAAAGATTGGTCACTGTCTCGGAATGGCTTGAAAACCAACACACCAACTCCATTTTCTATAAGGATTCCAGGATGCCCAATATTGTTGTGAAATTCATCTGTTTGGGCCCTGAACGGCGAAAAACGCGATTTAGGCTATTCTGAGGTGAAAAGAATGAAAGTTTGGTCACTGTCTCGGAATGGCTTGAAAACCAACACACCAACTCCATTTTCTTTAAAGAATCCAGGAAGCCCAATATTGTTGTGAAATTCATCTGTTTGGGCCCTGAACGGCGAAAAACGCGATTTAGGCTATTCTAATGTGAAAACAATGAAAGTTTGGTCACTGTCTCGGAATGGCTTGAAAACCAACACACGAACTCCATTTTCTATAAGGATTCCAGGATGCCCAATATTGTTGTGAAATTCATCAGTTTGGGCCCTGAACGGCGAAAAACGCGATTTAGGCTATTATGAGGTGAAAAGCATGAAAGTTTGGTCACTGTATCGGAAAGGCTTGAAAACCAACACACCAACTCCATTTTCTTTAAGGATTCCAGGATGCCCAATATTGTTGTGAAATTCAACTGTTTGGGCCATGAATGGCCAAAATCGTGATTTAGGCTATTCTGATGTGAAAAGAATGAAAGATTGGTCACTGTCTCGGAATGGCTTGAAAACCAACACACCACCTCCATTTTCTATCAGGATTCCAGGATGCCCAATATTGTTGTGAAATTCATCTGTTTGGGCCCTGAAGGGCTAAAAACGCGATTTAGGCTATTATGAGGTGAAAAGAATGAAAGTTTGGTCACTGTATCGGAAAGGCTTGAAAACCAACACACCAACTCCATTTTCTATAAGGATTCCAGGATGCCCATTATTGTTGTGAAATTCATCTGTTTGGGACCTGAACGGCCAAAAATGGGATTTAGGCTATTCTAATGTGAAAACAATGAAAGTTTGGTCACTGTCTCGGAATGGCTTGAAAACCAACACACCAACTCCATTTTCTTTGAAGAATCCAGGATGCCCAATATTGTTGTGAAATTCAACTGTTTGGGCCATGAAGGGCCAAAAACGGGATTTAGGCTATTCTGATGTGAAAAGAATGAAAGTTTGGTCACTGTCTCGGAATGGCTTGAAAACCAACACACCACCTCCATTTTCTATCAGGATTCCAGGATGCCCAATATTGTTGTGAAATTCATCTGTTTGGGCCCTGAAGGGCTAAAAACGCGATTTAGGCTATTATGAGGTGAAAAGAATGAAAGTTTGGTCACTGTATCGGAATGGCTTGAAAACCAACACACCAACTCCATTTTCTATAAGGATTCCAGGATGCCCATTATTGTTGAGAAATTCATCTGTTTGGGCCCTGAACGGACAAAAACGGGATTTAGGCTATTCTGAGGTGAAAAGAATGAAAGTTTGGTCACTGTCTCGGAATGTCTTGAAAACCAACACACCACCTCCATTTTCTATAAGGATTCCAGGATGCCCAATATTGTTGTGAAATTCATCTGTTTGGGCTCTGAACGGCGAAAAACGCGATTTAGGCTATTCTGAGGTGAAAAGAATGAAAGTTTGGTCACCGTATCGGAATGGCTTGAAAACCAACACACCAACTCCATTTTCTATAAGGATTCCAGGATGCCCAATATTGTTGTGAAATTTATCTGTTTGGGCCCTGAACGGACAAAAACGGGATTTAGGCTATTCTGAGGTGAAAAGATTGAAAGTTTGGTCACTGTCTCGGAATGGCTTGAAAACCAACACACCAAGTCCATTTTCTATAAGGATTCCAGGATGCCCAATATTGTTGTGAAATTCATCTGTTTGGGCCCTGAACGGCGAAAAACGCTATTTAGGCTATTCTGAGGTGAAAAGAATGAAAGTTTGGTCACTGTATCGGAATGGCTTGAAAACCAACACACCAACTCCATTTTCTTTAAGGATTCCAGGATGCCAATTATTGTTGTGAAATTCATCTGTTTGGGCCCTGAACGGACAAAAACGGGATTTAGGCTATTCTAATGTGAAAACAATGAAAGTTTGGTCACTGTCTCGGAATGGCTTGAAAACCAACACACCAACTCCATTTTCTTTGAAGAATCCAGGATGCCCAATATTGTTGTGAAATTCATCTGTTTGGGCCCTGACGGCGAAAAACGCGATGTAGGCTATTCTGAGGTGAAAAGAATGAAAGTTTGGTCACTGTATCGGAATGGCTTGAAAACCAACACACCAACTCCATTTTCTATAAGGATTCCAGGATGCCCAATATTGTTGTGAAATTCATCTGTTTGGGCCCTGAAGGGCTAAAAACGCGATTTAGGCTATTATGAGGTGAAAAGAATGAAAGTTTGGTCACTGTATCGGAATGGCTTGAAAACCAACACACCAACTCCATTTTCTATAAGGATTCCAGGATGCCCAATATTGTTGTGAAATTCATCTGTTTGGGCCCTGAACGGCGAAAAACGCGATTTAGGCTATTCTGAGGTGAAAAGAATGAAAGTTTGGTCACTGTATCGGAATGGCTTGAAAACCAACACACCAACTCCATTTTCTATAAGGATTCCAGGATGCCCAATATTGTTGTGAAATTCATCTGTTTGGGCCCTGAACGGCGAAAAACGCGATTTAGGCTATTCTGAGGTGAAAAGAATGAAAGTTTGGTCACTGTCTCGGAATGGCTTGAAAACCAACACACCAACCCCATTTTCTTTGAAGAATCCAGGATGCCCAATATTGTTGTGAAATTCAACTGTTTGGGCCATGAATGGCCAAAATCGTGATTTAAGCTATTCTGATGTGAAAAGAATGAAAGATTGGTCACTGTCTCGGAATGGCTTGAAAACCAACACACCACCTCCATTTTCTATCAGGATTCCAGGATGCCCAATATTGTTGTGAAATTCATCTGTTTGGGCCCTGAAGGGCTAAAAACGCGATTTAGGCTATTATGAGGTGAAAAGAATGAAAGTTTGGTCACTGTATCGGAATGGCTTGAAAACCAACACACCAACTCCATTTTCTATAAGGATTCCAGGATGCCCAATATTGTTGTGAAATTCATCTGTTTGGGCCCTGAACGGCGAAAAATGCGATTTAGGCTATTCTGAGGTGAAAAGAATGAAAGTTTGGTCACTGTATCGGAATGGCTTGAAAACCAACACACCAACTCCATTTTCTATAAGGATTCCAGGATGCCCAATATTGTTGTGAAATTCATCTGTTTGGGCCCTGAACGGCGAAAAACGCGATTTAGGCTATTCTGAGGTGAAAAGAATGAAAGTTTGGTCACTGTCTCGGAATGGCTTGAAAACCAACACACCAACCCCATTTTCTTTGAAGAATCCAGGATGCCCAATATTGTTGTGAAATTCAACTGTTTGGGCCATGAATGGCCAAAATCGTGATTTAAGCTATTCTGATGTGAAAAGAATGAAAGATTGGTCACTGTCTCGGAATGGCTTGAAAACCAACACACCAACTCCATTTTCTATAAGGATTCCAGGATGCCCATTATTGTTGTGAAATTCATCTGTTTGGCCCCTGAACGGACAAAAACGCGATTTAGGCTATTCTGAGGTGAAAAGAATGAAAGTTTGGTCACTGTATCGGAATGGCTTGAAAACCAACACACCAACTCCATTTTCTATAAGGATTCCAGGATGCCCAATATTGTTGTGAAATTCATCTGTTTGGGCCCTGAACGGCGAAAAATGCGATTTAGGCTATTCTGAGGTGAAAAGAATGAAAGTTTGGTCACTGTATCGGAATGGCTTGAAAACCAACACACCAACTCCATTTTCTATAAGGATTCCAGGATGCCCAATATTGTTGTGAAATTCATCTGTTTGGGCCCTGAACGGCGAAAAACGCGATTTAGGCTATTCTGAGGTGAAAAGAATGAAAGTTTGGTCACTGTCTCGGAATGGCTTGAAAACCAACACACCAACCCCATTTTCTTTGAAGAATCCAGGATGCCCAATATTGTTGTGAAATTCAACTGTTTGGGCCATGAATGGCCAAAATCGTGATTTAAGCTATTCTGATGTGAAAAGAATGAAAGATTGGTCACTGTCTCGGAATGGCTTGAAAACCAACACACCAACTCCATTTTCTATAAGGATTCCAGGATGCCCATTATTGTTGTGAAATTCATCTGTTTGGCCCCTGAACGGACAAAAACGCGATTTAGGCTATTCTGAGGTGAAAAGAATGAAAGTTTGGTCACTGTATCGGAATGGCTTGAAAACCAACACACCAACTCCATTTTCTTTAAGGATTCCAGGATGCCAATTATTGTTGTGAAATTCATCTGTTTGGGCCCTGAACGGACAAAAACGGGATTTAGGCTATTCTCATGTGAAAACAATGAAAGTTTGGTCACTGTCTAGGAATGGCTTGAAAACCAACACACCAACTCCATTTTCTTTGAAGAATCCAGGATGCCCAATATTGTTGTGAAATTCATCTGTTTGAGCCCTGAACGGCCAAAAACGCGATTTAGGCTATTCTAATGTGAAAACAATGAAAGTTTGGTCACTGTCTCGGAATGGCTTGAAAACCAACACACCAACTCCATTTTCTTTGAAGAATCCAGGATGCCCAATATTGTTGTGAAATTCAACTGTTTGGGCCATGAAGGGCCAAAAACGGGATTTAGGCTATTCTGATGTGAAAAGAATGAAAGTTTGGTCACTGTCTCGGAATGGCTTGAAAACCAACACACCACCTCCATTTTCTATCAGGATTCCAGGATGCCCAATATTGTTGTGAAATTCATCTGTTTGGGCCCTGAAGGGCTAAAAACGCGATTTAGGCTATTATGAGGTGAAAAGAATGAAAGTTTGGTCACTGTATCGGAATGGCTTGAAAACCAACACACCAACTCCATTTTCTATAAGGATTCCAGGATGCCCATTATTGTTGAGAAATTCATCTGTTTGGGCCCTGAACGGAGAAAAACGGGATTTAGGCTATTCTGAGGTGAAAAGAATGAAAGTTTGGTCACTGTCTCGGAATGTCTTGAAAACCAACACACCACCTCCATTTTCTATAAGGATTCCAGGATGCCCAATATTGTTGTGAAATTCATCTGTTTGGGCTCTGAACGGCGAAAAACGCGATTTAGGCTATTCTGAGGAGAAAAGAATGAAAGTTTGGTCACCGTATCGGAATGGCTTGAAAACCAACACACCAACTCCATTTTCTATAAGGATTCCAGGATGCCCAATATTGTTGTGAAATTTATCTGTTTGGGCCCTGAACGGACAAAAACGGGATTTAGGCTATTCTGAGGTGAAAAGATTGAAAGTTTGGTCACTGTCTCGGAATGGCTTGAAAACCAACACACCAACTCCATTTTCTATAAGGATTCCAGGATGCCCAATATTGTTGTGAAATTCATCTGTTTGGGCCCTGAACGGCGAAAAACGCTATTTAGGCTATTCTGAGGTGAAAAGAATGAAAGTTTGGTCACTGTATCGGAATGGCTTGAAAACCAACACACCAACTCCATTTTCTTTAAGGATTCCAGGATGCCAATTATTGTTGTGAAATTCATCTGTTTGGGCCCTGAACGGACAAAAACGGGATTTAGGCTATTCTAATGTGAAAACAATGAAAGTTTGGTCACTGTCTCGGAATGGCTTGAAAACCAACACACCAACTCCATTTTCTTTGAAGAATCCAGGATGCCCAATATTGTTGTGAAATTCATCTGTTTGGGCCCTGAACGGCCAAAAACGCGATTTAGGCAATTCTGATGTGAAAAGAATGAAAGTTTGGTCACTGTCTCTGAATGGCTTGAAAACCAACACACCAACTCCATTTTCTTTAAGGATTCCAGGATGCCCATTATTGTTGTGAAATTCATCTGTTTGGGACCTGAACGGCCAAAAACGGGATTTATGCTATTGAAAAGAATGAAAGTTTGGTCACAGTCTCGGAATGCCTTGAAAACCAACACACCAACTCCATTTTCTATAGGGTTTCCAGGATGCCCAATATTGTTGTGAAATTCATCTGTTTGGGCCCTGAAAGGCTAAAAACGGGATTTAGGCTATTCCGATGTGAAAAGAATGAAAGTTTGGTCACTGTCTCGGAATGGCTTGAAAACCAACACACCAACTCCATTTTCTATACGGATTCCAGGATGCCCAATATTGTTGTGAAATTTATCTGTTTGGGCCCTGAACGGACAAAAACGGGATTTAGGCTATTTTGAGGTGAAAAGATTGAAAGTTTGGTCACTGTTTCGGAATAGCTTGAAAACCAACACACCAACTCCATTTTCTATAAGGATTCCAGGATGCCCATTATTGTTGTGAAATTTATCTGTTTGGGCCCTGAACGGACAAAAACGGGATTTAGGCTATTCTGAGGTGAAAAGAATGAAAGTTTGGTCACTGTCTAGGAATGGCTTGAAAACCAACACACCATCTCCATTTTCTATAAGGATTCCAGGATGCCCAATATTGTTGTGAAATTCATCTGTTTGGGTCCTGAACGGCGAAAAACGCGATTTAGGCTATTCTGAGGTGAAAAGAATGAAAGTTTGGTCACTGTATCGGAAAGGCTTGAAAACCAACACACCAACTCCATTTTCTATAAGGATTCCAGGATGCCCATTATTATTGTGAAATTCATCTGTTTGGGACCAGAACGGCCAAAAACGGGATTTAGGCTATTCTGATGTGAAAAGAATGAAAGTTTGGTCACTGTCTCGGAATGGCTTGAAAACCAACACACCAACTCCATTTTCTATAACGATTCCAGGATGCCCAATATTGTTGTGAAATTCATCTGTTTGTGCCCTGAACGGCGAAAAACGCGATTTAGGCTATTCTGAGGTGAAAAGAATGAAAGTTTGGTCACTGTATCGGAATGGCTTAAAAACCAACACACCAACTCCATTTTCTATAAGGATTCCAGGATGCCCATTATTGTTGTGAAATTCATCTGTTTGGGACCTGAACGGCCAAAAACGGGATTTAGGCTATTCTGATGTGAAAAGAATGAAAGTTTGGTCACAGTCTCGGAATGCCTTGAAAACCAACACACCAACTCCATTTTCTATAGGGTTTCCAGTATGCCCAATATTGTTGTGAAATTCATCTGTTTGGGCCCTGAAAGGCTAAAAACGGGATTTAGGCTATTCTGATGTGAAAAGAATGAAAGTTTGGTCACTGACTCGGAATGGCTTGAAAACCAACACACCAACTCCATTTTCTATAAGGATTCCAGGATGCCCAATATTGTTGTGAAATTCATCTGTTTGGGCCCTGAAGGGCTAAAAACGCGATTTAGGCTATTATGAGGTGAAAAGAATGAAAGTTTGGTCACTGTATCGGAATGGCTTGAAAACCAACACACCAACTCCATTTTCTATAAGGATTCCAGGATGCCCAATATTGTTGTGAAATTTATCTGTTTGGGCCCTGAACGGACAAAAACAGGATTTAGGCTATTCTGAGGTGAAAAGATTGAAAGTTTGGTCACTGTATCGGAAAGGCTTGAAAACCAACACACCAACTCCATTTTCTATAAGGATTCCAGGATGCCCAATATTGTTGTGAAATTTATCTGTTTGGGCCCTGAACGGACAAAAACGGGATTTAGGCTATTCTGATGTGAAAAGATTGAAAGTTTGGTCACTGTCTCGGAATGGCTTGAAAACCAACACACCAACTCCATTTTCTATAAGGATTCCAGGATGCCCAATATTGTTGTGAAATTCATCTGTTTGGGCCCTGAACGGCGAAAAACGCTATTTAGGCTATTCTGAGGTGAAAAGAATGAAAGTTTGGTCACTGTATCGGAATGGCTTGAAAACCAACACACCAACTCCATTTTCTTTAAGGATTCCAGGATGCCAATTATTGTTGTGAAATTCATCTGTTTGGGCCCTGAACGGACAAAAACGGGATTTAGGCTATTCTAATGTGAAAACAATGAAAGTTTGGTCACTGTCTCGGAATGGCTTGAAAACCAACACACCAACTCCATTTTCTTTGAAGAATCCAGGATGCCCAATATTGTTGTGAAATTCATCTGTTTGGGCCCTGAACGGCCAAAAACGCGATTTAGGCTATTCTGATGTGAAAAGAATGAAAGTTTGGTCACTGTCTCTGAATGGCTTGAAAACCAACACACCAACTCCATTTTCTTTAAGGATTCCAGGATGCCCATTATTGTTGTGAAATTCATCTGTTTGGGACCTGAACGGCCAAAAACGGGATTTATGCTATTGAAAAGAATGAAAGTTTGGTCACAGTCTCGGAATGCCTTGAAAACCAACACACCAACTCCATTTTCTATAGGGTTTCCAGGATGCCCAATATTGTTGTGAAATTCATCTGTTTGGGCCCTGAAAGGCTAAAAACGGGATTTAGGCTATTCCGATGTGAAAAGAATGAAAGTTTGGTCACTGTCTCGGAATGGCTTGAAAACCAACACACCAACTCCATTTTCTATAAGGATTCCAGGATGCCCAATATTGTTGTGAAATTTATCTGTTTAGGCCCTGAACGGACAAAAACGGGATTTAGGCTATTTTGAGGTGAAAAGATTGAAAGTTTGGTCACTGTTTCGGAATAGCTTGAAAACCAACACACCAACTCCATTTTCTATAAGGATTCCAGGATGCCCATTATTGTTGTGAAATTTATCTGTTTGGGCCCTGAACGGACAAAAACGGGATTTAGGCTATTCTGAGGTGAAAAGAATGAAAGTTTGGTCACTGTCTAGGAATGGCTTGAAAACCAACACACCATCTCCATTTTCTATAAGGATTCCAGGATGCCCAATATTGTTGTGAAATTCATCTGTTTGGGCCCTGAACGGCGAAAAACGCGATTTAGGCTATTCTGAGGTGAAAAGAATGAAAGTTTGGTCACTGTATCGGAAAGGCTTGAAAACCAACACACCAACTCCATTTTCTATAAGGATTCCAGGATGCCCATTATTGTTGTGAAATTCATCTGTTTGGGACCAGAACGGCCAAAAACGGGATTTAGGCTATTCTGATGTGAAAAGAATGAAAGTTTGGTCACTGTCTCGGAATGGCTTGAAAACCAACACACCAACTCCATTTTCTATAAAGATTCCAGGATGCCCAATATTGTTGTGAAATTCATCTGTTTGTGCCCTGAACGGCGAAAAACGCGATTTAGGCTATTCTGAGGTGAAAAGAATGAAAGTTTGGTCACTGTATCGGAATGGCTTAAAAACCAACACACCAACTCCATTTTCTATAAGGATTCCAGGATGCCCATTATTGTTGTGAAATTCATCTGTTTGGGACCTGAACGGCCAAAAACGGGATTTAGGCTATTCTGATGTGAAAAGAATGAAAGTTTGGTCACAGTCTCGGAATGCCTTGAAAACCAACACACCAACTCCATTTTCTATAGGGTTTCCAGTATGCCCAATATTGTTGTGAAATTCATCTGTTTGGGCCCTGAAAGGCTAAAAACGGGATTTAGGCTATTCTGATGTGAAAAGAATGAAAGTTTGGTCACTGACTCGGAATGGCTTGAAAACCAACACACCAACTCCATTTTCTATAAGGATTCCAGGATGCCCAATATTGTTGTGAAATTCATCTGTTTGGGCCCTGAAGGGCTAAAAACGCGATTTAGGCTATTATGAGGTGAAAAGAATGAAAGTTTGGTCACTGTATCGGAATGGCTTGAAAACCAACACACCAACTCCATTTTCTATAAGGATTCCAGGATGCCCAATATTGTTGTGAAATTTATCTGTTTGGGCCCTGAACGGACAAAAACAGGATTTAGGCTATTCTGAGGTGAAAAGATTGAAAGTTTGGTCACTGTATCGGAAAGGCTTGAAAACCAACACACCAACTCCATTTTCTATAAGGATTCCAGGATGCCCAATATTGTTGTGAAATTTATCTGTTTGGGCCCTGAACGGACAAAAACGGGATTTAGGCTATTCTGATGTGAAAAGATTGAAAGTTTGGTCACTGTCTCGGAATGGCTTGAAAACCAACACACCAACTCCATTTTCTATAAGGATTCCAGGATGCCCAATATTGTTGTGAAATTCATCTGTTTGGGCCCTGAACGGCGAAAAACGCTATTTAGGCTATTCTGAGGTGAAAAGAATGAAAGTTTGGTCACTGTATCGGAATGGCTTGAAAACCAACACACCAACTCCATTTTCTTTAAGGATTCCAGGATGCCAATTATTGTTGTGAAATTCATCTGTTTGGGCCCTGAACGGACAAAAACGGGATTTAGGCTATTCTAATGTGAAAACAATGAAAGTTTGGTCACTGTCTCGGAATGGCTTGAAAACCAACACACCAACTCCATTTTCTTTGAAGAATCCAGGATGCCCAATATTGTTGTGAAATTCATCTGTTTGGGCCCTGAACGGCCAAAAACGCGATTTAGGCTATTCTGATGTGAAAAGAATGAAAGTTTGGTCACTGTCTCTGAATGGCTTGAAAACCAACACACCAACTCCATTTTCTTTAAGGATTCCAGGATGCCCATTATTGTTGTGAAATTCATCTGTTTGGGACCTGAACGGCCAAAAACGGGATTTATGCTATTCCGATGTGAAAAGAATGAAAGTTTGGTCACTGTCTCGGAATGGCTTGAAAACCAACACACCAACTCCATTTTCTATAAGGATTCCAGGATGCCCAATATTGTTGTGAAATTTATCTGTTTAGGCCCTGAACGGACAAAAACGGGATTTAGGCTATTTTGAGGTGAAAAGATTGAAAGTTTGGTCACTGTTTCGGAATAGCTTGAAAACCAACACACCAACTCCATTTTCTATAAGGATTCCAGGATGCCCATTATTGTTGTGAAATTTATCTGTTTGGGCCCTGAACGGACAAAAACGGGATTTAGGCTATTCTGAGGTGAAAAGAATGAAAGTTTGGTCACTGTCTAGGAATGGCTTGAAAACCAACACACCATCTCCATTTTCTATAAGGATTCCAGGATGCCCAATATTGTTGTGAAATTCATCTGTTTGGGCCCTGAACGGCGAAAAACGCGATTTAGGCTATTCTGAGGTGAAAAGAATGAAAGTTTGGTCACTGTATCGGAAAGGCTTGAAAACCAACACACCAACTCCATTTTCTATAAGGATTCCAGGATGCCCATTATTGTTGTGAAATTCATCTGTTTGGGACCAGAACGGCCAAAAACGGGATTTAGGCTATTCTGAGGTGAAAAGAATGAAAGTTTGGTCACTGTATCGGAATGGCTTAAAAACCAACACACCAACTCCATTTTCTATAAGGATTCCAGGATGCCCATTATTGTTGTGAAATTCATCTGTTTGGGACCTGAACGGCCAAAAACGGGATTTAGGCTATTCTGATGTGAAAAGAATGAAAGTTTGGTCACAGTCTCGGAATGCCTTGATAACCAACACACCAACTCCATTTTCTATAGGGTTTCCAGTATGCCCAATATTGTTGTGAAATTCATCTGTTTGGGCCCTGAAAGGCTAAAAACGGGATTTAGGCTATTCTGATGTGAAAAGAATGAAAGTTTGGTCACTGACTCGGAATGGCTTGAAAACCAACACACCAACTCCATTTTCTATAAGGATTCCAGGATGCCCAATATTGTTGTGAAATTCATCTGTTTGGGCCCTGAAGGGCTAAAAACGCGATTTAGGCTATTATGAGGTGAAAAGAATGAAAGTTTGGTCACTGTATCGGAATGGCTTGAAAACCAACACACCAACTCCATTTTCTATAAGGATTCCAGGATGCCCAATATTGTTGTGAAATTTATCTGTTTGGGCCCTGAACGGACAAAAACAGGATTTAGGCTATTCTGAGGTGAAAAGATTGAAAGTTTGGTCACTGTATCGGAAAGGCTTGAAAACCAACACACCAACTCCATTTTCTATAAGGATTCCAGGATGCCCATTATTGTTGAGAAATTCATCTGTTTGGGCCCTGAACGGACAAAAACGGGATTTAGGCTATTCTGAGGTGAAAAGAATGAAAGTTTGGTCACTGTCTCGGAATGTCTTGAAAAGCAACACACCACCTCCATTTTCTATAAGGATTCCAGGATGCCCAATATTGTTGTGAAATTCATCTGTTTGGGCTCTGAACGGCGAAAAACGCGATTTAGGCTATTCTGAGGTGAAAAGAATGAAAGTTTGGTCACCGTATCGGAATGGCTTGAAAACCAACACACCAACTCCATTTTCTATAAGGATTCCAGGATGCCCAATATTGTTGTGAAATTTATCTGTTTGGGCCCTGAACGGACAAAAACGGGATTTAGGCTATTATGAGGTGAAAAGATTGAAAGTTTGGTCACTGTCTCGGAATGGCTTGAAAACCAACACACCAAGTCCATTTTCTATAAGGATTCCAGGATGCCCAATATTGTTGTGAAATTCATCTGTTTGGGCCCTGAACGGCGAAAAACGCTATTTAGGCTATTCTGAGGTGAAAAGAATGAAAGTTTGGTCACTGTATCGGAATGGCTTGAAAACCAACACACCAACTCCATTTTCTTTAAGGATTCCAGGATGCCAATTATTGTTGTGAAATTCATCTGTTTGGGCCCTGAACGGACAAAAACGGGATTTAGGCTATTCTAATGTGAAAACAATGAAAGTTTGGTCACTGTCTCGGAATGGCTTGAAAACCAACACACCAACTCCATTTTCTTTGAAGAATCCAGGATGCCCAATATTGTTGTGAAATTCATCTGTTTGGGCCCTGAAGGGCTAAAAACGCGATTTAGGCTATTATGAGGTGAAAAGAATGAAAGTTTGGTCACTGTATCGGAATGGCTTGAAAACCAACACACCAACTCCATTTTCTATAAGGATTCCAGGATGCCCAATATTGTTGTGAAATTCATCTGTTTGGGCCCTGAACGGCGAAAAACGCGATTTAGGCTATTCTGAGGTGAAAAGAATGAAAGTTTGGTCACTGTATCGGAATGGCTTGAAAACCAACACACCAACTCCATTTTCTTTAAGGATTCCAGGATGCCAATTATTGTTGTGAAATTCATCTGTTTGGGCCCTGAACGGACAAAAACGGGATTTAGGCTATTCTCATGTGAAAACAATGAAAGTTTGGTCACTGTCTAGGAATGGCTTGAAAACCAACACACCAACTCCATTTTCTTTGAAGAATCCAGGATGCCCAATATTGTTGTGAAATTCATCTGTTTGGGCCCTGAACGGCCAAAAACGCGATTTAGGCTATTCTAATGTGAAAACAATGAAAGTTTGGTCACTGTCTCGGAATGGCTTGAAAACCAACACACCAACTCCATTTTCTATAAGGATTCCAGGATGCCCAATATTGTTGTGAAATTCATCTGTTTGGGCCCTGAACGGCGAAAAACGCGATTTAGGCTATTATGAGGTGAAAAGAATGAAAGTTTGGTCACTGTATCGGAAAGGCTTGAAAACCAACACACCAACTCCATTTTCTATAAGGATTCCAGGATGCCCATTATTGTTGTGAAATTCATCTGTTTGGGACCTGAACGGCCAAAAATGGGATTTAGGCTATTCTAATGTGAAAACAATGAAAGTTTGGTCACTGTCTCGGAATGGCTTGAAAACCAACACACCAACTCCATTTTCTTTGAAGAATCCAGGATGCCCAATATTGTTGTGAAATTCAACTGTTTGGGCCATGAAGGGCCAAAAACGGGATTTAGGCTATTCTGATGTGAAAAGAATGAAAGTTTGGTCACTGTCTCGGAATGGCTTGAAAACCAACACACCACCTCCATTTTCTATCAGGATTCCAGGATGCCCAATATTGTTGTGAAATTCATCTGTTTGGGCCCTGAAGGGCTAAAAACGCGATTTAGGCTATTATGAGGTGAAAAGAATGAAAGTTTGGTCACTGTATCGGAATGGCTTGAAAACCAACACACCAACTCCATTTTCTATAAGGATTCCAGGATGCCCATTATTGTTGTGAAATTCATCTGTTTGGGCCCTGAACGGACAAAAACGCGATTTAGGCTATTCTGAGGTGAAAAGAATGAAAGTTTGGTCACTGTATCGGAATGGCTTGAAAACCAACACACCAACTCCATTTTCTTTAAGGATTCCAGGATGCCAATTATTGTTGTGAAATTCATCTGTTTGGGCCCTGAACGGACAAAAACGGGATTTAGGCTATTCTCATGTGAAAACAATGAAAGTTTGGTCACTGTCTAGGAATGGCTTGAAAACCAACACACCAACTCCATTTTCTTTGAAGAATCCAGGATGCCCAATATTGTTGTGAAATTCATCTGTTTGGGCCCTGAACGGCCAAAAACGCGATTTAGGCTATTCTAATGTGAAAACAATGAAAGTTTGGTCACTGTCTCGGAATGGCTTGAAAACCAACACACCAACTCCATTTTCTATAAGGATTCCAGGATGCCCAATATTGTTGTGAAATTCATCTGTTTGGGCCCTGAACGGCGAAAAACGCGATTTAGGCTATTATGAGGTGAAAAGAATGAAAGTTTGGTCACTGTATCGGAAAGGCTTGAAAACCAACACACCAACTCCATTTTCTATAAGGATTCCAGGATGCCCATTATTGTTGTGAAATTCATCTGTTTGGGACCTGAACGGCCAAAAATGGGATTTAGGCTATTCTAATGTGAAAACAATGAAAGTTTGGTCACTGTCTCGGAATGGCTTGAAAACCAACACACCAACTCCATTTTCTTTGAAGAATCCAGGATGCCCAATATTGTTGTGAAATTCAACTGTTTGGGCCATGAAGGGCCAAAAACGGGATTTAGGCTATTCTGATGTGAAAAGAATGAAAGTTTGGTCACTGTCTCGGAATGGCTTGAAAACCAACACACCACCTCCATTTTCTATCAGGATTCCAGGATGCCCAATATTGTTGTGAAATTCATCTGTTTGGGCCCTGAAGGGCTAAAAACGCGATTTAGGCTATTATGAGGTGAAAAGAATGAAAGTTTGGTCACTGTATCGGAATGGCTTGAAAACCAACACACCAACTCCATTTTCTATAAGGATTCCAGGATGCCCATTATTGTTGAGAAATTCATCTGTTTGGGCCCTGAACGGACAAAAACGGGATTTAGGCTATTCTGAGGTGAAAAGAATGAAAGTTTGGTCACTGTCTCGGAATGTCTTGAAAACCAACACACCACCTCCATTTTCTATAAGGATTCCAGGATGCCCAATATTGTTGTGAAATTCATCTGTTTGGGCTCTGAACGGCGAAAAACGCGATTTAGGCTATTCTGAGGAGAAAAGAATGAAAGTTTGGTCACCGTATCGGAATGGCTTGAAAACCAACACACCAACTCCATTTTCTATAAGGATTCCAGGATGCCCAATATTGTTGTGAAATTTATCTGTTTGGGCCCTGAACGGACAAAAACGGGATTTAGGCTATTCTGAGGTGAAAAGATTGAAAGTTTGGTCACTGTCTCGGAATGGCTTGAAAACCAACACACCAACTCCATTTTCTATAAGGATTCCAGGATGCCCAATATTGTTGTGAAATTCATCTGTTTGGGCCCTGAACGGCGAAAAACGCTATTTAGGCTATTCTGAGGTGAAAAGAATGAAAGTTTGGTCACTGTATCGGAATGGCTTGAAAACCAACACACCAACTCCATTTTCTTTAAGGATTCCAGGATGCCAATTATTGTTGTGAAATTCATCTGTTTGGGCCCTGAACGGACAAAAACGGGATTTAGGCTATTCTAATGTGAAAACAATGAAAGTTTGGTCACTGTCTCGGAATGGCTTGAAAACCAACACACCAACTCCATTTTCTTTGAAGAATCCAGGATGCCCAATATTGTTGTGAAATTCATCTGTTTGGGCCCTGAACGGCCAAAAACGCGATTTAGGCTATTCTGATGTGAAAAGAATGAAAGTTTGGTCACTGTCTCGGAATGGCTTGAAAACCAACACACCAACTCCATTTTCTTTAAGGATTCCAGGATGCCCATTATTGTTGTGAAATTCATCTGTTTGGGACCTGAACGGCCAAAAACGGGATTTATGCTATTGAAAAGAATGAAAGTTTGGTCACAGTCTCGGAATGCCTTGAAAACCAACACACCAACTCCATTTTCTATAGGGTTTCCAGGATGCCCAATATTGTTGTGAAATTCATCTGTTTGGGCCCTGAAAGGCTAAAAACGGGATTTAGGCTATTCCGATGTGAAAAGAATGAAAGTTTGGTCACTGTCTCGGAATGGCTTGAAAACCAACACACCAACTCCATTTTCTATAAGGATTACAGGATGCCCAATATTGTTGTGAAATTTATCTGTTTGGGCCCTGAACGGACAAAAACGGGATTTAGGCTATTTTGAGGTGAAAAGATTGAAAGTTTGGTCACTGTTTCGGAATAGCTTGAAAACCAACACACCAACTCCATTTTCTATAAGGATTCCAGGATGCCCATTATTGTTGTGAAATTTATCTGTTTGGGCCCTGAACGGACAAAAACGGGATTTAGGCTATTCTGAGGTGAAAAGAATGAAAGTTTGGTCACTGTCTAGGAATGGCTTGAAAACCAACACACCATCTCCATTTTCTATAAGGATTCCAGGATGCCCAATATTGTTGTGAAATTCATCTGTTTGGGCCCTGAAGGGCTAAAAACGCGATTTAGGCTATTATGAGGTGAAAAGAATGAAACTGTGGTCACTGTATCGGAATGGCTTGAAAACCAACACACCAACTCCATTTTCTATAAGGATTCCAGGATGCCCAATATTGTTGTGAAATTCATCTGTTTGGGCCCTGAACGGCGAAAAACGCGATGTAGGCTATTCTGAGGTGAAAAGAATGAAAGTTTGGTCACAGTCTCGGAATGGCTTGAAAACCAACACACCAACTCCATTTTCTATAAGGATTCCAGGATGCCCAATATTGTTGTGAAATTCATCTGTTTGGGCCCTGAACGGCGAAAAACGCGATGTAGGCTATTCTGAGGTGAAAAGAATGAAAGTTTGGTCACAGTCTCGGAATGCCTTGAAAACCAACACACCAACTCCATTTTCTATAAGGATTCCAGGATGCCCAATATTGTTGTGAAATTCATCTGTTTGGGACCTGAACGGACAAAAACGGGATTTAGGCTATTCTAATGTGAAAACAATGAAAGTTTGGTCACTGTCTCGGAATGGCTTGAAAACCAACACACCAACTCCATTTTCTTTGAAGAATCCAGGATGCCCAATATTGTTGTGAAATTCATCTGTTTGGGCCCTGAACGGCCAAAAACGCGATTTAGGCTATTCTGATGTGAAAAGAATGAAAGTTTGGTCACTGTCTCGGAATGGCTTGAAAACCAACACACCAACTCCATTTTCTTTAAGGATTCCAGGATGCCCATTATTGTTGTGAAATTCATCTGTTTGGGACCTGAACGGCCAAAAACGGGATTTAGGCTATTCCGATGTGAAAAGAATGAAAGTTTGGTCACTGTCTCGGAATGGCTTGAAAACCAACACACCAACTCCATTTTCTATAAGGATTCCAGGATGCCCAATATTGTTGTGAAATTTATCTGTTTGGGCCCTGAACGGACAAAAACGGGATTTAGGCTATTCTGAGGTGAAAAGATTGAAAGTTTGGTCACAGTTTCGGAATAGCTTGAAAACCAACACACCAACTCCATTTTCTATAAGGATTCCAGGATGCCCATTATTGTTGTGAAATTTATCTGTTTGGGCCCTGAACGGACAAAAACGGGATTTAGGCTATTCTGAGGTGAAAAGAATGAAAGTTTGGTCACTGTCTAGGAATGGCTTGAAAACCAACACACCATCTCCATTTTCTATAAGGATTCCAGGATGCCCAATATTGTTGTGAAATTCATCTGTTTGGGCCCTGAACGGCGAAAAACGCGATTTAGGCTATTCTGAGGTGAAAAGAATGAAAGTTTGGTCACTGTATCGGAAAGGCTTGAAAACCAACACACCAACTCCATTTTCTATAAGGATTCCAGGATGCCCATTATTGTTGTGAAATTCATCTGTTTGGCCCCAGAACGGCCAAAAACGGGATTTAGGCTATTCTGATGTGAAAAGAATGAAAGTTTGGTCACTGTCTCGGAATGGCTTGAAAACCAACACACCAACTCCATTTTCCATAAAGATACCAGGATGCCCAATATTGTTGTGAAATTCACCTATTTGGGCCCTAAACGGCGAAAAACGCGATTTAGGCTATTCTGAGGTGAAAAGAATGAAAGTTTGGTCACTGTATCGGAATGGCTTAAAAACCAACACACCAACTCCATTTTCTATAAGGATTCCAGGATGCCCATTATTGTTGTGAAATTCATCTGTTTGGGACCTGAACGGCCAAAAACGGGATTTAGGCTATTCTGATGTGAAAAGAATGAAAGTTTGGTCACAGTCTCGGAATGCCTTGAAAACCAACACACCAACTCCATTTTCTATAGGGTTTCCAGTATGCCCAATATTGTTGTGAAATTCATCTGTTTGGGCCCTGAAAGGCTAAAAACGGGATTTAGGCTATTCTGATGTGAAAAGAATGAAAGTTTGGTCACTGTCTCGGAATGGCTTGAAAACCAACACACCAACTCCATTTTCTATAAGGATTCCAGGATGCCCAATATTGTTGTGAAATTCATCTGTTTGGGCCCTGAAGGGCTAAAAACGCGATTTAGGCTATTATGAGGTGAAAAGAATGAAAGTTTGGTCACTGTATCGGAATGGCTTGAAAACCAACACACCAACTCCATTTTCTATAAGGATTCCAGGATGCCCAATATTGTTGTGAAATTGATCTGTTTGGGCCCTGAACGGACAAAAACAGGATTTAGGCTATTCTGAGGTGAAAAGATTGAAAGTTTGGTCACTGTCTCGGAATAGCTTGAAAACCAACACACCATCTCCATTTTCTATAAGGATTCCAGGATGCCCAATATTGTTGTGAAATTCATCTGTTTGGGCCCTGAACGGCGAAAAACGCGATGTAGGCTATTCTGAGGTGAAAAGAATGAAAGTTTGGTCACAGTCTCGGAATGCCTTGAAAACCAACACACCAACTCCTTTTTCTATAAGGATTCCAGGATGCCCAATATTGTTGTGAAATTCATCTGTTTGGGCCCTGAACGGCGAAAAACGCTATTTAGGCTATTCTGAGGTGAAAAGAATGAAAGTTTGGTCACTGTATCGGAATGGCTTGAAAACCAACACACCAACTCCATTTTCTTTAAGGATTCCAGGATGCCAATTATTGTTGTGAAATTCATCTGTTTGGGCCCTGAACGGACAAAAACGGGATTTAGGCTATTCTAATGTGAAAACAATGAAAGTTTGGTCACTGTCTCGGAATGGCTTGAAAACCAACACACCAACTCCATTTTCTTTGAAGAATCCAGGATGCCCAATATTGTTGTGAAATTCATCTGTTTGGGCCCTGAACGGCCAAAAACGCGATTTAGGCTATTCTGATGTGAAAAGAATGAAAGTTTGGTCACTGTCTCGGAATGGCTTGAAAACCAACACACCAACTCCATTTTCTTTAAGGATTCCAGGATGCCCATTATTGTTGTGAAATTCATCTGTTTGGGACCTGAACGGCCAAAAACGGGATTTAGGCTATTCCGATGTGAAAAGAATGAAAGTTTGGTCACTGTCTCGGAATGGCTTGAAAACCAACACACCAACTCCATTTTCTATAAGGATTCCAGGATGCCCAATATTGTTGTGAAATTTATCTGTTTGGGCCCTGAACGGACAAAAACGGGATTTAGGCTATTCTGAGGTGAAAAGATTGAAAGTTTGGTCACTGTCTCGGAATAGCTTGAAAACCAACACACCATCTCCATTTTCTATAAGGATTCCAGGATGCCCAATATTGTTGTGAAATTCATCTGTTTGGGCCCTGAAGGGCTAAAAACGCGATTTAGGCTATTATGAGGTGAAAAGAATGAAAGTTTGGTCACCGTATCGGAATGGCTTGAAACCCAACACACCAACTCCATTTTCTATAAGGATTCCAGGATGCCCAATATTGTTGTGAAATTCATCTGTTTGGGCCCTGAACGGCGAAAAACGCGATGTAGGCTATTCTGAGGTGAAAAGAATGAAAGTTTGGTCACTGTATCGGAATGGCTTGAAAACCAACACACCAACTCCATTTTCTATAAGGATTCCAGGATGCCCAATATTGTTGTGAAATTCATCTGTTTGGGCCCTGAACGGCGAAAAACGCGATGTAGGCTATTCTGAGGTGAAAAGAATGAAAGTTTGGTCACAGTCTCGGAATGCCTTGAAAACCAACACACCAACTCCATTTTCTATAAGGATTCCAGGATGCCCAATATTGTTGTGAAATTCATCTGTTTGGGCCCTGAACGGCGAAAAACGCTATTTAGGCTATTCTGAGGTGAAAAGAATGAAAGTTTGGTCACTGTATCGGAATGGCTTGAAAACCAACACACCAACTCCATTTTCTTTAAGGATTCCAGGATGCCAATTATTGTTGTGAAATTCATCTGTTTGGGCCCTGAACGGACAAAAACGGGATTTAGGCTATTCTAATGTGAAAACAATGAAAGTTTGGTCACTGTCTCGGAATGGCTTGAAAACCAACACACCAACTCCATTTTCTTTGAAGAATCCAGGATGCCCAATATTGTTGTGAAATTCATCTGTTTGGGCCCTGAAAGGCTAAAAACGGGATTTAGGCTATTCCGATGTGAAAAGAATGAAAGTTTGGTCACTGTCTCGGAATGGCTTGAAAACCAACACACCAACTCCATTTTCTATAAGGATTCCAGGATGCCCAATATTGTTGTGAAATTTATCTGTTTGGGCCCTGAACGGACAAAAACGGGATTTAGGCTATTCTGAGGTGAAAAGATTGAAAGTTTGGTCACTGTTTCGGAATAGCTTGAAAACCAACACACCAACTCCATTTTCTATAAGGATTCCAGGATGCCCATTATTGTTGTGAAATTTATCTGTTTGGGCCCTGAACGGACAAAAACGGGATTTAGGCTATTCTGAGGTGAAAAGAATGAAAGTTTGGTCACTGTCTAGGAATGGCTTGAAAACCAACACACCATCTCCATTTTCTATAAGGATTCCAGGATGCCCAATATTGTTGTGAAATTCATCTGTTTGGGCCCTGAACGGCGAAAAACGCGATTTAGGCTATTCTGAGGTGAAAAGAATGAAAGTTTGGTCACTGTATCGGAAAGGCTTGAAAACCAACACACCAACTCCATTTTCTATAAGGATTCCAGGATGCCCATTATTGTTGTGAAATTCATCTGTTTGGCCCCAGAACGGCCAAAAACGGGATTTAGGCTATACTGATGTGAAAAGAATGAAAGTTTGGTCACTGTCTCGGAATGGCTTGAAAACCAACACACCAACTCCATTTTCTATAAGGATTCCAGGATGCCCAATATTGTTGTGAAATTCATCTGTTTGGGCCCTAAACGGCAAAAAACGCGATTTAGGCTATTCTGAGGTGAAAAGAATGAAAGTTTGGTCACTGTATCGGAATGGCTTAAAAACCAACACACCAACTCCATTTTCTATAAGGATTCCAGGATGCCCATTATTGTTGTGAAATTCATCTGTTTGGGACCTGAACGGCCAAAAACGGGATTTAGGCTATTCTGATGTGAAAAGAATGAAAGTTTGGTCACAGTCTCGGAATGCCTTGAAAACCAACACACCAACTCCATTTTCTATAGGGTTTCCAGGATGCCCAATATTGTTGTGAAATTCATCTGTTTGGGCCCTGAAAGTCTAAAAACGAGATTTAGGCTATTCTGATGTAAAAAGAATGAAAGTTTGGTCACTGTCTCGGAATGGCTTGAAAACCAACACACCAACTCCAATTTCTATAAGGATTCCAGGATGCCCAATATTGTTGTGAAATTCATCTGTTTGGGCCCTGAAGGGCTAAAAACGCGATTTAGGCTATTATGAGGTGAAAAGAATGAAAGTTTGGTCACTGTATCGGAATGGCTTGAAAACCAACACACCAACTCCATTTTCTATAAGGATTCCAGGATGCCCAATATTGTTGTGAAATTTATCTGTTTGGGCCCTGAACGGACAAAAACAGGATTTAGGCTATTCTGAGGTGAAAAGATTGAAAGTTTGGTCACTGTCTCGGAATAGCTTGAAAACCAACACACCAGCTCCATTTTCTATAAGGATTCCAGGATGCCCAATATTGTTGTGAAATTCATCTGTTTGGGCCCTGAAGGGCTAAAAACGCGATTTAGGCTATTATGAGGTGAAAAGAATGAAAGTTTGGTCACTGTATCGGAATGGCTTGAAAACCAACACACCAACTCCATTTTCTATAAGGATTCCAGGATGCCCAATATTGTTGTGAAATTCATCTGTTTGGGCCCTGAAAGGCTAAAAACGAGATTTAGGCTATTCTGATGTGAAAAGAATGAAAGTTTGGTCACTGTCTCGGAATGGCTTGAAAACCAACACACCAACTCCATTTTCTATAAGGATTCCAGGATGCCCAATATTGTTGTGAAATTCATCTGTTTGGGCCCTGAAGGGCTAAAAACGAGATTTAGGCTATTATGAGGTGAAAAGAATGAAAGTTTGGTCACTGTATCGGAATGGCTTGAAAACCAACACACCAACTCCATTTTCTATAAGGATTCCAGGATGCCCAATATTGTTGTGAAATTTATCTGTTTGGGCCCTGAACGGACAAAAACAGGATTTAGGCTATTCTGAGGTGAAAAGATTGAAAGTTTGGTCACTGTCTCGGAATAGCTTGAAAACCAACACACCATCTCCATTTTCTATAAGGATTCCAGGATGCCCAATATTGTTGTGAAATTCATCTGTTTGGGCCCTGAAGGGCTAAAAACGCGATTTAGGCTATTATGAGGTGAAAAGAATGAAAGTTTGGTCACTGTATCGGAATGGCTTGAAACCCAACACACCAACTCCATTTTCTATAAGGATTCCAGGATGCCCAATATTGTTGTGAAATTCATCTGTTTGGGCCCTGAACGGCGAAAAACGCGATGTAGGCTTTTCTGAGGTGAAAAGAATGAAAGTTTGGTCACTGTATCGGAATGGCTTGAAAACCAACACACCAACTCCATTTTCTATAAGGATTCCAGGATGCCCAATATTGTTGTGAAATTCATCTGTTTGGGCCCTGAACGGCGAAAAACGCGATGTAGGCTATTCTGAGGTCAAAAGAATGAAAGTTTGGTCACAATCTCGGAATGCCTTGAAAACCAACACACCAACCCCATTTTCTATAGGGATTCCAGGATGCCCAATATTGTTGTGAAATTCATCTGTTTGGGCCCTGAAAGGCTAAAAACGCGATTTAGGCTATTCTGATGTGAAAAGAATGAAAGTTTGGTCACTGTCTCGGAATGGCTTGAAAACCAACACACCAACTCCATTTCCTATACGGATTCCAGGATGCCCAATATCGTTGTGAAATTCATCTGTTTGGGCCCTGAAGGGCTAAAAACGCGATTTAGGCTATTATGAGGTGAAAAGAATGAAAGTTTGGTCACTGTATCGGAATGCCTTGAAAACCAACACACCAACTCCATTTTTGATGGGGATTCCAGAATACCCAATATTGTTGTGAAATTTATCTGTTTGGGCCCGGAACGGACAAAAATGTGATTTAGGCTATTCTGAGGTGAAAAGAATGAAAGTTTGGTCACTGTATCGGAATGGCTTGAAAACCAACACACCAACTCCATTTTCTATAAGGATTCCAGGATGCCCATTATTGTTGTGAAATTTATCTGTTTGGGCCCTGAACGGACAAAAACGGGATTTAGGCTATTCTGAGGTGAAAAGAATGAAAGTTTGGTCACTGTCTAGGAATGGCTTGAAAACCAACACACCATCTCCATTTTCTATAAGGATTCCAGGATGCCCAATATTGTTGTGAAATTCATCTGTTTGGGCCCTGAACGGCGAAAAACGCGATTTAGGCTATTCTGAGGTGAAAAGAATGAAAGTTTGGTCACTGTATCGGAAAGGCTTGAAAACCAACACACCAACTCCATTTTCTATAAGGATTCCAGGATGCCCATTATTGTTGTGAAATTCATCTGTTTGGCCCCAGAACGGCCAAAAACGGGATTTAGGCTATACTGATGTGAAAAGAATGAAAGTTTGGTCACTGTCTCGGAATGGCTTGAAAACCAACACACCAACTCCATTTTCTATAAGGATTCCAGGATGCCCAATATTGTTGTGAAATTCATCTGTTTGGGCCCTAAACGGCAAAAAACGCGATTTAGGCTATTCTGAGGTGAAAAGAATGAAAGTTTGGTCACTGTATCGGAATGGCTTAAAAACCAACACACCAACTCCATTTTCTATAAGGATTCCAGGATGCCCATTATTGTTGTGAAATTCATCTGTTTGGGACCTGAACGGCCAAAAACGGGATTTAGGCTATTCTGATGTGAAAAGAATGAAAGTTTGGTCACAGTCTCGGAATGCCTTGAAAACCAACACACCAACTCCATTTTCTATAGGGTTTCCAGGATGCCCAATATTGTTGTGAAATTCATCTGTTTGGGCCCTGAAAGTCTAAAAACGAGATTTAGGCTATTCTGATGTAAAAAGAATGAAAGTTTGGTCACTGTCTCGGAATGGCTTGAAAACCAACACACCAACTCCAATTTCTATAAGGATTCCAGGATGCCCAATATTGTTGTGAAATTCATCTGTTTGGGCCCTGAAGGGCTAAAAACGCGATTTAGGCTATTATGAGGTGAAAAGAATGAAAGTTTGGTCACTGTATCGGAATGGCTTGAAAACCAACACACCAACTCCATTTTCTATAAGGATTCCAGGATGCCCAATATTGTTGTGAAATTTATCTGTTTGGGCCCTGAACGGACAAAAACAGGATTTAGGCTATTCTGAGGTGAAAAGATTGAAAGTTTGGTCACTGTCTCGGAATAGCTTGAAAACCAACACACCAGCTCCATTTTCTATAAGGATTCCAGGATGCCCAATATTGTTGTGAAATTCATCTGTTTGGGCCCTGAAGGGCTAAAAACGCGATTTAGGCTATTATGAGGTGAAAAGAATGAAAGTTTGGTCACTGTATCGGAATGGCTTGAAACCCAACACACCAACTCCATTTTCTATAAGGATTCCAGGATGCCCAATATTGTTGTGAAATTCATCTGTTTGGGCCCTGAAAGGCTAAAAACGAGATTTAGGCTATTCTGATGTGAAAAGAATGAAAGTTTGGTCACTGTCTCGGAATGGCTTGAAAACCAACACACCAACTCCATTTTCTATAAGGATTCCAGGATGCCCAATATTGTTGTGAAATTCATCTGTTTGGGCCCTGAAGGGCTAAAAACGAGATTTAGGCTATTATGAGGTGAAAAGAATGAAAGTTTGGTCACTGTATCGGAATGGCTTGAAAACCAACACACCAACTCCATTTTCTATAAGGATTCCAGGATGCCCAATATTGTTGTGAAATTTATCTGTTTGGGCCCTGAACGGACAAAAACAGGATTTAGGCTATTCTGAGGTGAAAAGATTGAAAGTTTGGTCACTGTCTCGGAATAGCTTGAAAACCAACACACCATCTCCATTTTCTATAAGGATTCCAGGATGCCCAATATTGTTGTGAAATTCATCTGTTTGGGCCCTGAAGGGCTAAAAACGCGATTTAGGCTATTATGAGGTGAAAAGAATGAAAGTTTGGTCACTGTATCGGAATGGCTTGAAACCCAACACACCAACTCCATTTTCTATAAGGATTCCAGGATGCCCAATATTGTTGTGAAATTCATCTGTTTGGGCCCTGAACGGCGAAAAACGCGATGTAGGCTTTTCTGAGGTGAAAAGAATGAAAGTTTGGTCACTGTATCGGAATGGCTTGAAAACCAACACACCAACTCCATTTTCTATAAGGATTCCAGGATGCCCAATATTGTTGTGAAATTCATCTGTTTGGGCCCTGAACGGCGAAAAACGCGATGTAGGCTATTCTGAGGTCAAAAGAATGAAAGTTTGGTCACAATCTCGGAATGCCTTGAAAACCAACACACCAACCCCATTTTCTATAGGGATTCCAGGATGCCCAATATTGTTGTGAAATTCATCTGTTTGGGCCCTGAAAGGCTAAAAACGCGATTTAGGCTATTCTGATGTGAAAAGAATGAAAGTTTGGTCACTGTCTCGGAATGGCTTGAAAACCAACACACCAACTCCATTTCCTATACGGATTCCAGGATGCCCAATATCGTTGTGAAATTCATCTGTTTGGGCCCTGAAGGGCTAAAAACGCGATTTAGGCTATTATGAGGTGAAAAGAATGAAAGTTTGGTCACTGTATCGGAATGCCTTGAAAACCAACACACCAACTCCATTTTTGATGGGGATTCCAGAATACCCAATATTGTTGTGAAATTTATCTGTTTGGGCCCGGAACGGACAAAAATGTGATTTAGGCTATTCTGAGGTGAAAAGAATGAAAGTTTGGTCACTGTATCGGAATGGCTTGAAAACCAACACACCAACTCCATTTTCTATAAGGATTCCAGGATGCCCAATATTGTTGTGAAATTTATCTGTTTGGGCCCTGAACGGACAAAAACGGGATTTAGGCTATTCTGAGGTGAAAAGATTGAAAGTTTGGTCACTGTCTCGGAATAGCTTGAAAACCAACACACCATCTCCATTTTCTATAAGGATTCCAGGATGCCCAATATTGTTGTGAAATTCATCTGTTTGGGCCCTGAAGGGCTAAAAACGCGATTTAGGCTATTATGAGGTGAAAAGAATGAAAGTTTGGTCACTGTATCGGAATGGCTTGAAAACCAACACACCAACTCCATTTTCTATAAGGATTCCAGGATGCCCAATATTGTTGCGAAATTCATCTGTTTGGGCCCTGAACGGCGAAAAACGCGATGTAGGCTATTCTGAGGTGAAAAGAATGAAAGTTTGGTCACTGTATCGGAATGGCTTGAAAACCAACACACCAACTCCATTTTCTATAAGGATTCCAGGATGCCCAATGTTGTTGTGAAATTCATCTGTTTGGGCCCTGAACGGCGAAAAACGCGATGTAGGCTATTCTGAGGTGAAAAGAATGAATGTTTGGTCACTGTATCGGAATGGCTTGAAAACCAACACACCAACTCCATTTTCTATAAGGATTCCAGGATGCCCAATATTGTTGTGAAATTTATCTGTTTGGGCCCTGAACGGACAAAAACAGGATTTAGGCTATTCTGAGGTGAAAAGATTGAAAGTTTGGTCACTGTCTCGGAATAGCTTGAAAACCAACACACCATCTCCATTTTCTATAAGGATTCCAGGATGCCCAATATTGTTGTGAAATTCATCTGTTTGGGCCCTGAAGGGCTAAAAACGCGATTTAGGCTATTATGAGGTGAAAAGAATGAAAGTTTGGTCACTGTATCGGAATGGCTTGAAAACCAACACACCAACTCCATTTTCTATAAGGTTTCCAGGATGCCCAATATTGTTGTGAAATTCATCTGTTTGGGCCCTGAACGGCGAAAAACGCGATGTAGGCTATTCTGAGGTGAAAAGAATGAAAGTTTGGTCACTGTATCGGAATGGCTTGAAAACCAACACACCAACTCCATTTTCTATAAGGATTCCAGGATGCCCAATATTGTTGTGAAATTCATCTGTTTGGGCCCTGAACGGCGAAAAACGCGATGTAGGCTATTCTGAGGTGAAAAGAATGAAAGTTTGGTCACAGTCTCGGAATGCCTTGAAAACCAACACACCAACCCCATTTTCTATAGGGATTCCAGGATGCCCAATATTGTTGTGAAATTCATCTGTTTGGGCCCTGAAAGGCTAAAAACGCGATTTAGGCTATTCTGATGTGAAAAGAATGAAAGTTTGGTCACTGTCTCGGAATGGCTTGAAAACCAACACACCAACTCCATTTTCTATAAGGATTCCAGGATACCCAATATTGTTGTGAAATTCATCTGTTTGGGCCCTGAAGGGCTAAAAACGCGATTTAGGCTATTATGAGGTGAAAAGAATGAAAGTTTGGTCACTGTATCGGAATGCCTTGAAAACCAACACACCAACTCCATTTTTGATGGGGATTCCAGAATACCCAATATTGTTGTGAAATTTATCTGTTTGGGCCCGGAACGGACAAAAACGGGATTTAGGCTATTCTGAGGTGAAAAGAATGAAAGTTTCGTCTCTGTATCGGAATGGCTTGAAAACCAACACACCAACTCCATTTTCTATAAGGATTCCAGGATGCCCAATATTGTTGTGAAATTTATCTGTTTGGGCCCTGAACGGACAAAAACGGGATTTAGGCTATTCTGAGGTGAAAAGATTGAAAGTTTGGTCACTGTCTCGGAATAGCTTGAAAACCAACACACCAACTCCATTTTCTATAAGGATTCCAGGATGCCCAATATTGTTGTGAAATTTATCTGTTTGGGCCCTGAACGGACAAAAACGGGATTTAGGCTATTCTGAGGTGAAAAGATTGAAAGTTTGGTCACTGTCTCGGAATAGCTTGAAAACCAACACACCAACTCCATTTTCTATAAGGATTCCAGGATGCCCAATATTGTTGTGAAATTTATCTGTTTGGGCCCTGAACGGACAAAAACGGGATTTAGGCTATTCTGAGGTGAAAAGATTGAAAGTTTGGTCACTGTCTCGGAATAGCTTGAAAACCAACACACCAACTCCATTTTCTATAAGGATTCCAGGATGCCCATTATTGTTGTGAAATTTATCTGTTTGGGCCCTGAACGGACAAAAACGGGATTTAGGCTATTCTAATGTGAAAACAATGAAAGTTTGGTCACTGTCTCGGAATGGCTTGAAAACCAACACACCAACTCCATTTTCTTTGAAGAATCCAGGATGCCCAATATTGTTGTGAAATTCATCTGTTTGGGCCCTGAACGGCCAAAAACGCGATTTAGGCTATTCTGATGTGAAAAGAATGAAAGTTTGGTCACTGTCTCGGAATGGCTTGAAAACCAACACACCAACTCCATTTTCTTTAAGGATTCCAGGATGCCCATTATTGTTGTGAAATTCATCTGTTTGGGACCTGAACGGCCAAAAACGGGATTTATGCTATTCTGATGTGAAAAGAATGAAAGTTTGGTCACAGTCTCGGAATGCCTTGAAAACCAACACACCAACTCCATTTTCTATAGGGTTTCCAGGATGCCCAATATTGTTGTGAAATTCATCTGTTTGGGCCCTGAACGGCTAAAAAAGGGATTTAGGCTATTCCGATGTGAAAAGAATGAAAGTTTGGTCACTGTCTCGGAATGGCTTGAAAACCAACACACCAACTCCATTTTCTATAAGGATTCCAGGATGCCCAATATTGTTGTGAAATTTATCTGTTTGGGCCCTGAACGGACAAAAACGGGATTTAGGCTATTCTGAGGTGAAAAGATTGAAAGTTTGGTCACTGTTTCGGAATAGCTTGAAAACCAACACACCAACTCCATTTTCTATAAGGATTCCAGGATGCCCATTATTGTTGTGAAATTTATCTGTTTGGGCCCTGAACGGACAAAAACGGGATTTAGGCTATTCTGAGGTGAAAAGAATGAAAGTTTGGTCACTGTCTAGGAATGGCTTGAAAACCAACACACCATCTCCATTTTCTATAAGGATTCCAGGATGCCCAATATTGTTGTGAAATTCATCTGTTTGGGCCCTGAACGGCGAAAAACGCGATTTAGGCTATTCTGAGGTGAAAAGAATGAAAGTTTGGTCACTGTATCGGAAAGGCTTGAAAACCAACACACCAACTCCATTTTCTATAAGGATTCCAGGATGCCCATTATTGTTGTGAAATTCATCTGTTTGGCCCCAGAACGGCCAAAAACGGGATTTAGGCTATTCTGATGTGAAAAGAATGAAAGTTTGGTCACTGTCTCGGAATGGCTTGAAAACCAACACACCAACTCCATTTTCTATAAAGATTCCAGGACGCCCAATATTGTTGTGAAATTCATCTGTTTGGGCCCTAAACGGCGAAAAACGCGATTTAGGCTATTCTGAGGTGAAAAGAATGAAAGTTTGGTCACTGTATCGGAATGGCTTAAAAACCAACACACCAACTCCATTTTCTATAAGGATTCCAGGATGCCCATTATTGTTGTGAAATTCATCTGTTTGGGACCTGAACGGCCAAAAACGGGATTTAGGCTATTCTGATGTGAAAAGAATGAAAGTTTGGTCACAGTCTCGGAATGCCTTGAAAACCAACACACCAACTCCATTTTCTATAGGGTTTCCAGGATGCCCAATATTGTTGTGAAATTCATCTGTTTGGGCCCTGAAAGGCTAAAAACGAGATTTAGGCTATTCTGATGTGAAAAGAATGAAAGTTTGGTCACTGTCTCGGAATGGCTTGAAAACCAACACACCAACTCCAATTTCTATAAGGATTCCAGGATGCCCAATATTGTTGTGAAATTCATCTGTTTGGGCCCTGAAGGGCTAAAAACGCGATTTAGGCTATTATGAGGTGAAAAGAATGAAAGTTTGGTCACTGTATCGGAATGGCTTGAAAACCAACACACCAACTCCATTTTCTATAAGGATTCCAGGATGCCCAATATTGTTGTGAAATTCATCTGTTTGGGCCCTGAAGGGCTAAAAACGCGATTTAGGCTATTATGAGGTGAAAAGAATGAAAGTTTGGTCACTGTATCGGAATGGCTTGAAAACCAACACACCAACTCCATTTTCTATAAGGATTCCAGGATGCCCAATATTGTTGTGAAATTTATCTGTTTGGGCCCTGAACGGACAAAAACAGGATTTAGGCTATTCTGAGGTGAAAAGATTGAAAGTTTGGTCACTGTCTCGGAATAGCTTGAAAACCAACACACCATCTCCATTTTCTATAAGGATTCCAGGATGCCCAATATTGTTGTGAAATTCATCTGTTTGGGCCCTGAAGGGCTAAAAACGCGATTTAGGCTATTATGAGGTGAAAAGAATGAAAGTTTGGTCACTGTATCGGAATGGCTTGAAACCCAACACACCAACTCCATTTTCTATAAGGATTCCAGGATGCCCAATATTGTTGTGAAATTCATCTGTTTGGGCCCTGAAAGGCTAAAAACGAGATTTAGGCTATTCTGATGTGAAAAGAATGAAAGTTTGGTCACTGTCTCGGAATGGCTTGAAAACCAACACACCAACTCCATTTTCTATAAGGATTCCAGGATGCCCAATATTGTTGTGAAATTCATCTGTTTGGGCCCTGAAGGGCTAAAAACGCGATTTAGGCTATTATGAGGTGAAAAGAATGAAAGTTTGGTCACTGTATCGGAATGGCTTGAAAACCAACACACCAACTCCATTTCCTATAAGGATTCCAGGATGCCCAATATTGTTGTGAAATTTATCTGTTTGGGCCCTGAACGGACAAAAACAGGATTTAGGCTATTCTGAGGTGAAAAGATTGAAAGTTTGGTCACTGTCTCGGAATAGCTTGAAAACCAACACACCATCTCCATTTTCTATAAGGATTCCAGGATGCCCAATATTGTTGTGAAATTCATCTGTTTGGGCCCTGAAGGGCTAAAAACGCGATTTAGGCTATTATGAGGTGAAAAGAATGAAAGTTTGGTCACTGTATCGGAATGGCTTGAAACCCAACACACCAACTCCATTTTCTATAAGGATTCCAGGATGCCCAATATTGTTGTGAAATTCATCTGTTTGGGCCCTGAAAGGCTAAAAACGAGATTTAGGCTATTCTGATGTGAAAAGAATGAAAGTTTGGTCACTGTCTCGGAATGGCTTGAAAACCAACACACCAACTCCATTTTCTATAAGGATTCCAGGATGCCCAATATTGTTGTGAAATTCATCTGTTTGGGCCCTGAAGGGCTAAAAACGCGATTTAGGCTATTATGAGGTGAAAAGAATGAAAGTTTGGTCACTGTATCGGAATGGCTTGAAAACCAACACACCAACTCCATTTTCTATAAGGATTCCAGGATGCCCAATATTGTTGTGAAATTTATCTGTTTGGGCCCTGAACGGACAAAAACAGGATTTAGGCTATTCTGAGGTGAAAAGATTGAAAGTTTGGTCACTGTCTCGGAATAGCTTGAAAACCAACACACCATCTCCATTTTCTATAAGGATTCCAGGATGCCCAATATTGTTGTGAAATTCATCTGTTTGGGCCCTGAAGGGCTAAAAACGCGATTTAGGCTATTATGAGGTGAAAAGAATGAAAGTTTGGTCACTGTATCGGAATGGCTTGAAACCCAACACACCAACTCCATTTTCTATAAGGATTCCAGGATGCCCAATATTGTTGTGAAATTCATCTGTTTGGGCCCTGAACGGCGAAAAACGCGATGTAGGCTATTCTGAGGTGAAAAGAATGAAAGTTTGGTCACTGTATCGGAATGGCTTGAAAACCAACACACCAACTCCATTTCCTATACGGATTCCAGGATGCCCAATATCGTTGTGAAATTCATCTGTTTGGGCCCTGAAGGGCTAAAAACGCGATTTAGGCTATTATGAGGTGAAAAGAATGAAAGTTTGGTCACTGTATCGGAATGCCTTGAAAACCAACACACCAACTCCATTTTTGATGGGGATTCCAGAATACCCAATATTGTTGTGAAATTTATCTGTTTGGGCCCGGAACGGACAAAAATGGGATTTAGGCTATTCTGAGGTGAAAAGAATGAAAGTTTGGTCACTGTATCGGAATGGCTTGAAAACCAACACACCAACTCCATTTTCTATAAGGATTCCAGGATGCCCAATATTGTTGTGAAATTTATCTGTTTGGGCCCTGAACGGACAAAAACGGGATTTAGGCTATTCTGAGGTGAAAAGATTGAAAGTTTGGTCACTGTCTCGGAATAGCTTGAAAACCAACACACCAACTCCATTTTCTATAAGGATTCCAGGTTGCCCATTATTGTTGTGAAATTTATCTGTTTGGGCCCTGAACGGACAAAAACGGGATTTAGGCTATTCTGAGGTGAAAAGAATGAAAGTTTGGTCACTGTCTAGGAATGGCTTGAAAACCAACACACCATCTCCATTTTCTATAAGGATTCCAGGATGCCCAATATTGTTGTGAAATTTATCTGTTTGGGCCCTGAACGGACAAAAACAGGATTTAGGCTATTCTGAGGTGAAAAGATTGAAAGTTTGGTCACTGTCTCGGAATAGCTTGAAAACCAACACACCATCTCCATTTTCTATAAGGATTCCAGGATGCCCAATATTGTTGTGAAATTCATCTGTTTGGGCCCTGAAGGGCTAAAAACGCGATTTAGGCTATTATGAGGTGAAAAGAATGAAAGTTTGGTCACTGTATCGGAATGGCTTGAAAACCAACACACCAACTCCATTTCCTATACGGATTCCAGGATGCCCAATATCGTTGTGAAATTCATCTGTTTGGGCCCTGAAGGGCTAAAAACGCGATTTAGGCTATTATGAGGTGAAAAGAATGAAAGTTTGGTCACTGTATCGGAATGCCTTGAAAACCAACACACCAACTCCATTTTTGATGGGGATTCCAGAATACCCAATATTGTTGTGAAATTTATCTGTTTGGGCCCGGAACGGACAAAAATGGGATTTAGGCTATTCTGAGGTGAAAAGAATGAAAGTTTGGTCACTGTATCGGAATGGCTTGAAAACCAACACACCAACTCCATTTTCTATAAGGATTCCAGGATGCCCAATATTGTTGTGAAATTTATCTGTTTGGGCCCTGAACGGACAAAAACGGGATTTAGGCTATTCTGAGGTGAAAAGATTGAAAGTTTGGTCACTGTCTCGGAATAGCTTGAAAACCAACACACCAACTCCATTTTCTATAAGGATTCCAGGTTGCCCATTATTGTTGTGAAATTTATCTGTTTGGGCCCTGAACGGACAAAAACGGGATTTAGGCTATTCTGAGGTGAAAAGAATGAAAGTTTGGTCACTGTCTAGGAATGGCTTGAAAACCAACACACCATCTCCATTTTCTATAAGGATTCCAGGATGCCCAATATTGTTGTGAAATTCATCTGTTTGGGCCCTGAAGGGCTAAAAACGCGATTTAGGCTATTATGAGGTGAAAAGAATGAAAATTTGGTCACTGTATCGGAATGGCTTGAAAACCAACACACCAACTCCATTTTCTATAAGGATTCCAGGATGCCCAATATTGTTGCGAAATTCATCTGTTTGGGCCCTGAACGGCGAAAAACGCGATGTAGGCTATTCTGAGGTGAAAAGAATGAAAGTTTGGTCACTGTATCGGAATGGCTTGAAAACCAACACACCAACTCCATTTCCTATACGGATTCCAGGATGCCCAATATCGTTGTGAAATTCATCTGTTTGGGCCCTGAACGGACAAAAACGGGATTTAGGCTATTCTGAGGTGAAAAGATTGAAAGTTTGGTCACTGTCTCGGAATAGCTTGAAAACCAACACACCAACTCCATTTTCTATAAGGATTCCAGGTTGCCCATTATTGTTGTGAAATTTATCTGTTTGGGCCCTGAACGGACAAAAACGGGATTTAGGCTATTCTGAGGTGAAAAGAATGAAAGTTTGGTCACTGTCTAGGAATGGCTTGAAAACCAACACACCATCTCCATTTTCTATAAGGATTCCAGGATGCCCAATATTGTTGTGAAATTCATCTGTTTGGGCCCTGAAGGGCTAAAAACGCGATTTAGGCTATTATGAGGTGAAAAGAATGAAAGTTTGGTCACTGTATCGGAATGGCTTGAAAACCAACACACCAACTCCATTTTCTATAAGGATTCCAGGATGCCCAATATTGTTGTGAAATTCATCTGTTTGGGCCCTGAACGGCGAAAAACGCGATGTAGGCTATTCTGAGGTGAAAAGAATGAAAGTTTGGTCACTGTATCGGAATGGCTTGAAAACCAACACACCAACTCCATTTTCTATAAGGATTCCAGGATGCCCAATGTTGTTGTGAAATTCATCTGTTTGGGCCCTGAACGGCGAAAAACGCGATGTAGGCTATTCTGAGGTGAAAAGAATGAAAGTTTGGTCACTGTATCGGAATGGCTTGAAAACCAACACACCAACTCCATTTTCTATATGGATTCCAGGATGCCCAATATTGTTGTGAAATTTATCTGTTTGGGCCCTGAACGGACAAAAACAGGATTTAGGCTATTCTGAGGTGAAAAGATTGAAAGTTTGGTCACTGTCTTGGAATAGCTTGAAAACCAACACACCATCTCCATTTTCTATAAGGATTCCAGGATGCCCAATATTGTTGTGAAATTCATCTGTTTGGGCCCTGAAGGGCTAAAAACGCGATTTAGGCTATTATGAGGTGAAAAGAATGAAAGTTTGGTCACTGTATCGGAATGGCTTGAAAACCAACACACCAACTCCATTTTCTATAAGGTTTCCAGGATGCCCAATATTGTTGTGAAATTCATCTGTTTGGGCCCTGAACGGCGAAAAACGCGATGTAGGCTATTCTGAGGTGAAAAGAATGAAAGTTTGGTCACTGTATCGGAATGGCTTGAAAACCAACACACCAACTCCATTTTCTATAAGGATTCCAGGATGCCCAATATTGTTGTGAAATTCATCTGTTTGGGCCCTGAACGGCGAAAAACGCGATGTAGGCTATTCTGAGGTGAAAAGAATGAAAGTTTGGTCACAGTCTCGGAATGCCTTGAAAACCAACACACCAACCCCATTTTCTATAGGGATTCCAGGATGCCCAATATTGTTGTGAAATTCATCTGTTTGGGCCCTGAAAGGCTAAAAACGCGATTTAGGCTATTCTGATGTGAAAAGAATGAAAGTTTGGTCACTGTCTCGGAATGGCTTGAAAACCAACACACCAACTCCATTTTCTATAAGGATTCCAGGATGCCCAATATTGTTGTGAAATTCATCTGTTTGGGCCCTGAAGGGCTAAAAACGCGATTTAGGCTATTATGAGGTGAAAAGAATGAAAGTTTGGTCACTGTATCGGAATGCCTTGAAAACCAACACACCAACTCCATTTTTGATGGGGATTCCAGAATACCCAATATTGTTGTGAAATTTATCTGTTTGGGCCCGGAACGGACAAAAACGGGATTTAGGCTATTCTGAGGTGAAAAGAATGAAAGTTTCGTCTCTGTATCGGAATGGCTTGAAAACCAACACACCAACTCCATTTTCTATAAGGATTCCAGGATGCCCAATATTGTTGTGAAATTTATCTGTTTGGGCCCTGAACGGACAAAAACGGGATTTAGGCTATTCTGAGGTGAAAAGATTGAAAGTTTGGTCACTGTCTCGGAATAGCTTGAAAACCAACACACCAACTCCATTTTCTATAAGGATTCCAGGATGCCCAATATTGTTGTGAAATTCATCTGTTTGGGCCCTGAAGGGCTAAAAACGCGATTTAGGCTATTATGAGGTGAAAAGAATGAAAGTTTGGTCACTGTATCGGAATGGCTTGAAAACCAACACACCAACTCCATTTTCTATAAGGATTCCAGGATGCCCAATATTGTTGTGAAATTTATCTGTTTGGGCCCTGAACGGACAAAAACAAGATTTAGGCTATTCTGAGGTGAAAAGATTGAAAGTTTGGTCACTGTATCGGAATGGCTTGAAAACCAACACACCAACTCCATTTTCTATAAGGATTCCAGGATGCCCAATATTGTTGTGAAATTTATCTATTTGGGCCCTGAAAGGCTAAAAACGCGATTTAGGCTATTCTGATGTGAAAAGAATGAAAGTTTGGTCACTGTCTAGGAATGGCTTGAAAACCAACACACCATCTCCATTTTCTATACGGATTCCAGGATGCCCAATATTGTTGTGAAATTCATCTGTTTGGGCCCTGAAGGGCTAAAAACGCGATTTAGGCTATTATGAGGTGAAAAGAATGAAAGTTTGGTCACTGTATCGGAATGGCTTGAAAACCAACACACCAACTCCATTTTCTATAAGGATTCCAGGATGCCCAATATTGTTGTGAAATTTATCTGTTTGGGCCCTGAACGGACAAAAACAGGATTTAGGCTATTCTGAGGTGAAAAGATTGAAAGTTTGGTCACTGTATCGGAATGGCTTGAAAACCAACACACCAACTCCATTTTCTATAAGGATTCCAGGATGCCCATTATTGTTGTGAAATTTATCTGTTTGGGCCCTGAACGGACAAAAACGGGATTTAGGCTATTCTGAGGTGAAAAGAATGAAAGTTTGGTCACTGTCTAGGAATGGCTTGAAAACCAACACACCATCTCCATTTTCTATACGGATTCCAGGATGCCCAATATTGTTGTGAAATTCATCTGTTTGGGCCCTGAAGGGCTAAAAACGCGATTTAGGCTATTATGAGGTGAAAAGAATGAAAGTTTGGTCACTGTATCGGAATGGCTTGAAAACCAACACACCAACTCCATTTTCTATAAGGATTCCAGGATGCCCAATGTTGTTGCGAAATTCATCTGTTTGGGCCCTGAACGGCGAAAAACGCGATGTAGGCTATTCTGAGGTGAAAAGAATGAAAGTTTGGTCACTGTCTCGGAATGCCTTGAAAACCAACACACCAACTCCATTTTCTATAAGGATTCCAGGATGCCCAATATTGTTGTGAAATTCATCTGTTTGGGCCCTGAACGGCGAAAAACGCGATGTAGGCTATCTGAGGTGAAAAGAATGAAAGTTTGGTCACTGTATCGGAATGGCTTGAAAACCAACACACCAACTCCATTTTCTATAAGGATTCCAGGATGCCCAATGTTGTTGTGAAATTCATCTGTTTGGGCCCTGAACGGCGAAAAACGCGATGTAGGCTATTCTGAGGTGAAAAGAATGAAAGTTTGGTCACTGTATCGGAATGGCTTGAAAACCAACACACCAACTCCATTTTCTATAAGGATTCCAGGATGCCCAATATTGTTGTGAAATTTATCTGTTTGGGCCCTGAACGGACAAAAACAGGATTTAGGCTATTCTGAGGTGAAAAGATTGAAAGTTTGGTCACTGTATCGGAATGGCTTGAAAACCAACACACCAACTCCATTTTCTATAAGGATTCCAGGATGCCCAATATTGTTGTGAAATTTATCTATTTGGGCCCTGAAAGGCTAAAAACGCGATTTAGGCTATTCTGATGTGAAAAGAATGAAAGTTTGGTCACTGTCTCGGAATGGCTTGAAAACCAACACACCAACTCCATTTTCTATAAGGATTCCAGGATGCCCAATATTGTTGTGAAATTCATCTGTTTGGGCCCTGAAGGGCTAAAAACGCGATTTAGGCTATTATGAGGTGAAAAGAATGAAAGTTTGGTCACTGTATCGGAATGCCTTGAAAACCAACACACCAACTCCATTTTCTATAAGGATTCCAGGATGCCCAATATTGTTGTGAAATTTATCTGTTTGGGCCCTGAACGGACAAAAACAAGATTTAGGCTATTCTGAGGTGAAAAGATTGAAAGTTTGGTCACTGTATCGGAATGGCTTGAAAACCAACACACCAACTCCATTTTCTATAAGGATTCCAGGATGCCCAATATTGTTGTGAAATTTATCTATTTGGGCCCTGAAAGGCTAAAAACGCGATTTAGGCTATTCTGATGTGAAAAGAATGAAAGTTTGGTCACTGTCTAGGAATGGCTTGAAAACCAACACACCATCTCCATTTTCTATACGGATTCCAGGATGCCCAATATTGTTGTGAAATTCATCTGTTTGGGCCCTGAAGGGCTAAAAACGCGATTTAGGCTATTATGAGGTGAAAAGAATGAAAGTTTGGTCACTGTATCGGAATGGCTTGAAAACCAACACACCAACTCCATTTTCTATAAGGATTCCAGGATGCCCAATATTGTTGTGAAATTTATCTGTTTGGGCCCTGAACGGACAAAAACAGGATTTAGGCTATTCTGAGGTGAAAAGATTGAAAGTTTGGTCACTGTATCGGAATGGCTTGAAAACCAACACACCAACTCCATTTTCTATAAGGATTCCAGGATGCCCATTATTGTTGTGAAATTTATCTGTTTGGGCCCTGAACGGACAAAAACGGGATTTAGGCTATTCTGAGGTGAAAAGAATGAAAGTTTGGTCACTGTCTAGGAATGGCTTGAAAACCAACACACCATCTCCATTTTCTATACGGATTCCAGGATGCCCAATATTGTTGTGAAATTCATCTGTTTGGGCCCTGAAGGGCTAAAAACGCGATTTAGGCTATTATGAGGTGAAAAGAATGAAAGTTTGGTCACTGTATCGGAATGGCTTGAAAACCAACACACCAACTCCATTTTCTATAAGGATTCCAGGATGCCCAATGTTGTTGCGAAATTCATCTGTTTGGGCCCTGAACGGCGAAAAACGCGATGTAGGCTATTCTGAGGTGAAAAGAATGAAAGTTTGGTCACTGTCTCGGAATGCCTTGAAAACCAACACACCAACTCCATTTTCTATAAGGATTCCAGGATGCCCAATATTGTTGTGAAATTCATCTGTTTGGGCCCTGAACGGCGAAAAACGCGATGTAGGCTATCTGAGGTGAAAAGAATGAAAGTTTGGTCACTGTATCGGAATGGCTTGAAAACCAACACACCAACTCCATTTTCTATAAGGATTCCAGGATGCCCAATGTTGTTGTGAAATTCATCTGTTTGGGCCCTGAACGGCGAAAAACGCGATGTAGGCTATTCTGAGGTGAAAAGAATGAAAGTTTGGTCACTGTATCGGAATGGCTTGAAAACCAACACACCAACTCCATTTTCTATAAGGATTCCAGGATGCCCAATATTGTTGTGAAATTTATCTGTTTGGGCCCTGAACGGACAAAAACAGGATTTAGGCTATTCTGAGGTGAAAAGATTGAAAGTTTGGTCACTGTATCGGAATGGCTTGAAAACCAACACACCAACTCCATTTTCTATAAGGATTCCAGGATGCCCAATATTGTTGTGAAATTTATCTATTTGGGCCCTGAAAGGCTAAAAACGCGATTTAGGCTATTCTGATGTGAAAAGAATGAAAGTTTGGTCACTGTCTCGGAATGGCTTGAAAACCAACACACCAACTCCATTTTCTATAAGGATTCCAGGATGCCCAATATTGTTGTGAAATTCATCTGTTTGGGCCCTGAACGGCGAAAAACGCGATTTAGGCTATTCTGAGGTGAAAAGAATGAAAGTTTGGTCACTGTATCGGAATGCCTTGAAAACCAACACACCAACTCCATTTTTGATGGGGATTCCAGAATACCCAATATTGTTGTGAAATTTATCTGTTTGGGCCCGGAACGGACAAAAACGGGATTTAGGCTATTCTGAGGTGAAAAGAATGAAAGTTTGGTCTCTGTATCGGAATGGCTTGAAAACCAACACACCAACTCCATTTTCTATAAGGATTCCAGGATGCCCAATATTGTTGTGAAATTTATCTGTTTGGGCCCTGAACGGACAAAAACGGGATTTAGGCTATTCTGAGGTGAAAAGATTGAAAGTTTGGTCACTGTCTCGGAATAGCTTGAAAACCAACACACCATCTCCATTTTCTATAAGGATTCCAGGATGCCCAATATTGTTGTGAAATTCATCTGTTTGGGCCCTGAAGGGCTAAAAACGCGATTTAGGCTATTATGAGGTGAAAAGAATGAAAGTTTGGTCACTGTATCGGAATGGCTTGAAAACCAACACACCAACTCCATTTTCTATAAGGTTTCCAGGATGCCCAATATTGTTGTGAAATTCATCTGTTTGGGCCCTGAACGGCGAAAAACGCGATGTAGGCTATTCTGAGGTGAAAAGAATGAAAGTTTGGTCACTGTATCGGAATGGCTTGAAAACCAACACACCAACTCCATTTTCTATAAGGATTCCAGGATGCCCAATATTGTTGTGAAATTCATCTGTTTGGGCCCTGAAGGGCTAAAAACGCGATTTAGGCTATTATGAGGTGAAAAGAATGAAAGTTTGGTCACTGTATCGGAATGCCTTGAAAACCAACACACCAACTCCATTTTTGATGGGGATTCCAGAATACCCAATATTGTTGTGAAATTTATCTGTTTGGGCCCGGAACGGACAAAAACGGGATTTAGGCTATTCTGAGGTGAAAAGAATGAAAGTTTCGTCTCTGTATCGGAATGGCTTGAAAACCAACACACCAACTCCATTTTCTATAAGGATTCCAGGATGCCCAATATTGTTGTGAAATTTATCTGTTTGGGCCCTGAACGGACAAAAACGGGATTTAGGCTATTCTGAGGTGAAAAGATTGAAAGTTTGGTCACTGTCTCGGAATAGCTTGAAAACCAACACACCAACTCCATTTTCTATAAGGATTCCAGGATGCCCAATATTGTTGTGAAATTCATCTGTTTGGGCCCTGAACGGCGAAAAACGCGATGTAGGCTATTCTGAGGTGAAAAGAATGAAAGTTTGGTCACTGTCTAGGAATGGCTTGAAAACCAACACACCATCTCCATTTTCTATAAGGATTCCAGGATGCCCAATATTGTTGTGAAATTCATCTGTTTGGGCCCTGAAGGGCTAAAAACGCGATTTAGGGTATTATGAGGTGAAAAGAATGAAAGTTTGGTCACTGTATCGGAATGGCTTGAAAACCAACACACCAACTCCATTTTCTATAAGGATTCCAGGATGCCCAATGTTGTTGCGAAATTCATCTGTTTGGGCCCTGAACGGCGAAAAACGCGATGTAGGCTATTCTGAGGTGAAAAGAATGAAAGTTTGGTCACTGTCTAGGAATGGCTTGAAAACCAACACACCATCTCCATTTTCTATAAGGATTCCAGGATGCCCAATATTGTTGTGAAATTCATCTGTTTGGGCCCTGAAGGGCTAAAAACGCGATTTAGGCTATTATGAGGTGAAAAGAATGAAAGTTTGGTCAATGTATCGGAATGGCTTGAAAACCAACACACCAACTCCATTTTCTATAAGGATTCCAGGATGCCCAATGTTGTTGCGAAATTCATCTGTTTGGGCCCTGAACGGCGAAAAACGCGATGTAGGCTATTCTGAGGTGAAAAGAATGAAAGTTTGGTCACTGTCTCGGAATGCCTTGAAAACCAACACACCAACTCCATTTTCTATAAGGATTCCAGGATGCCCAATATTGTTGTGAAATTCATCTGTTTGGGCCCTGAACGGCGAAAAACGCGATGTAGGCTATTCTGAGGTGAAAAGATTGAAAGTTTGGTCACTGTCTCGGAATAGCTTGAAAACCAACACACCAACTCCATTTTCTATAAGGATTCCAGGATGCCCAATATTGTTGTGAAATTTATCTGTTTGGGCCCTGAACGGACAAAAACGGGATTTAGGCTATTCTGAGGTGAAAAGATTGAAAGTTTGGTCACTGTCTCGGAATAGCTTGAAAACCAACACACCAACTCCATTTTCTATAAGGATTCCAGGATGCCCATTATTGTTGTGAAATTTATCTGTTTGGGCCCTGAACGGACAAAAACGGGATTTAGGCTATTCTGAGGTGAAAAGAATGAAAGTTTGGTCACTGTCTAGGAATGGCTTGAAAACCAACACACCATCTCCATTTTCTATAAGGATTCCAGGATGCCCAATATTGTTGTGAAATTCATCTGTTTGGGCCCTGAAGGGCTAAAAACGCGATTTAGGCTATTATGAGGTGAAAAGAATGAAAGTTTGGTCACTGTATCGGAATGGCTTGAAAACCAACACACCAACTCCATTTTCTATATGGATTCCAGGATGCCCAATGTTGTTGCGAAATTCATCTGTTTGGGCCCTGAACGGCGAAAAACGCGATGTAGGTTATTCTGAGGTGAAAAGAATGAAAGTTTGGTCACTGTCTACGAATGGCTTGAAAACCAACACACCATCTCCATTTTCTATAAGGATTCCAGGATGCCCAATATTGTTGTGAAATTTATCTGTTTGGGCCCCGAACGGACAAAAACGGGATTTAGGCTATTCTGAGGTGAAAAGATTGAAAGTTTGGTCACTGTCTCGGAATAGGTTGAAAACCAACACACCAACTCCATTTTCTATAAGGATTCCAGGATGCCCAATATTGTTGTGAAATTCATCTGTTTGGGCCCTGAACGGCGAAAAACGCGATGTAGGCTATTCTGAGGTGAAAAGAATGAAAGTTTGGTCACTGTATCGGAATGGCCTGAAAACCAACACACCAACTCCATTTTCTATAAGGATTCCAGGATGCCCAATGTTGTTGCGAAATTCATCTGTTTGGGCCCTGAACGGCGAAAAACGCGATGTAGGCTATTCTGAGGTGAAAAGAATGAAAGTTTGGTCACTGTCTAGGAATGGCTTGAAAACCAACACACCATCTCCATTTTCTATAAGGATTCCAGGATGCCCAATATTGTTGTGAAATTCATCTGTTTGGGCCCTGAAGCTCTAAAAACGCGATTTAGGGTATTATGAGGTGAAAAGAATGAAAGTTTGGTCACTGTATCGGAATGGCTTGAAAACCAACACACCAACTCCATTTTCTATAAGGATTCCAGGATGCCCAATGTTGTTGCGAAATTCATCTGTTTGGGCCCTGAACGGCGAAAAACGCGATGTAGGCTATTCTGAGGTGAAAAGAATGAAAGTTTGGTCACTGTCTAGGAATGGCTTGAAAACCAACACACCATCTCCATTTTCTATAAGGATTCCAGGATGCCCAATATTGTTGTGAAATTCATCTGTTTGGGCCCTGAAGGGCTAAAAACGCGATTTAGGCTATTATGAGGTGAAAAGAATGAAAGTTTGGTCACTGTATCGGAATGGCTTGAAAACCAACACACCAACTCCATTTTCTATAAGGATTCCAGGATGCCCAATGTTGTTGCGAAATTCATCTGTTTGGGCCCTGAACGGCGAAAAACGCGATGTAGGCTATTCTGAGGTGAAAAGAATGAAAGTTTGGTCACTGTCTCGGAATGCCTTGAAAACCAACACACCAACTCCATTTTCTATAAGGATTCCAGGATGCCCAATATTGTTGTGAAATTCATCTGTTTGGGCCCTGAACGGCGAAAAACGCGATGTAGGCTATTCTGAGGTGAAAAGATTGAAAGTTTGGTCACTGTCTCAGAATAGCTTGAAAACCAACACACCAACTCCATTTTCTATAAGGATTCCAGGATGCCCAATATTGTTGTGAAATTTATCTGTTTGGGCCCTGAACGGACAAAAACGGGATTTAGGCTATTCTGAGGTGAAAGGATTGAAAGTTTGGTCACTGTCTCGGAATAGCTTGAAAACCAACACACCAACTCCATTTTCTATAAGGATTCCAGGATGCCCATTATTGTTGTGAAATTTATCTGTTTGGGCCCTGAACGGACAAAAACGGGATTTAGGCTATTCTGAGGTGAAAAGAATGAAAGTTTGGTCACTGTCTAGGAATGGCTTGAAAACCAACACACCATCTCCATTTTCTATAAGGATTCCAGGATGCCCAATATTGTTGTGAAATTCATCTGTTTGGGCCCTGAAGGGCTAAAAACGCGATTTAGGCTATTATGAGGTGAAAAGAATGAAAGTTTGGTCACTGTATCGGAATGGCTTGAAAACCAACACACCAACTCCATTTTCTATATGGATTCCAGGATGCCCAATGTTGTTGCGAAATTCATCTGTTTGGGCCCTGAACGGCGAAAAACGCGATGTAGGCTATTCTGAGGTGAAAAGAATGAAAGTTTGGTCACTGTCTAGGAATGGCTTGAAAACCAACACACCATCTCCATTTTCTATAAGGATTCCAGGATGCCCAATATTGTTGTGAAATTCATCTGTTTGGGCCCTGAAGGGCTAAAAACGCGATTTAGGCTATTATGAGGTGAAAAGAATGAAAGTTTGGTCACTGTATCGGAATGGCTTGAAAACCAACACACCAACTCCATTTTCTATAAGGATTCCAGGATGCCCAATGTTGTTGCGAAATTCTTCTGTTTGGGCCCTGAACGGCGAAAAACGCGATGTAGGCTATTCTGAGGTGAAAAGAATGAAAGTTTGGTCACTGTCTCGGAATGCCTTGAAAACCAACACACCAACTCCATTTTCTATAAGGATTCCAGGATGCCCAATATTGTTGTGAAATTCATCTGTTTGGGCCCTGAACGGCGAAAAACGCGATGTAGGCTATTCTGAGGTGAAAAGAATGAAAGTTTGGTCACTGTATCGGAATGGCTTGAAAACCAACACACCAACTCCATTTTCTATAAGGATTCCAGGATGCCCAATATTGTTGTGAAATTTATCTGTTTGGGCCCTGAACGGACAAAAACAGGATTTAGGCTATTCTGAGGTGAAAAGATTGAAAGTTTGGTCACTGTATCGGAATGGCTTGAAAACCAACACACCAACTCCATTTTCTATAAGGATTCCAGGATGCCCAATATTGTTGTGAAATTTATCTATTTGGGCCCTGAAAGGCTAAAAACGCGATTTAGGCTATTCTGATGTGAAAAGAATGAAAGTTTGGTCACTGTCTCGGAATGGCTTGAAAACCAACACACCAACTCCATTTTCTATAAGGATTCCAGGATGCCCAATATTGTTGTGAAATTCATCTGTTTGGGCCCTGAAGGGCTAAAAACGCGATTTAGGCTATTATGAGGTGAAAAGAATGAAAGTTTGGTCACTGTATCGGAATGCCTTGAAAACCAACACACCAACTCCATTTTTGATGGGGATTCCAGAATACCCAATATTGTTGTGAAATTTATCTGTTTGGGCCCGGAACGGACAAAAACGGGATTTAGGCTATTCTGAGGTGAAATGAATGAAAGTTTGGTCTCTGTATCGGAATGGCTTGAAAACCAACACACCAACTCCATTTTCTATAAGGATTCCAGGATGCCCAATATTGTTGTGCAATTTATCTGTTTGGGCCCTGAACGGACAAAAACGGGATTTAGGCTATTCTGAGGTGAAAAGATTGAAAGTTTGGTCACTGTCTCGGAATAGCTTGAAAACCAACACACCATCTCCATTTTCTATAAGGATTCCAGGATGCCCAATATTGTTGTGAAATTCATCTGTTTGGGCCCTGAAGGGCTAAAAACGCGATTTAGGCTATTATGAGGTGAAAAGAATGAAAGTTTGGTCACTGTATCGGAATGGCTTGAAAACCAACACACCAACTCCATTTTCTATAAGGATTCCAGGATGCCCAATATTGTTGTGAAATTTATCTGTTTGGGCCCTGAACGGACAAAAACAGGATTTAGGCTATTCTGAGGTGAAAAGATTGAAAGTTTGGTCACTGTCTCGGAATAGCTTGAAAACCAACACACCATCTCCATTTTCTATAAGGATTCCAGGATGCCCAATATTGTTGTGAAATTCATCTGTTTGGGCCCTGAACGGCGAAAAACGCGATGTAGGCTATTCTGAGGTGAAAAGAATGAAAGTTTGGTCACTGTATCGGAATGCCTTGAAAACCAACACACCAACTCCATTTTTGATGGGGATTCCAGAATACCCAATATTGTTGTGAAATTTATCTGTTTGGGCCCGGAACGGACAAAAACGGGATTTAGGCTATTCTGAGGTGAAAAGAATGAAAGTTTCGTCTCTGTATCGGAATGGCTTGAAAACCAACACACCAACTCCATTTTCTATAAGGATTCCAGGATGCCCAATATTGTTGTGAAATTTATCTGTTTGGGCCCTGAACGGACAAAAACGGGATTTAGGCTATTCTGAGGTGAAAAGATTGAAAGTTTGGTCACTGTCTCGGAATAGCTTGAAAACCAACACACCAACTCCATTTTCTATAAGGATTCCAGGATGCCCAATATTGTTGTGAAATTCATCTGTTTGGGCCCTGAACGGCGAAAAACGCGATGTAGGCTATTCTGAGGTGAAAAGAATGAAAGTTTGGTCACTGTCTAGGAATGGCTTGAAAACCAACACACCATCTCCATTTTCTATAAGGATTCCAGGATGCCCAATATTGTTGTGAAATTCATCTGTTTGGGCCCTGAAGGGCTAAAAACGCGATTTAGGGTATTATGAGGTGAAAAGAATGAAAGTTTGGTCACTGTATCGGAATGGCTTGAAAACCAACACACCAACTCCATTTTCTATAAGGATTCCAGGATGCCCAATGTTGTTGCGAAATTCATCTGTTTGGGCCCTGAACGGCGAAAAACGCGATGTAGGCTATTCTGAGGTGAAAAGAATGAAAGTTTGGTCACTGTCTAGGAATGGCTTGAAAACCAACACACCATCTCCATTTTCTATAAGGATTCCAGGATGCCCAATATTGTTGTGAAATTCATCTGTTTGGGCCCTGAAGGGCTAAAAACGCGATTTAGGCTATTATGAGGTGAAAAGAATGAAAGTTTGGTCAATGTATCGGAATGGCTTGAAAACCAACACACCAACTCCATTTTCTATAAGGATTCCAGGATGCCCAATGTTGTTGCGAAATTCATCTGTTTGGGCCCTGAACGGCGAAAAACGCGATGTAGGCTATTCTGAGGTGAAAAGAATGAAAGTTTGGTCACTGTCTCGGAATGCCTTGAAAACCAACACACCAACTCCATTTTCTATAAGGATTCCAGGATGCCCAATATTGTTGTGAAATTCATCTGTTTGGGCCCTGAACGGCGAAAAACGCGATGTAGGCTATTCTGAGGTGAAAAGATTGAAAGTTTGGTCACTGTCTCGGAATAGCTTGAAAACCAACACACCAACTCCATTTTCTATAAGGATTCCAGGATGCCCAATATTGTTGTGAAATTTATCTGTTTGGGCCCTGAACGGACAAAAACGGGATTTAGGCTATTCTGAGGTGAAAAGATTGAAAGTTTGGTCACTGTCTCGGAATAGCTTGAAAACCAACACACCAACTCCATTTTCTATAAGGATTCCAGGATGCCCATTATTGTTGTGAAATTTATCTGTTTGGGCCCTGAACGGACAAAAACGGGATTTAGGCTATTCTGAGGTGAAAAGAATGAAAGTTTGGTCACTGTCTAGGAATGGCTTGAAAACCAACACACCATCTCCATTTTCTATAAGGATTCCAGGATGCCCAATATTGTTGTGAAATTCATCTGTTTGGGCCCTGAAGGGCTAAAAACGCGATTTAGGCTATTATGAGGTGAAAAGAATGAAAGTTTGGTCACTGTATCGGAATGGCTTGAAAACCAACACACCAACTCCATTTTCTATATGGATTCCAGGATGCCCAATGTTGTTGCGAAATTCATCTGTTTGGGCCCTGAACGGCGAAAAACGCGATGTAGGTTATTCTGAGGTGAAAAGAATGAAAGTTTGGTCACTGTCTACGAATGGCTTGAAAACCAACACACCATCTCCATTTTCTATAAGGATTCCAGGATGCCCAATATTGTTGTGAAATTTATCTGTTTGGGCCCCGAACGGACAAAAACGGGATTTAGGCTATTCTGAGGTGAAAAGATTGAAAGTTTGGTCACTGTCTCGGAATAGGTTGAAAACCAACACACCAACTCCATTTTCTATAAGGATTCCAGGATGCCCAATATTGTTGTGAAATTCATCTGTTTGGGCCCTGAACGGCGAAAAACGCGATGTAGGCTATTCTGAGGTGAAAAGAATGAAAGTTTGGTCACTGTATCGGAATGGCCTGAAAACCAACACACCAACTCCATTTTCTATAAGGATTCCAGGATGCCCAATGTTGTTGCGAAATTCATCTGTTTGGGCCCTGAACGGCGAAAAACGCGATGTAGGCTATTCTGAGGTGAAAAGAATGAAAGTTTGGTCACTGTCTAGGAATGGCTTGAAAACCAACACACCATCTCCATTTTCTATAAGGATTCCAGGATGCCCAATATTGTTGTGAAATTCATCTGTTTGGGCCCTGAAGCTCTAAAAACGCGATTTAGGGTATTATGAGGTGAAAAGAATGAAAGTTTGGTCACTGTATCGGAATGGCTTGAAAACCAACACACCAACTCCATTTTCTATAAGGATTCCAGGATGCCCAATGTTGTTGCGAAATTCATCTGTTTGGGCCCTGAACGGCGAAAAACGCGATGTAGGCTATTCTGAGGTGAAAAGAATGAAAGTTTGGTCACTGTCTAGGAATGGCTTGAAAACCAACACACCATCTCCATTTTCTATAAGGATTCCAGGATGCCCAATATTGTTGTGAAATTCATCTGTTTGGGCCCTGAAGGGCTAAAAACGCGATTTAGGCTATTATGAGGTGAAAAGAATGAAAGTTTGGTCACTGTATCGGAATGGCTTGAAAACCAACACACCAACTCCATTTTCTATAAGGATTCCAGGATGCCCAATGTTGTTGCGAAATTCATCTGTTTGGGCCCTGAACGGCGAAAAACGCGATGTAGGCTATTCTGAGGTGAAAAGAATGAAAGTTTGGTCACTGTCTCGGAATGCCTTGAAAACCAACACACCAACTCCATTTTCTATAAGGATTCCAGGATGCCCAATATTGTTGTGAAATTCATCTGTTTGGGCCCTGAACGGCGAAAAACGCGATGTAGGCTATTCTGAGGTGAAAAGATTGAAAGTTTGGTCACTGTCTCAGAATAGCTTGAAAACCAACACACCAACTCCATTTTCTATAAGGATTCCAGGATGCCCAATATTGTTGTGAAATTTATCTGTTTGGGCCCTGAACGGACAAAAACGGGATTTAGGCTATTCTGAGGTGAAAGGATTGAAAGTTTGGTCACTGTCTCGGAATAGCTTGAAAACCAACACACCAACTCCATTTTCTATAAGGATTCCAGGATGCCCATTATTGTTGTGAAATTTATCTGTTTGGGCCCTGAACGGACAAAAACGGGATTTAGGCTATTCTGAGGTGAAAAGAATGAAAGTTTGGTCACTGTCTAGGAATGGCTTGAAAACCAACACACCATCTCCATTTTCTATAAGGATTCCAGGATGCCCAATATTGTTGTGAAATTCATCTGTTTGGGCCCTGAAGGGCTAAAAACGCGATTTAGGCTATTATGAGGTGAAAAGAATGAAAGTTTGGTCACTGTATCGGAATGGCTTGAAAACCAACACACCAACTCCATTTTCTATATGGATTCCAGGATGCCCAATGTTGTTGCGAAATTCATCTGTTTGGGCCCTGAACGGCGAAAAACGCGATGTAGGCTATTCTGAGGTGAAAAGAATGAAAGTTTGGTCACTGTCTAGGAATGGCTTGAAAACCAACACACCATCTCCATTTTCTATAAGGATTCCAGGATGCCCAATATTGTTGTGAAATTCATCTGTTTGGGCCCTGAAGGGCTAAAAACGCGATTTAGGCTATTATGAGGTGAAAAGAATGAAAGTTTGGTCACTGTATCGGAATGGCTTGAAAACCAACACACCAACTCCATTTTCTATAAGGATTCCAGGATGCCCAATGTTGTTGCGAAATTCTTCTGTTTGGGCCCTGAACGGCGAAAAACGCGATGTAGGCTATTCTGAGGTGAAAAGAATGAAAGTTTGGTCACTGTCTCGGAATGCCTTGAAAACCAACACACCAACTCCATTTTCTATAAGGATTCCAGGATGCCCAATATTGTTGTGAAATTCATCTGTTTGGGCCCTGAACGGCGAAAAACGCGATGTAGGCTATTCTGAGGTGAAAAGAATGAAAGTTTGGTCACTGTATCGGAATGGCTTGAAAACCAACACACCAACTCCATTTTCTATAAGGATTCCAGGATGCCCAATATTGTTGTGAAATTTATCTGTTTGGGCCCTGAACGGACAAAAACAGGATTTAGGCTATTCTGAGGTGAAAAGATTGAAAGTTTGGTCACTGTATCGGAATGGCTTGAAAACCAACACACCAACTCCATTTTCTATAAGGATTCCAGGATGCCCAATATTGTTGTGAAATTTATCTATTTGGGCCCTGAAAGGCTAAAAACGCGATTTAGGCTATTCTGATGTGAAAAGAATGAAAGTTTGGTCACTGTCTCGGAATGGCTTGAAAACCAACACACCAACTCCATTTTCTATAAGGATTCCAGGATGCCCAATATTGTTGTGAAATTCATCTGTTTGGGCCCTGAAGGGCTAAAAACGCGATTTAGGCTATTATGAGGTGAAAAGAATGAAAGTTTGGTCACTGTATCGGAATGCCTTGAAAACCAACACACCAACTCCATTTTTGATGGGGATTCCAGAATACCCAATATTGTTGTGAAATTTATCTGTTTGGGCCCGGAACGGACAAAAACGGGATTTAGGCTATTCTGAGGTGAAATGAATGAAAGTTTGGTCTCTGTATCGGAATGGCTTGAAAACCAACACACCAACTCCATTTTCTATAAGGATTCCAGGATGCCCAATATTGTTGTGCAATTTATCTGTTTGGGCCCTGAACGGACAAAAACGGGATTTAGGCTATTCTGAGGTGAAAAGATTGAAAGTTTGGTCACTGTCTCGGAATAGCTTGAAAACCAACACACCATCTCCATTTTCTATAAGGATTCCAGGATGCCCAATATTGTTGTGAAATTCATCTGTTTGGGCCCTGAAGGGCTAAAAACGCGATTTAGGCTATTATGAGGTGAAAAGAATGAAAGTTTGGTCACTGTATCGGAATGGCTTGAAAACCAACACACCAACTCCATTTTCTATAAGGTTTCCAGGATGCCCAATATTGTTGTGAAATTCATCTGTTTGGGCCCTGAACGGCGAAAAACGCGATGTAGGCTATTCTGAGGTCAAAAGAATGAAAGTTTGGTCACTGTATCGGAATGGCTTGAAAACCAACACACCAACTCCATTTTCTATAAGTATTCCAGGATGCCCAATATTGTTGTGAAATTCATCTGTTTGGGCCCTGAACGGCGAAAAACGCGATGTAGGCTATTCTGAGGTGAAAAGAATGAAAGTTTGGTCACAGTCTCGGAATGCCTTGAAAACCAACACACCAACCCCATTTTCTATAGGGATTCCAGGATGCCCAATATTGTTGTGAAATTCATCTGTTTGGGCCCTGAAAGGCTAAAAACGCGATTTAGGCTATTCTGATGTGAAAAGAATGAAAGTTTGGTCACTGTCTCGGAATGGCTTGAAAACCAACACACCAACTCCATTTTCTATAAGGATTCCAGGATGCCCAATATTGTTGTGAAATTCATCTGTTTGGGCCCTGAAGGGCTAAAAACGCGATTTAGGCTATTATGAGGTGAAAAGAATGAAAGTTTGGTCACTGTATCGGAATGCCTTGAAAACCAACACACCAACTCCATTTTTGATGGGGATTCCAGAATACCCAATATTGTTGTGAAATTTATCTGTTTGGGCCCGGAACGGACAAAAACGGGATTTAGGCTATTCTGAGGTGAAAAGAATGAAAGTTTGGTCTCTGTATCGGAATGGCTTGAAAACCAACACACCAACTCCATTTTCTATAAGGATTCCAGGATGCCCAATATTGTTGTGAAATTTATCTGTTTGGGCCCTGAACGGACAAAAACGGGATTTAGGCTATTCTGAGGTGAAAAGATTGAAAGTTTGGTCACTGTCTCGGAATCGCTTGAAAACCAACACACCAACTCCATTTTCTATAAGGATTCCAGGATGCCCAATATTGTTGTGAAATTCATCTGTTTGGGCCCTGAAGGGCTAAAAACGCGATTTAGGCTATTATGAGGTGAAAAGAATGAAAGTTTGGTCACTGTATCGGAATGGCTTGAAAACCAACACACCATCTCCATTTTCTATAAGGATTCCAGGATGATCAATATTGTTGCGAAATTCATCTGTTTGGGCCCTGAACGGCGAAAAACGCGATGTAGGCTATTCTGAGGTGAAAAGAATGAAAGTTTGGTCACTGTCTCGGAATGCCTTGAAAACCAACACACCAACTCCATTTTCTATAAGGATTCCAGGATGCCCAATATTGTTGTGAAATTCATCTGTTTGGGCCCTGAACGGCGAAAAACGCGATGTAGGCTATTCTGAGGTGAAAAGAATGAAAGTTTGGTCACTGTCTCGGAATGCCTTGAAAACCAACACACCAACTCCATTTTCTATAAGGATTCCAGGATGCCCAATATTGTTGTGAAATTCATCTGTTTGGGCCCTGAACGGCGAAAAACGCGATGTAGGCTATTCTGAGGTGAAAAGAATGAAAGTTTGGTCACTGTATCGGAATGGCTTGAAAACCAACACACCAACTCCATTTTCTATAAGGATTCCAGGATGCCCAATATTGTTGTGTAATTCATCTGTTTGGGCCCTGAACGGCGAAAAACGCGATGTAGGCTATTCTGAGGTGAAAAAAATGAAAGTTTGGTCACTGTATCGGAATGGCTTGAAAACCAACACACCAACTCCATTTTCATAAGGATTCCAGGATGCCCAATATTGTTGTGAAATTTATCTGTTTGGGCCCTGAACGGACAAAAACAGGATTTAGGCTATTCTGAGGTGAAAAGATTGAAAGTTTGGTCACTGTCTCGGAATAGCTTGAAAACCAACACACCATCTCCATTTTCTATAAGGATTCCAGGATGCCCAATATTGTTGTGAAATTCATCTGTTTGGGCCCTGAAGGGCTAAAAACGCGATTTAGGCTATTATGAGGTGAAAAGAAGGAAAGTTTGGTCACTGTATCGGAATGGCTTGAAAACCAACACACCAACTCCATTTTCTATAAGGTTTCCAGGATGCCCAATATTGTTGTGAAATTCATCTGTTTGGGCCTTGAACGGCGAAAAACGCGATGTAGGCTATTCTGAGGTGAAAAGAATAAAAGTTTGGTCACTGTATCGGAATGGCTTGAAAACCAACACACCAACTCCATTTTCTATAAGGATTCCAGGATGCCCAATATTGTTGTGAAATTCATCTGTTTGGGCCCTGAACGGCGAAAAACGCGATGTAGGCTATTCTGAGGTGAAAAGAATGAAAGTTTGGTCACTGTCTCGGAATGCCTTGAAAACCAACACACCAACCCGATTTTCTATAGGGATTCCAGGATGCCCAATATTGTTGTGAAATTCATCTGTTTGGGCCCTGAAAGGCTAAAAACGCGATTTAGGCTATTCTGATGTGAAAAGAATGAAAGTTTGGTCACTGTCTCGGAATGGCTTAAAAACGAACACACCAACTCCATTTTCTATAAGGATTCCAGGATGCCCAATATTGTTGTGAAATTCATCTGTTTGGGCACTGAAGGGCTAAAAACGCGATTTAGGCTATTCTGATGTGAAAAGAATGAAAGTTTGGTCACTGTCTCGGAATGGCTTAAAAACCAACACACCAACTCCATTTTCTATAAGGATTCCAGGATGCCCATTATTCTTGTGAAATTTATCTGTTTGGGCCCTGAACGGACAAAAACGGGATTTAGGCTATTCTGAGGTGAAAAGAATGAAAAGTTGGTCACTGTCTAGGAATGGCTTGAAAACCAACACACCATCTCCATTTTCTATAAGGATTCCAGGATGCCCAATATTGTTGTGAAATTCATCTGTTTGGGCCCTGAAGGGCTAAAAACGCGATTTAGGCTATTATGAGGTGAAAAGAATGAAAGTTTGGTCACTGTATCGGAATGGCTTGAAAACCAACACACCAACTCCATTTTCTATAAGGATTCCAGGATGCCCAATATTGTTGCGAAATTCATCTGTTTGGGCCCTGAACGGCGAAAAACGCGATGTAGGCTATTCTGAGGTGAAAAGAATGAAAGTTTGGTCACTGTCTCGGAATGCCTTGAAAACCAACACACCAACTCCATTTTCTATAAGGATTCCAGGATGCCCAATATTGTTGTGAAATTCATCTGTTTGGGCCCTGAAGGGCTAAAAACGCGATTTAGGCTATTATGAGGTGAAAAGATTGAAAGTTTGGTCACTGTATCGGAATGCCTTGAAAACCAACACACCAACTCCATTTTTGATAGGGATTCCAGAATGCCCAATATTGTTGTGAAATTCATCTATTTGGGCCCTGAACGGCGAAAAACGCGATTTAGGCTATTCTGAGGTGAAAAGAATGAAAGTTTGGTCACTGTATCGGAATGGCTTGAAAACCAACACACCAACTCCATTTTCTATAAGGATTCCAGGATGCCCAATATTGTTGTGAAATTCATCTGTTTGGGCCCTGAACGGCGAAAAACGCGATGTAGGCTATTCTGATGTCAAAAGAATGAAAGTTTGGTCACAGTCTCGGAATGCCTTGAAAACCAACACACCAACCCCATTTTCTATAGGGATTCCAGGATGCCCAATATTGTTGTGAAATTCATCTGTTTGGGCCCTGAAAGGCTAAAAACGCGATTTAGGCTATTCTGATGTGAAAAGAATGAAAGTTTGGTCACTGTCTCGGAATGGCTTGAAAACCAACACACCAACTCCATTTTCTATAAGGATTCCAGGATGCCCAATATTGTTGTGAAATTCATCTGTTTGGGCCCTGAAGGGCTAAAAACGCGATTTAGGCTATTATGAGGTGAAAAGAATGAAAGTTTGGTCACTGTATCGGAATGCCTTGAAAACCAACACACCAACTCCATTTTTGATGGGGATTCCAGAATGCCCAATATTGTTGTGAAATTTATCTGTTTGGGCCCGGAACGGACAAAAACGGGATTTAGGCTATTCTGAGGTGAAAAGAATGAAAGTTTGGTCACTGTATCGGAATGGCTTGAAAACCAACACACCAACTCCATTTTCTATAAGGATTCCAGGATGCCCATTATTGTTGTGAAATTCATCTGTTTGGGACCTGAACAGCGAAAAACGCGATTTAGGCTATTCTGAGGTGAAAAGAATGAAAGTTTGGTCACTGTCTCAGAATGCCTTGATAACCAACACACCAACTCCATTTTCTATAAGGATTCCAGGATGCCCAATATTGTTGCGAAATTCATCTGTTTGGGCCCTGAACGGCGAAAAACGCGATGTAGGCTATTCTGAGGTGAAAAGAATGAAAGTTTGGTCACAGTCTCGGAATGCCTTCAAAACCAACACACCAACTCCATTTTCTATAAGGATTCCAGGATGCCCAATATTGTTGTGAAATTCATCTGTTTGGGCCCAGAACGGCGAAAAACGCGATTTAGGCTATTCTGAGGTGAAAAGAATGAAAGTTTGGTCACTGTCTCGGAATGCCTTGATAACCAACACACCAACTCCATTTTCTATAAGGATTCCAGGATGCCCAATAATTTTGTGAAATTCATCTGTTTGGGCCCTGAACGGCGAAAAACGCGATTTAGGCTATTCTGAGGTGAAAAGAATGAAAGTTTGGTCACTGTATCGGAATGGCTTGAAAACCAACACACCAACTCCATTTTCTATAAGGATTCCTGGATGCCCATTATTGTTGTGAAATTCATCTGTTTGGGACCTGAACGGCCAAAAACGGGATTTAGGCTATTCTGATGTGAAAAGAATGAAAGTTTGGTCACGGTCTCGGAATGCCTTGAAAACCAACACACCAACTCCATTTTTGATGGGGATTCCAGAATGCCCAATATTGTTGTGAAATTTATCTGTTTGGGCCCGGAACGGACAAAAACGCGATTTAGGCTATTCTGAGGTGAAAAGAATGAAAGTTTGGTCACTGTATCGGAATGTCTTGAAAACCAACACACCAACTCCATTTTCTATAAGGATTCCAGGATGCCCAATATTGTTGTGAAATTTATCTGTTTGGGCCCTGAACGGACAAAAACGGGATTTAGGCTATTCTGAGGTGAAAAGATTGAAAGTTTGGTCACTGTATCGGAATGGCTTGAAAACCAACACACCAACTCCATTTTCTATAAGGATTCCAGGATGCCCATTATTGTTGTGAAATTTATCTGTTTGGGCCCTGAACGGACAAAAACGGGATTTAGGCTATTCTGAGGTGAAAAAAAAATGAAAGTTTGGTCACTATATCGGAATGGCTTGAAAACCAACACACCAACTCCATTTTCTATAAGGATTCCAGGATTCCCATTATTGTTGTGAAATTCATCTGTTTGGGACCTGAACGGCAAAAAACGGGATTTAGGCTATTCTGATGTGAAAAGAATGAAAGTTTGGTCACGGTCTCGGAATGCCTTGAAAACCAACAAACCAACTCCATTTTCTATAAGGATTCCAGGATGCCCAATATTGTTGTGAAATTCATCTGTTTGGGCCCTGAATGGCTAAAAACGCGATTTAGGCTATTATGAGGTGAAAAGAATGAAAGTTAGGTCACTGTCTCGCAAGGGCTTTAAAACCCACACACCAATTCCATTTTTGATGGGGATTCCAGAATGCCCAATATTGTTGTGAAATTTATCTGTTCGGGCCCTGAACGGACAAAAACGGGATTTAGGCTATTCTGGGTGAAAAGAATGAAAGTTTGGTCACTGTATCGGAATGCCTTGAAAACCAACACACCAACTCCATTTTCTATAAGGATTCCAGGATGCCCAATATTGTTGTGAAATTTATCTGTTTGGGCCCTGAACGGACAAAAACGGGATTTAGGCTATTCTGAGGTGAAAAGATTGAAAGTTTGGTCACTGTCTCGGAATAGCTTGAAAACCAACACACCAACTCCATTTTCTATAAGGATTCCAGGATGCCCAATATTGTTGTGCAATTTATCTGTTTGGGCCCTGAACGGACAAAAACGGGATTTAGGCTATTCTGAGGTGAAAAGATTGAAAGTTTGGTCACGGTCTCGGAATGCCTTGAAAACCAACACACCAACTCCATTTTCTATAAGGATTCCAGGATGCCCAATATTGTTGTGAAATTCATCTGTTTGGGCCCTGAAAGGCTAAAAACGCGATTTAGGCTATTATGAGGTGAAAAGAATGAAAGTTAGGTCAGTGTCTCGCAATGGCTTTAAAACCCACACACCAATTCCATTTTTGATGGGGATTCCAGAATGCCCAATATTGTTGTGAAATTGATCTGTTTGGGCCCTGAACGGACAAAAACGGGATTTAGGCTATTCTGGGTGAAAAGAATGAAAGTTTGGTCACTGTCTCGGAATGGCTTTAAAACCCACACACCAACTCCATTTTTTATGGGGATTCCAGAATACCCAATATTGTTGTGAAATTTATCTGTTTGGGCCCTCAACGGACAAAAACGGGATTTAGGCTATTCTGAGGTGAAAAGAATGAAAGCTTGGTCACTGTCTCGGAATGCCTGGAAAACCAACACACCAACTCCATTTTCTATAAGGATTCCAGGATGCCCAATATTGTTGTGAAATTCATCTGTTTGGGCCTTGAACGGCGAAAAACGCGATTTAGGCTATTCTGAGGTGAAAATAATGAAAGTTTGGTCACTGTCTCGGAATGCCTTGATAACCAACACACCAACTCCATTTTCTATAAGGATTCCAGGATGCCCAATAATGTTGTGAAATTCATCTGTTTGGGACCTGAACGGCGAAAAACGCGATTTAGGCTATTCTGAGGTGAAAAGAATGAAAGTTTGGTCACTGTATCGGAATGGCTTGAAAACCAACACACCAACTCCATTTTCTATAAGGATTCCAGGATGCCCATTATTGTTGTGAAATTTATCTGTTTGGGCCCTGAACGGACAAAAACGGGATTTAGGCTATTCTGAGGTGAAAAAAAAATGAAAGTTTGGTCACTATATCGGAATGGCTTGAAAACCAACACACCAACTCCATTTTCTATAAGGATTCCAGGATTCCCATTATTGTTGTGAAATTCATCTGTTTGGGACCTGAACGGCAAAAAACGGGATTTAGGCTATTCTGATGTGAAAAGAATGAAAGTTTGGTCACGGTCTCGGAATGCCTTGAAAACCAACAAACCAACTCCATTTTCTATAAGGATTCCAGGATGCCCAATATTGTTGTGAAATTCATCTGTTTGGGCCCTGAATGGCTAAAAACGCGATTTAGGCTATTATGAGGTGAAAAGAATGAAAGTTAGGTCACTGTCTCGCAAGGGCTTTAAAACCCACACACCAATTCCATTTTTGATGGGGATTCCAGAATGCCCAATATTGTTGTGAAATTTATCTGTTCGGGCCCTGAACGGACAAAAACGGGATTTAGGCTATTCTGGGTGAAAAGAATGAAAGTTTGGTCACTGTATCGGAATGCCTTGAAAACCAACACACCAACTCCATTTTCTATAAGGATTCCAGGATGCCCAATATTGTTGTGAAATTTATCTGTTTGGGCCCTGAACGGACAAAAACGGGATTTAGGCTATTCTGAGGTGAAAAGATTGAAAGTTTGGTCACTGTCTCGGAATAGCTTGAAAACCAACACACCAACTCCATTTTCTATAAGGATTCCAGGATGCCCATTATTGTTGTGAAATTTATCTGTTTGGGCCCTGCACGGACAAAAACGGGATTTAGGCTATTCTGAGGTGAAAAGAATGAAAGTTTGGTCACTGTCTAGGAATGGCTTGAAAACCAACACACCATCTCCATTTTCTATAAGGATTCCAGGATGCCCAATATTGTTCTGAAATTCATCTGTTTGGGCCCTGAAGGGCTAAAAACGCGATTTAGGCTATTATGAGGTGAAAAGAATGAAAGTTTGGTCACAGTCTCGGAATGCCTTGAAAACCAACACACCAACTCCATTTTCTATAAGGATTCCAGGATGCCCAATATTGTTGTGAAATTCATCTGTTTGGGCCCTGAACGGCGAAAAACGCGATTTAGGCTATTCTGAGGTGAAAAGAATGAAAGTTTGGTCACTGTCTCGGAATGCCTTGATAACCAACACACCAACTCCATTTTCTATAAGGATTCCAGGATGCCCAATATTGTTGTGAAATTCATCTGTTTGGGCACTGAAGGGCTAAAAACGCGATTTAGGCTATTCTGATGTGAAAAGAATGAAAGTTTGGTCACTGTCTCGGAATGGCTTAAAAACCAACACACCAACTCCATTTTCTATAAGGATTCCAGGATGCCCATTATTCTTGTGAAATTTATCTGTTTGGGCCCTGAACGGACAAAAACGGGATTTAGGCTATTCTGAGGTGAAAAGAATGAAAGTTTGGTCACTGTCTAGGAATGGCTTGAAAACCAACACACCATCTCCATTTTCTATAAGGATTCCAGGATGCCCAATATTGTTGCGAAATTCATCTGTTTGGGCCCTGAACGGCGAAAAACGCGATGTAGGCTATTCTGAGGTGAAAAGAATGAAAGTTTGGTCACTGTCTCGGAATGCCTTGAAAACCAACACACCAACTCCATTTTCTATAAGGATTCCAGGATGCCCAATATTGTTGTGAAATTCATCTGTTTGGGCCCTGAAGGGCTAAAAACGCGATTTAGGCTATTATGAGGTGAAAAGATTGAAAGTTTGGTCACTGTATCGGAATGCCTTGAAAACCAACACACCAACTCCATTTTTGATAGGGATTCCAGAATGCCCAATATTGTTGTGAAATTCATCTATTTGGGCCCTGAACGGCGAAAAACGCGATTTAGGCTATTCTGAGGTGAAAAGAATGAAAGTTTGGTCACTGTATCGGAATGGCTTGAAAACCAACACACCAACTCCATTTTCTATAAGGATTCCAGGATGCCCAATATTGTTGTGAAATTCATCTGTTTGGGCCCTGAACGGCGAAAAACGCGATGTAGGCTATTCTGATGTCAAAAGAATGAAAGTTTGGTCACAGTCTCGGAATGCCTTGAAAACCAACACACCAACCCCATTTTCTATAGGGATTCCAGGATGCCCAATATTGTTGTGAAATTCATCTGTTTGGGCCCTGAAAGGCTAAAAACGCGATTTAGGCTATTCTGATGTGAAAAGAATGAAAGTTTGGTCACTGTCTCGGAATGGCTTGAAAACCAACACACCAACTCCATTTTCTATAAGGATTCCAGGATGCCCAATATTGTTGTGAAATTCATCTGTTTGGGCCCTGAAGGGCTAAAAACGCGATTTAGGCTATTATGAGGTGAAAAGAATGAAAGTTTGGTCACTGTATCGGAATGCCTTGAAAACCAACACACCAACTCCATTTTTGATGGGGATTCCAGAATGCCCAATATTGTTGTGAAATTTATCTGTTTGGGCCCGGAACGGACAAAAACGGGATTTAGGCTATTCTGAGGTGAAAAGAATGAAAGTTTGGTCACTGTATCGGAATGGCTTGAAAACCAACACACCAACTCCATTTTCTATAAGGATTCCAGGATGCCCATTATTGTTGTGAAATTCATCTGTTTGGGACCTGAACAGCGAAAAACGCGATTTAGGCTATTCTGAGGTGAAAAGAATGAAAGTTTGGTCACTGTCTCAGAATGCCTTGATAACCAACACACCAACTCCATTTTCTATAAGGATTCCAGGATGCCCAATATTGTTGCGAAATTCATCTGTTTGGGCCCTGAACGGCGAAAAACGCGATGTAGGCTATTCTGAGGTGAAAAGAATGAAAGTTTGGTCACAGTCTCGGAATGCCTTCAAAACCAACACACCAACTCCATTTTCTATAAGGATTCCAGGATGCCCAATATTGTTGTGAAATTCATCTGTTTGGGCCCAGAACGGCGAAAAACGCGATTTAGGCTATTCTGAGGTGAAAAGAATGAAAGTTTGGTCACTGTCTCGGAATGCCTTGATAACCAACACACCAACTCCATTTTCTATAAGGATTCCAGGATGCCCAATAATTTTGTGAAATTCATCTGTTTGGGCCCTGAACGGCGAAAAACGCGATTTAGGCTATTCTGAGGTGAAAAGAATGAAAGTTTGGTCACTGTATCGGAATGCCTTGAAAACCAACACACCAACTCCATTTTCTATAAGGATTCCTGGATGCCCATTATTGTTGTGAAATTCATCTGTTTGGGACCTGAACGGCCAAAAACGGGATTTAGGCTATTCTGATGTGAAAAGAATGAAAGTTTGGTCACGGTCTCGGAATGCCTTGAAAACCAACACACCAACTCCATTTTTGATGGGGATTCCAGAATGCCCAATATTGTTGTGAAATTTATCTGTTTGGGCCCGGAACGGACAAAAACGGGATTTAGGCTATTCTGAGGTGAAAAGAATGAAAGTTTGGTCACTGTATCGGAATGTCTTGAAAACCAACACACCAACTCCATTTTCTATAAGGATTCCAGGATGCCCATTATTGTTGTGAAATTCATCTGTTTGGGACCTGAACAGCGAAAAACGCGATTTAGGCTATTCTGAGGTGAAAAGAATGAAAGTTTGGTCACTGTCTCGGAATGCCTTGATAACCAACACACCAACTCCATTTTCTATAAGGATTCCAGGATGCCCAATAATGTTGTGAAATTCATCTGTTTGGGCCCTGAACGGCGAAAAACGCGATTTAGGCTATTCTGAGGTGAAAAGAATGAAAGTTTGGTCACTGTATCGGAATGGCTTGAAAACCAACACACCAACTCCATTTTCTATAAGGATTCCTGGATGCCCATTATTGTTGTGAAATTCATCTGTTTGGGACCTGAACGGCCAAAAACGGGATTTAGGCTATTCTGATGTGAAAAGAATGAAAGTTTGGTCACGGTCTCGGAATGCCTTGAAAACCAACACACCAACTCCATTTTCTATAAGGATTCCAGGATGCCCAATATTGTTGTGAAATTCATCTGTTTGGGCCCTGAAAGGCTAAAAACGCGATTTAGGCTATTATGAGGTGAAAAGAATGAAAGTTAGGTCAGTGTCTCGCAATGGTTTTAAAACCCACACACCAATTCCATTTTTGATGGGGATTCCAGAATGCCCAATATTGTTGTGAAATTTATCTGTTTGGGCCCTGAACGGACAAAAACGGGATTTATGCTATTCTGGGTGAAAAGAATGAAAGTTTGGTTACTGTCTCGGAATGGCTTTAAAACCCACACACCAACTCCATTTTTTATGGGGATTCCAGAATACCCAATATTGTTGTGAAATTTATCTGTTTGGGCCCTCAACGGACAAAAACGGGATTTAGGCTATTCTGAGGTGAAAAGAATGAAAGTTTGGTCACTGTCTCGGAATGCCTGGAAAACCAACACACCAACTCCATTTTCTATAAGGATTCCAGGATGCCCAATATTGTTGTGAAATTCATCTGTTTGGGCCGTGAACGGCGAAAAACGCGATTTAGGCTATTCTGAGGTGAAAAGAATGAAAGTTTGGTCACGGTCTCGGAATGCCTTGAAAACCAACACACCAACTCCATTTTCTATAAGGATTCCAGGATGCCCAATATTGTTGTGAAATTCATCTGTTTGGGCCCTGAAAGGCTAAAAACGCGATTTAGGCTATTATGAGGTGAAAAGAATGAAAGTTAGGTCAGTGTCTCGCAATGGCTTTAAAACCCACACACCAATTCCATTTTTGATGGGGATTCCAGAATGCCCAATATTGTTGTGAAATTGATCTGTTTGGGCCCTGAACGGACAAAAACGGGATTTAGGCTATTCTGGGTGAAAAGAATGAAAGTTTGGTCACTGTCTCGGAATGGCTTTAAAACCCACACACCAACTCCATTTTTTATGGGGATTCCAGAATACCCAATATTGTTGTGAAATTTATCTGTTTGGGCCCTCAACGGACAAAAACGGGATTTAGGCTATTCTGAGGTGAAAAGAATGAAAGCTTGGTCACTGTCTCGGAATGCCTGGAAAACCAACACACCAACTCCATTTTCTATAAGGATTCCAGGATGCCCAATATTGTTGTGAAATTCATCTGTTTGGGCCTTGAACGGCGAAAAACGCGATTTAGGCTATTCTGAGGTGAAAATAATGAAAGTTTGGTCACTGTCTCGGAATGCCTTGATAACCAACACACCAACTCCATTTTCTATAAGGATTCCAGGATGCCCAATAATGTTGTGAAATTCATCTGTTTGGGACCTGAACGGCGAAAAACGCGATTTAGGCTATTCTGAGGTGAAAAGAATGAAAGTTTGGTCACTGTATCGGAATGGCTTGAAAACCAACACACCAACTCCATTTTCTATAAGGATTCCAGGATGCCCATTATTGTTGTGAAATTTATCTGTTTGGGCCCTGAACGGACAAAAACGGGATTTAGGCTATTCTGAGGTGAAAAAAAAATGAAAGTTTGGTCACTATATCGGAATGGCTTGAAAACCAACACACCAACTCCATTTTCTATAAGGATTCCAGGATTCCCATTATTGTTGTGAAATTCATCTGTTTGGGACCTGAACGGCAAAAAACGGGATTTAGGCTATTCTGATGTGAAAAGAATGAAAGTTTTGTCACGGTCTCGGAATGCCTTGAAAACCAACAAACCAACTCCATTTTCTATAAGGATTCCAGGATGCCCAATATTGTTGTGAAATTCATCTGTTTGGGCCCTGAATGGCTAAAAACGCGATTTAGGCTATTATGAGGTGAAAAGAATGAAAGTTAGGTCACTGTCTCGCAAGGGCTTTAAAACCCACACACCAATTCCATTTTTGATGGGGATTCCAGAATGCCCAATATTGTTGTGAAATTTATCTGTTCGGGCCCTGAACGGACAAAAACGGGATTTAGGCTATTCTGGGTGAAAAGAATGAAAGTTTGGTCACTGTATCGGAATGCCTTGAAAACCAACACACCAACTCCATTTTCTATAAGGATTCCAGGATGCCCAATATTGTTGTGAAATTTATCTGTTTGGGCCCTGAACGGACAAAAACGGGATTTAGGCTATTCTGAGGTGAAAAGATTGAAAGTTTGGTCACTGTCTCGGAATAGCTTGAAAACCAACACACCAACTCCATTTTCTATAAGGATTCCAGGATGCCCATTATTGTTGTGAAATTTATCTGTTTGGGCCCTGCACGGACAAAAACGGGATTTAGGCTATTCTGAGGTGAAAAGAATGAAAGTTTGGTCACTGTCTAGGAATGGCTTTAAAACCAACACACCATCTCCATTTTCTATAAGGATTCCAGGATGCCCAATATTGTTGTGAAATTCATCTGTTTGGGCCCTGTAGGGCTAAAAACGCGATTTAGGCTATTATGAGGTGAAAAGAATGAAAGTTTGGTCACAGTCTCGGAATGCCTTGAAAACCAACACACCAACTCCATTTTCTATAAGGATTCCAGGATGCCCAATATTGTTGTGAAATTCATCTGTTTGGGCCCTGAACGGCGAAAAACGCGATTTAGGCTATTCTGAGGTGAAAAGAATGAAAGTTTGGTCACTGTCTCGGAATGCCTTGATAACCAACACACCAACTCCATTTTCTATAAGGATTCCAGGATGCCCAATAATGTTGTGAAATTCATCTGTTTGGGCCCTGAACGGCGAAAAACGCGATTTAGGCTATTCTGAGGTGAAAAGAATGAAAGTTTGGTCACTGTATCGGAATGGCTTGAAAACCAACACACCAACTCCATTTTCTATAAGGATTCCAGGATGCCCATTATTGTTGTGAAATTCATCTGTTTGGGACCTGAACAGCGAAAAACGCGATTTAGGCTATTCTGAGGTGAAAAGAATGAAAGTTTGGTCACTGTCTCGGAATGCCTTGATAACCAACACACCAACTCCATTTTCTATAAGGATTCCAGGATGCCCAATAATGTTGTGAAATTCATCTGTTTGGGCCCTGAACGGCGAAAAACGCGATTTAGGCTATTCTGAGGTGAAAAGAATGAAAGTTTGGTCACTGTATCGGAATGGCTTGAAAACCAACACACCAACTCCATTTTCTATAAGGATTCCTGGATGCCCATTATTGTTGTGAAATTCATCTGTTTGGGACCTGAACGGCCAAAAACGGGATTTAGGCTATTCTGATGTGAAAAGAATGAAAGTTTGGTCACGGTCTCGGAATGCCTTGAAAACCAACACACCAACTCCATTTTCTATAAGGATTCCAGGATGCCCAATATTGTTGTGAAATTCATCTGTTTGGGCCCTGAAAGGCTAAAAACGCGATTTAGGCTATTATGAGGTGAAAAGAATGAAAGTTAGGTCAGTGTCTCGCAATGGTTTTAAAACCCACACACCAATTCCATTTTTGATGGGGATTCCAGAATGCCCAATATTGTTGTGAAATTTATCTGTTTGGGCCCTGAACGGACAAAAACGGGATTTAGGCTATTCTGGGTGAAAAGAATGAAAGTTTGGTCACTGTCTCGGAATGGCTTTAAAACCCACACACCAACTCCATTTTTTATGGGGATTCCAGAATACCCAATATTGTTGTGAAATTTATCTGTTTGGGCCCTCAACGGACAAAAACGGGATTTAGGCTATTCTGAGGTGAAAAGAATGAAAGTTTGGTCACTGTCTCGGAATGCCTGGAAAACCAACACACCAACTCCATTTTCTATAAGGATTCCAGGATGCCCAATATTGTTGTGAAATTCATCTGTTTGGGCCGTGAACGGCGAAAAACGCGATTTAGGCTATTCTGAGGTGAAAAGAATGAAAGTTTGGTCACTGTCTCGGAATGCCTGGAAAACCAACACACCAACTCCATTTTCTATAAGGATTCCAGGATGCCCAATATTGTTGTGAAATTCATCTGTTTGGGCCCTGAACGGCCAAAAACGGGATTTAGGCTATTCTGAGGTGAAAAGAATGAAAGTTTGGTCACTGTCTCGGAATGCCTTGATAACCAACACACCAACTCCATTTTCTATAAGGATTCCAGGATGCCCAATAATGTTGTGAAATTCATCTGTTTGGGACCTGAACGGCGAAAAACGCGATTTAGGCTATTCTGAGGTGAAAAGAATGAAAGTTTGGTCACTGTATCGGAATGGCTTGAAAACCAACACACCAACTCCATTTTCTATAAGGATTCCAGGATGCCCATTATTGTTGTGAAATTTATCTGTTTGGGCCCTGAACGGACAAAAACGGGATTTAGGCTATTCTGAGGTGAAAAAAAAATGAAAGTTTGGTCACTATATCGGAATGGCTTGAAAACCAACACACCAACTCCATTTTCTATAAGGATTCCAGGATGCCCATTATTGTTGTGAAATTCATCTGTTTGGGACTTGAACGGCAAAAAACGGGATTTAGGCTATTCTGATGTGAAAAGAATGAAAGTTTGGTCACGGTCTCGGAATGCCTTGAAAACCAACAAACCAACTCCATTTTCTATAAGGATTCCAGGATGCCCAATATTGTTGTGAAATTCATCTGTTTGGGCCCTGAACGGCGAAAAACGCGATTTAGGCTATTCTGATGTGAAAAGAATGAAAGTTTGGTCACGGTCTCGGAATGCCTTGAAAACCAACAAACCAACTCCATTTTCTATAAGGATTCCAGGATGCCCAATATTGTTGTGAAATTCATCTGTTTGGGCCCTGAATGGCTAAAAACGCGATTTAGGCTATTATGAGGTGAAAAGAATGAAAGTTAGTTCACTGTCTCGCAAGGGCTTTAAAACCCACACACCAATTCCATTTTTGATGGGGATTCCAGAATGCCCAATATTGTTGTGAAATTTATCTGTTCGGGCCCTGAACGGACAAAAACGGGATTTAGGCTATTCTGGGTGAAAAGAATGAAAGTTTGGTCACTGTATCGGAATGCCTTGAAAACCAACACACCAACTCCATTTTCTATAAGGATTCCAGGATGCCCAATATTGTTGTGAAATTTATCTGTTTGGGCCCTGAACGGACAAAAACGGGATTTAGGCTATTCTGAGGTGAAAAGATTGAAAGTTTGGTCACTGTCTCGGAATGCCTTGAAAACCAACACACCAACTCCATTTTCTATAAGGATTCCAGGATGCCCAATATTGTTGTGAAATTCATCTGTTTGGGCCCTGAATGGCGAAAAACGCGATTTAGGCTATTCTGATGTGAAAAGAATGAAAGTTTGGTCACGGTCTCGGAATGCCTTGAAAACCAACAAACCAACTCCATTTTCTATAAGGATTCCAGGATGCCCAATATTGTTGTGAAATTCATCTGTTTGGGCCCTGAATGGCTAAAAACGCGATTTAGGCTATTATGAGGTGAAAAGAATGAAAGTTAGTTCACTGTCTCGCAAGGGCTTTAAAACCCACACACCAATTCCATTTTTGATGGGGATTCCAGAATGCCCAATATTGTTGTGAAATTTATCTGTTCGGGCCCTGAACGGACAAAAACGGGATTTAGGCTATTCTGGGTGAAAAGAATGAAAGTTTGGTCACTGTATCGGAATGCCTTGAAAACCAACACACCAACTCCATTTTCTATAAGGATTCCAGGATGCCCAATATTGTTGTGAAATTTATCTGTTTGGGCCCTGAACGGACAAAAACGGGATTTAGGCTATTCTGAGGTGAAAAGAATGAAAGTTTGGTCACTGTCTCGGAATGCCTGGAAAACCAACACACCAACTCCATTTTCTATAAGGATTCCAGGATGCCCAATATTGTTGTGAAATTCATCTGTTTGGGCCCTGAACGGCGAAAAACGCGATTTAGGCTATTCTGATGTGAAAAGAATGAAAGTTTGGTCACGGTCTCGGAATGCCTTGAAAACCAACAAACCAACTCCATTTTCTATAAGGATTCCAGGATGCCCAATATTGTTGTGAAATTCATCTGTTTGGGCCCTGAATGGCTAAAAACGCGATTTAGGCTATTATGAGGTGAAAAGAATGAAAGTTAGTTCACTGTCTCGCAAGGGCTTTAAAACCCACACACCAATTCCATTTTTGATGGGGATTCCAGAATGCCCAATATTGTTGTGAAATTTATCTGTTCGGGCCCTGAACGGACAAAAACGGGATTTAGGCTATTCTGGGTGAAAAGAATGAAAGTTTGGTCACTGTATCGGAATGCCTTGAAAACCAACACACCAACTCCATTTTCTATAAGGATTCCAGGATGCCCAATATTGTTGTGAAATTTATCTGTTTGGGCCCTGAACGGACAAAAACGGGATTTAGGCTATTCTGAGGTGAAAAGATTGAAAGTTTGGTCACTGTCTCGGAATAGCTTGAAAACCAACACACCAACTCCATTTTCTATAAGGATTCCAGGATGCCCAATATTGTTGTGAAATTCATCTGTTTGGGCCCTGAAGGGCTAAAAACGCGATTTAGGCTATTATGAGGTGAAAAGAATGAAAGTTTGGTCACTGTATCGGAATGGCTTGAAAACCAACACACCAACTCCATTTTCTATAAGGATTCCAGGATGCCCAATATTGTTGTGAAATTCATCTGTTTTGCCCTGAACGGCGAAAAACGCGATTTAGGCTATTCTGAGGTGAAAAGAATGAAAGTTTGGTCACTGTCTCGGAATGGCTTGAAAACCAACAAACCAACTCCATTTTCTATAAGGATTCAAGGATGCCCAATATTGTTGGGAAATTCATCTGTTTGGGCCCTGAACGGCGAAAAACGGGATTTAGGCTATTCTGATGTGAAAAGAATGAAGTTTGGTCACAGTCTCGGAATGCCGTGAAAACCAACACACCAACTCCATTTTCTATAAGGATTCCAGGATGCCCATTATTGTTGTGAAATTCATCTGTTTGGGACCTGAACGGCCAAAAACGGGATTTAGGCTATTCTGAGGTGAAAAGAATGAAAGTTTGGTCACTGTCTCGGAATGCCTGGAAAACCAACACACCAACTCCATTTTCTATAAGGATTCCAGGATGCCCAATATTGTTGTGAAATTCATCTGTTTGGGCCCTGAACGGCGAAAAACGCGATTTAGGCTATTCTGATGTGAAAAGAATGAAAGTTTGGTCACGGTCTCGGAATGCCTTGAAAACCAACAAACCAACTCCATTTTCTATAAGGATTCCAGGATGCCCAATATTGTTGTGAAATTCATCTGTTTGGGCCCTGAATGGCTAAAAACGCGATTTAGGCTATTATGAGGTGAAAAGAATGAAAGTTAGTTCACTGTCTCGCAAGGGCTTTAAAACCCACACACCAATTCCATTTTTGATGGGGATTCCAGAATGCCCAATATTGTTGTGAAATTTATCTGTTCGGGCCCTGAACGGACAAAAACGGGATTTAGGCTATTCTGGGTGAAAAGAATGAAAGTTTGGTCACTGTATCGGAATGCCTTGAAAACCAACACACCAACTCCATTTTCTATAAGGATTCCAGGATGCCCAATATTGTTGTGAAATTTATCTGTTTGGGCCCTGAACGGACAAAAACGGGATTTAGGCTATTCTGAGGTGAAAAGATTGAAAGTTTGGTCACTGTCTCGGAATGGCTTGAAAACCAACACACCAACTCCATTTTCTATAAGGATTCCAGGATGCCCAATATTGTTGTGAAATTCATCTGTTTGGGCCCTGAAGGGCTAAAAACGCGATTTAGGCTATTATGAGGTGAAAAGAATGAAAGTTTGGTCACTGTATCGGAATGGCTTGAAAACCAACACACCAACTCCATTTTCTATAAGGATTCCAGGATGCCCAATATTGTTGTGAAATTCATCTGTTTGGGCCCTGAACGGCGAAAAACGCGATTTAGGCTATTCTGAGGTGAAAAGAATGAAAGTTTGGTCACTGTCTCGGAATGGCTTGAAAACCAACAAACCAACTCCATTTTCTATAAGGATTCAAGGATGCCCAATATTGTTGTGAAATTCATCTGTTTGGGCCCTGAACTGCGAAAAACGCGATTTAGGCTATTCTGAGGTGAAAAGAATGAAAGTTTGGTCACTGTATCGGAATGGCTTGAAAACCAACACACCAACTCCATTTTCTATATGGATTCCAGGATGCCCATTATTGTTGTGAAATTCATCTGTTTGGGACCTGAACGGCCAAAAACGGGATTTAGGCTATTCTGATGTGAAAAGAATGAAGTTTGGTCACAGTCTCGGAATGCCGTGAAAACCAACACACCAACTCCATTTTCTATAAGGATTCCAGGATGCCCAATATTGTTGTGAAATTCATCTGTTTGGGCCCTGAACGGCCAAAAACGGGATTTAGGCTATTCTGATGTGAAAAGAATGAAGTTTGGTCACAGTCTCGGAATGCCGTGAAAACCAACACACCAACTCCATTTTCTATAAGGATTCCAGGATGCCCATTATTGTTGTGAAATTCATCTGTTTTGGACCTGAACGGCCAAAAACGGGATTTAGGCTATTCTGATGTGAAAAGAATGAAAGTTTGGTCACAGTCTCGGAATGGCTTGAAAACCAACACACCAACTCCATTTTCTATAAGGATTCCAGGATGCCCAATATTGTTGTGAAATTCATCTGTTTGGGCCCTGAACGGCTAAAAACGCGATTTAGGCTATTGTGAGGTGAAAAGAATGAAAGTTAGGTCACTGTCTCGCAATGGCTTTAAAACCCATACACCAATTCCATTTTTGATGGGGATTCCAGAATGCCCAATATTGTTGTGAAATTCATCTGTTTGGGCCCTGAACGGACAAAAACGGGGTTTAGGCTATTCTGGGTGAAAAGAATGAAAGTTTGGTCACTGTATCAGAATGCCTTGAAATCCAACACACCAATTCCATTTTCTATAAGGATTCCAGGATGCCCAATATTGTTGTGAAATTCATCTGTTTGGGCCCTGAACGGCGAAAAACGCGATTTAGGCTATTCTGAGGTGAAAAGAATGAAAGTTTGGTCACAGTCTCGGAATGCCTTGAAAACCAACACACCAACTCCATTTTCTATCAGGATTCCAGGATGCCCAATATTGTTGTGAAATTCATCTGTTTGGGCCCTGAACGGACAAAAACGGGATTTAGGCTATTCTGGGTGAAAAGAATGAAAGTTTGGTCACTGTATCGGAATGCCTTGAAATCCAACACACCAACTCCATTTTCTATAAGGATTCCAGGATGCCCATTATTGTTGTGAAATTCATCTGTTTGGGACCTGAACGGCCAAAAACGGGATTTAGGCTATTCTGATGTGAAATGAATGAAAGTTTGGTCACTGTCTCGGAATGCCTTGAAAACCAACACACCAACTCCATTTTCTATGAGGATTCCAGGATGCCCAATATTGTTGTGAAATTCATCTGTTTGGGCCCTGAATGGCGAAAAACGCGATTTAGGCTATTATGAGGTGAAAAGAATGAAAGTTAGGTCACTGTCTCGCAATGGCTTTAAAACCCACACACCAACTCCATTTTTTATGGGGATTCCAGAATACCCAATATTGTTGTGAAATTTATCTCTTTGGGCCCTAAAAGGACAAAAACGGGATGTAGGCTATTCTGAGGTGAAAAAAAATGAAAGTTTGGTCACTATATCGGAATGGCTTGAAAACCAACACACCAACTCCATTTTCTATAAGGATTCCAGGATGCCCATTATTGTTGTGAAATTCATCTGTTTTGGACCTGAACGGCCAAAAACGGGATTTAGGCTATTCTGATGTGAAAAGACTGAAAGTTTGGTCACTGTCTCGGAATGGCTTGAAAACCAACACACCAACTCCATTTTCTATAAGGATTCCAGGATGCCCAATATTGTTGTGAAATTCATCTGTTTTGGCCTTGAAATGCGAAAAACGCGATTTAGGCTATTCTGAGGTGAAAAGAATGAAAGTTTGGTCATTGTATCGGAATGGCTTGAAAACCAACACACCAACTCCATTTTCTATAAGGATTCCAGGATGCCCATTATTGTTGTGAAATTCATCTGTTTGGGACCTGAACGGCCAAAAACGCGATTTAGGCTATTCTGAAGTAAAAAGAATGAAAGTTTGGTCACTGTCTCGGAATGCATTGAAAACCAACACACCAACTCCATTTTCTATAGGGATTCCAGGATGCCCAATATTGTTGTGAAATTCATCTGTTTGGGCCCTGAACGGCGAAAAACGCGATTTAGGCTATTCTGAGGTGAAAAGAATGAAAGTTTGGTCACTGTCTTGGAATGCCTTGAAAACCAACACACCAACTCCATTTTCCATAAGGATTCCAGGATGCCCAATAATGTTGTGAAATTCATCTGTTTGGGCCCTGAACGGCGAAAAACGCGATTTAGGCTATTCTGAGGTGAAAAGAATGAAAGTTTGGTCACTGTATCGGAATGGCTTGAAAACCAACACACCAACTCCATTTTCTATAAGGATTCCAGGATGCCCATTATTGTTGTGAAATTTATCTGTTTGGGCCCTGAAAGGACAAAAACGGGATTTAGGCTATTCTGAGGTGAAAAAAAATGAAAGTTTGGTCACTATATCGGAATGGCTTGAAAACCAACACACCAACTCCATTTTCTATAAGGATTCCAGGATGCCCATTATTGTTGTGAAATTCATCTGTTTTGGACCTGAACGGCCAAAAACGGGATTTAGGCTATTCTGATGTGAAAAGAATGAAAGTTTGGTCACAGTCTCGGAATGGCTTGAAAACCAACACACCAACTCCATTTTCTATAAGGATTCCAGGATGCCCAATATTGTTGTGAAATTCATCTGTTTGGGCCCTGAAAGGCTAAAAACGCGATTTAGGCTATTATGAGGTGAAAAGAATGAAAGTTAGGTCACTGTCTCGCAATGGCTTTAAAACCCATACACCAATTCCATTTTTGATGGGGATTCCTGAATGCCCAATATTGTTGTGAAATTCATCTGTTTGGGCCCTGAACGGACAAAAACGGGATTTAGGCTATTCTGGGTGAAAAGAATGAAAGTTTGGTCACTGTATCGGAATGCCTTGAAATCCAACACACCAATTCCATTTTCTATAAGGATTCCAGGATGCCCAATATTGTTGTGAAATTCATCTGTTTGGGCCCTGAACGGCGAAAAACGCGATTTAGGCTATTCTGAGGTGAAAAGAATGAAAGTTTGGTCACTGTCTCGGAATGCCTTGAAAACCAACACACCAACTCCATTTTCTATAAGGATTCCAGGATGCCCAATATTGTTGTGAAATTCATCTGTTTGGGCCCTGAACGGACAAAAACGGGATTTAGGCTATTCTGGGTGAAAAGAATGAAAGTTTGGTCACTGTATCAGAATGCCTTGAAATCCAACACACCAAATCCATTTTCTATAAGGATTCCAGGATGCCCATTATTGTTGTGAAATTCATCTGTTTGGGCCCTGAATGGCTAAAAACGCGATTTAGGCTATTATGAGGTGAAAAGAATGAAAGTTAGTTCACTGTCTCGCAAGGGCTTTAAAACCCACACACCAATTCCATTTTTGATGGGGATTCCAGAATGCCCAATATTGTTGTGAAATTTATCTGTTCGGGCCCTGAACGGACAAAAACGGGATTTAGGATATTCTGGGTGAAAAGAATGAAAGTTTGGTCACTGTATCGGAATGCCTTGAAAACCAACACACCAACTCCATTTTCTATAAGGATTCCAGGATGCCCAATATTGTTGTGAAATTTATCTGTTCGGGCCCTGAACGGACAAAAACGGGATTTAGGCTATTCTGAGGTGAAAAGATTGAAAGTTTGGTCACTGTCTCGGAATAGCTTGAAAACCAACACACCAACTCCATTTTCTATAAGGATTCCAGGATGCCCAATATTGTTGTGAAATTCATCTGTTTGGGCCCTGAAGGGCTAAAAACGCGATTTAGGCTATTATGAGGTGAAAAGAATGAAAGTTTGGTCACTGTATCGGAATGGCTTGAAAACCAACACACCAACTCCATTTTCTATAAGGATTCCAGGATGCCCAATATTGTTGTGAAATTCATCTGTTTGGGCCCTGAACGGCGAAAAACGCGATTTAGGCTATTCTGAGGTGAAAAGAATGAAAGTTTGGTCACTGTCTCGGAATGGCTTGAAAACCAACACACCAACTCCATTTTCTATAAGGATTCAAGGATGCCCAATATTGTTGTGAAATTCATCTGTTTGGGCCCTGAACTGCGAAAAACGCGATTTAGGCTATTCTGAGGTGAAAAGAATGAAAGTTTGGTCACTGTATCGGAATGGCTTGAAAACCAACACACCAACTCCATTTTCTATATGGATTCCAGGATGCCCATTATTGTTGTGAAATTCATCTGTTTGGGACCTGAACGGCCAAAAACGGGATTTAGGCTATTCTGATGTGAAAAGAATGAAGTTTGGTCACAGTCTCGGAATGCCGTGAAAACCAACACACCAACTCCATTTTCTATAAGGATTCCAGGATGCCCAATATTGTTGTGAAATTCATCTGTTTGGGCCCTGAACGGCCAAAAACGGGATTTAGGCTATTCTGATGTGAAAAGAATGAAGTTTGGTCAAAGTCTCGGAATGCCGTGAAAACCAACACACCAACTCCATTTTCTATAAGGATTCCAGGATGCCCATTATTGTTGTGAAATTCATCTGTTTTGGACCTGAACGGCCAAAAACGGGATTTAGGCTATTCTGATGTGAAAAGAATGAAAGTTTGGTCACAGTCTCGGAATGGCTTGAAAACCAACACACCAACTCCATTTTCTATAAGGATTCCAGGATGCCCAATATTGTTGTGAAATTCATCTGTTTGGGCCCTGAACGGCTAAAAACGCGATTTAGGCTATTGTGAGGTGAAAAGAATGAAAGTTAGGTCACTGTCTCGCAATGGCTTTAAAACCCATACACCAATTCCATTTTTGATGGGGATTCCAGAATGCCCAATATTGTTGTGAAATTCATCTGTTTGGGCCCTGAACGGACAAAAACGGGGTTTAGGCTATTCTGGGTGAAAAGAATGAAAGTTTGGTCACTGTATCAGAATGCCTTGAAATCCAACACACCAATTCCATTTTCTATAAGGATTCCAGGATGCCCAATATTGTTGTGAAATTCATCTGTTTGGGCCCTGAACGGCGAAAAACGCGATTTAGGCTATTCTGAGGTGAAAAGAATGAAAGTTTGGTCACAGTCTCGGAATGGCTTGAAAACCAACACACCAACTCCATTTTCTATAAGGATTCCAGGATGCCCAATATTGTTGTGAAATTCATCTGTTTGGGCCCTGAAAGGCTAAAAACGCGATTTAGGCTATTATGAGGTGAAAAGAATGAAAGTTAGGTCACTGTCTCGCAATGGCTTTAAAACCCATACACCAATTCCATTTTTGATGGGGATTCCTGAATGCCCAATATTGTTGTGAAATTCATCTGTTTGGGCCCTGAACGGACAAAAACGGGATTTAGGCTATTCTGGGTGAAAAGAATGAAAGTTTGGTCACTGTATCGGAATGCCTTGAAATCCAACACACCAATTCCATTTTCTATAAGGATTCCAGGATGCCCAATATTGTTGTGAAATTCATCTGTTTGGGCCCTGAACGGACAAAAACGGGATTTAGGCTATTCTGGGTGAAAAGAATGAAAGTTTGGTCACTGTATCGGAATGCCTTGAAATCCAACACACCAATTCCATTTTCTATAAGGATTCCAGGATGCCCAATATTGTTGTGAAATTCATCTGTTTGGGCCCTGAACTGCGAAAAACGCGATTTAGGCTATTCTGAGGTGAAAAGAATGAAAGTTTGGTCACTGTATCGGAATGGCTTGAAAACCAACACACCAACTCCATTTTCTATAAGGATTCCAGGATGCCCAATATTGTTGTGAAATTCATCTGTTTGGGACCTGAACGGCCAAAAACGGGATTTAGGCTATTCTGATGTGAAAAGAATGAAAGTTTGGTCACAGTCTCGGAATGCCGTGAAAACCAACACACCAACTCCATTTTCTATAAGGATTCCAGGATGCCCAATATTGTTGTGAAATTCATCTGTTTGGGCCCTGAATGGCGAAAAACGCGATTTAGGCTATTATGAGGTGAAAAGAATGAAAGTTAGGTCACTGTCTCGCAATTGGTTTAAAACCCACACACCAACTCCATTTTTGATGGGGATTCCAGAATACCCAATATTGTTGTGAAATTTATCTGTTTGGGCCCTAAACGGACAAAAACGGGATTTAGGCTATTCTGAAGTGAAAAGAATGAAAGTTTGGTCACTGTCTCGGAATGCCTTGATAAACAACACACCAACTCCATTTTCTATAAGGATTCCAGGATGCCCATTATTGTTGTGAAATTTATCTGTTTGGGCCCTAAACGGACAAAAATGGGGTTTAGGCTATTCTGAGGTGAAAAGAATGAAAGTTTGGTCACTGTCTCGGAATGCCCTGAAAACCAACACACCAACTCCATTTTCTATAAGGATTCCAGGATGCCCAATATTGTTGTGAAATTCATCTGTTTGGGCCCTGAACGGCGAAAAACGCGATTTAGGCTATTCTGAGGTGAAAAGAATGAAAGTTTGGTCACAGTCTCGGAATGCCTTGAAAACCAACACACCAACTCAATTTTCTATAAGGATTCCAGGATGCCCAATATTGTTGTGAAATTCATCTGTTTGGGCCCTGAAAGGCTAAAAACGCGATTTAGGCTATTATGAGGTGAAAAGAATGAAAGTTAGGTCACTGTCTCGCAATGGCTTTAAAACCCATACACCAATTCCATTTTTGATGGGGATTCCAGAATGCCCAATATTGTTGTGAAATGTATCTGTTTGGGCCCTGAACGGACAAAAACGGGATTTAGGCTATTCTGGGTGAAAAGAATGAAAGTTTGGTCACTGTATCGGAATGCCTTGAAAACCAACACACCAACTCCATTTTCTATAAGGATTTCAGGATGCCCATTATTGTTGTGAAATTCATCTGTTTGGGACCTGAAGGGACAAAAACAGGATTTAGGCTATTCTGATGTGAAATGAATGAAAGTTTGGTCACTGTCTCGGAATGCCTTGAAAACCAACACACCAACTCCATTTTCTATAAGGATTCCAGGATGCCCAATATTGTTGTGAAATTCATTTGTTTGGGCCCTGAACGGCCAAAAACGGGATTTAGGCTATTCTGAGGTGAAAAGAATGAAAGTTTGGTCACTGTATCGGAAAGGCTTGAAAACCAACACACCAACTCCATTTTCTATAAGGATTCCAGGATGCCCACTATTGTTGTGAAATTCATCTGTTTGGGCCCTGAACGGCGAAAAACGCGATGTAGGCTATTCTGAGGTGAAAAGAATGAAAGTTTGGTCACTGTATCGGAATGACTTGAAAACCAACACACCAACTCCATTTTCTATAAGGATTCCAGGATGCCCATTATTGTTGTGAAATTCATCTGTTTGGGACCTGAACGGCCAAAAACGGGATTTAGGCTATTCTGATGTGAAAAGAATGAAAGTTTGGTCACTGTCTCGGAATGGCTTGAAAACCTACACACCAACTCCATTTTCTATAAGGATTCCAGGATGCCCAATATTGTTGTGAAATTCATCTGTTTGGGCCCTGAACTGCGAAAAACGCGATTTATGCTATTCTGAGGTGAAAAGATGAAAGTTTGGTCACTGTATCGGAATGGCTTGAAAACCAACACACCAACTCCATTTTCTATAAGGATTCCAAGATGCCCATTATTGTTGTGAAATTCATCTGTTTGGGACCTGAACGGCCAAAAACGGGATTTAGGCTATTCTGATGTGAAAAGAATGAAAGTTTGGTCACAGTCTCGCAATTGGTTTAAAACCCACACACCAACTCCATTTTTTATGGGGATTCCAGAATACCCAATATTGTTGTGAAATTTATTTGTTTGGGCCCTAAACGGACAAAAACGGGATTTAGGCTATTCTGAAGTGAAAAGAATGAAAGTTTGGTCACTGTCTCGGAATGCCTTGAAAACCAACACACCAACTCCATTTTCTATAAGGATTCCAGGATGCCCAATATTGTTGTGAAATTCATCTGTTTGGGATCTGAACGGCCAAAAACGGGATTTAGGCTATTGTGATGTGAAAAGAATGAAAGTTTGGTCACTGTCTCGGAATGCCTTGAAAACCAACACACCAACTCCATTTTCTATGAGGATTCCAGGATGCCCAATATTGTTGTGAAATTCATCTGTTTGGGCCCTGAATGGCGAAAAACGCGATTTAGTCTATTATGAGGTGAAAAGAATGAAAGTTAGGTCACAGTCTCGCAATGGCTTTAAAACCCTTACACCAACTCCATTTTTGATGGGGATTCCAGAATACCCAATATTGTTGTGAAATTTATCTCTTTGGGCCCTAAAAGGACAAAAATGGGGTTTAGGCTATTCTGAGGTGAAAAGAATGAAAGTTTGGTCACTGTCTCGGAATGCCTTGAAAACCAACACACCAACTCCATTTTCTATAAGGATTCCAGGATGCCCATTATTGTTGTGAAATTTATCTGTTTGGGCCCTGAACGGCCAAAAACGGGATTTAGGCTATTCTGATGTGAAAAGAATGAAAGTTTGGTCACTGTCTCGGAATGGCTTGAAAACCTACACACCAATTCCATTTTCTATAAGGATTCCAGGATGCCCAATATTGTTGTGAAATTCATCTGTTTGGGCCCTGAACTGCGAAAAACGCGATTTATGCTATTCTGAGGTGAAAAGAATGAAAGTTTGGTCACTGTATCGGAATGGCTTGAAAACCAACACACCAACTCCATTTTCTATGAGGATTCCAGGATGCCCAATATTGTTGTGAAATTTATCTGTTTGGGCCCTGAACGGACAAAAACGGGATTTAGGCTATTCTGAAGTGAAAAGAATGAAAGTTTGGTCACTGTCTCGGAATGCCTTGAAAACCAACACACCAACTCCATTTTCTATAAGGATTCCAGGATGCCCATTATTGTTGTGAAATTTATCTGTTTGGGCCCTGAACGGACAAAAACGGGATTTAGGCTATTCTGAGGTGAAAAAAATGAAAGTTTGGTCACTATATCGGAATGGCTTGAAAACCAACACACCAACTCCATTTTCTATAAGGGTTCCAAGATGCCCATTATTGTTGTGAAATTCATCTGTTTGGGACCTGAACGGCCAAAAACGGGATTTAGGCTATTCTGATGTGAAAAGAATGAAAGTTTGGTCACTGTCTCGGAATGGCTTGAAAACCTACACACCAACTCCATTTTCTATAAGGATTCCAGGATGCCCAATATTGTTGTGAAATTCATCTGTTTGGGCCCTGATCTGCGAAAAACGCGATTTATGCTATTCTGAGGTAAAAAGAATGAAAGTTTGGTCACTGTATCGGAATGGCTTGAAAACCAACACACCAACTCCATTTTCTATAAGGATTCCAGGATGCCCATTATTGTTGTGAAATTCATCTGTTTGGGACCTGAACGGCCAAAAACGGGATTTAGGCTATTCTGATGTGAAAAGAATGAAAGTTTGGTCACAGTCTCGCAATTGGTTTAAAACCCACACACCAACTCCATTTTTTATGGGGATTCCAGAATACCCAATATTGTTGTGAAATTTATTTGTTTGGGCCCTAAACGGACAAAAACGGGATTTAGGCTATTCTGAAGTGAAAAGAATGAAAGTTTGGTCACTGTCTCGGAATGCCTTGAAAACCAACACACCAACTCCATTTTCTATAAGGATTCCAGGATGCCCAATAATGTTGTGAAATTCATCTGTTTGGGCCCTGAACTGCGAAAAACGCGATTTAGGCTATTCTGAGGTGAAAAGAATGAAAGTTTGGTCACTGTATCGGAATGGCTTGAAAACCAACACACCAACTCCATTTTCTATGAGGATTCCAGGATGCCCAATATTGTTGTGAAATTCATCTGTTTGGGCCCTGAATGGCGAAAAACGCGATTTAGGCTATTATGAGGTGAAAAGAATGAAAGTTAGGTCACTGTCTCGCAATTGGTTTAAAACCCACACACCAACTCCATTTTTTATGGGGATTCCAGAATACCCAATATTGTTGTGAAATTTATTTGTTTGGGCCCTAAACGGACAAAAACGGGATTTAGGCTATTCTGATGTGAAAAGAATGAAAGTTTGGTCACTGTCTCGGAATGCCTTGAAAACCAACACACCAACTCCATTTTCTATAAGGATCCAGGATGCCCAATATTGTTGTGAAATTCATCTGTTTGGGCCCTGAACTGTGAAAAACGCGATTTAGGCTATTCTGAGGTGAAAAGAATGAAAGTTTGGTCACTGTATCGGAATGGCTTGAAAACCAACACACCAACTCCATTTTCTATAAGGATTCCAGGATGCCCATTATTGTTATGAAATTCATCTGTTTGGGACCTGAACGGCCAAAAACGGGATTTAGGCTATTCTGATGTGAAAAGAATGAAAGTTTGGTCACAGTCTCGGAATGCCTTGAAAACCAACACAGCAACTCCATTTTCTATAAGGATTCCAGGATGCCCAATATTGTTGTGAAATTCATCTGTTTGGGCCCTGAACGGCGAAAAAGGCGATTTAGGCTATTCTGAGGTGAAAAGAATGAAAGTTTGGTCACTGTATCGGAAAGGCTTGAAAACCAACACACCAACTCCATTTTCTATAAGGATTCCAGAATACCCAATATTGTTGTGAAATTTATCTGTTTGGGCCCTAAACGGACAAAAACGGGATTTAGGCTATTCTGCAGTGAAAAGAATGAAAGTTTGGTCACTGTCTCGGAATGCCTTGAAAACCAACACACCAACTCCATTTTCTATAAGGATTCCAGGATGCCCATTATTTTGTGAAATTTATCTGTTTGGGCCCTGAACGGACAAAAACGGGATTTAGGCTATTCTGAGGTGAAAAAAATGAAAGTTTGGTCACTATATCGGAATGGCTTGAAAACCAACACACCAACTCCATTTTCTATAAGGGTTCCAAGATGCCCATTATTGTTGTGAAATTCATCTGTTTGGGACCTGAACGGCCAAAAACGGGATTTAGGCTATTCTGATGTGAAAAGAATGAAAGTTTGGTCACTGTCTCGGAATGGCTTGAAAACCAACACACCAACTCCATTTTCTATAAGGATTCCAGGATGCCCAATATTGTTGTGAAATTCATCTGTTTGGGCCCTGAACTGCGAAAAACGCGATTTAGGCTATTCTGAGGTGAAAAGAATGAAAGTTTGGTCACTGTATCGGAATGGCTTGAAAACCAACACACCAACTCCATTTTCTATGAGGATTCCAGGATGCCCAATATTGTTGTGAAATTCATCTGTTTGGGCCCTGAATGGCGAAAAACGCGAATTAGGCTATTATGAGGTGAAAAGAATGAAAGTTAGGTCACTGTCTCGCAATGGCTTTAAAACCCATACACCAACTCCATTTTCGATGGGGATTCCAGAATACCCAATATTGTTGTGAAATTTATCTCTTTGGGCCCTAAAAGGACAAAAACGGGATTTAGGCTATTCTGAGGTGAAAAGAATGAAAGTTTGGTCACTGTCTCGGAATGCCTTGAAAACCAACACACCAACTCCATTTTCTATAAGGATTCAAGGATGCCCATTATTGTTGTGAAATTTATCTGTTTGGGCCCTGAACGGACAAAAACGGGATTTAGGCTATTCTGAAGTGAAAAGAATGAAAGTTTGGTCACTGTCTCGGAATGCCTTGAAAACCAACACACCAACTCCATTTTCTATAAGGATTCCAGGATGCCCATTATTGTTGTGAAATTTATCTGTTTGGGCCCTGAACGGACAAAAACGGGATTTAGGCTATTCTGAGGTGAAAAAAATGAAAGTTTGGTCACTATATCGGAATGGCTTGAAAACCAACACACCAACTCCATTTTCTATAAGGGTTCCAAGATGCCCATTATTGTTGTGAAATTCATCTGTTTGGGACCTGAACGGCCAAAAACGGGATTTAGGCTATTCTGATGTGAAAAGAATGAAAGTTTGGTCACTGTCTCGGAATGGCTTGAAAACCTACACACCAACTCCATTTTCTATAAGGATTCCAGGATGCCCAATATTGTTGTGAAATTCATCTGTTTGGGCCCTGAACTGCGAAAAACGCGATTTATGCTATTCTGAGGTGAAAAGAATGAAAGTTTGGTCACTGTATCGGAATGGCTTGAAAACCAACACACCAACTCCATTTTCTATAAGGAATCCAGGATGCCCATTATTGTTGTGAAATTCATCTGTTTGGGACCTGAACGGCCAAAAACGGGATTTAGGCTATTCTGATGTGAAAAGAATGAAAGTTTGGTCACAGTCTCGCAATTGGTTTAAAACCCACACACCAACTCCATTTTTTATGGGGATTCCAGAATACCCAATATTGTTGTGAAATTTATTTGTTTGGGCCCTAAACGGACAAAAACGGGATTTAGGCTATTCTGAAGTGAAAAGAATGAAAGTTTGGTCACTGTCTCGGAATGCCTTGAAAACCAACACACCAACTCCATTTTCTATAAGGATTCCAGGATGCCCAATATTGTTGTGAAATTCATCTGTTTGGGATCTGAACGGCCAAAAACGGAATTTAGGCTATTGTGATGTGAAAAGAATGAAAGTTTGGTCACTGTCTCGGAATGCCTTGAAAACCAACACACCAACTCCATTTTCTATGAGGATTCCAGGATGCCCAATATTGTTGTGAAATTCATCTGTTTGGGCCCTGAATGGCGAAAAACGCGATTTAGTCTATTATGAGGTGAAAAGAATGAAAGTTAGGTCACTGTCTCGCAATGGCTTTAAAACCCTTACACCAACTCCATTTTTGATGGGGATTCCAGAATACCCAATATTGTTGTGAAATTTATCTCTTTGGGCCCTAAAAGGACAAAAACGGGGTTTAGGCTATTCTGAGGTGAAAAGAATGAAAGTTTGGTCACTGTCTCGGAATGCCTTGAAAACCAACACACCAACTCCATTTTCTATAAGGATTCCAGGATGCCCATTATTGTTGTGAAATTTATCTGTTTGGGCCCTGAACGGCCAAAAACGGGATTTAGGCTATTCTGATGTGAAAAGAATGAAAGTTTGGTCACTGTCTCGGAATGGCTTGAAAACCTACACACCAACTCCATTTTCTATAAGGATTCCAGGATGCCCAATATTGTTGTGAAATTCATCTGTTTGGGCCCTGAACTGCGAAAAACGCGATTTATGCTATTCTGAGGTGAAAAGAATGAAAGTTTGGTCACTGTATCGGAATGGCTTGAAAACCAACACACCAACTCCATTTTCGATGAGGATTCCAGGATGCCCAATATTGTTGTGAAATTTATCTGTTTGGGCCCTGAACGGACAAAAACGGGATTTAGGCTATTCTGAAGTGAAAAGAATGAAAGTTTGGTCACTGTCTCGGAATGCCTTGAAAACCAACACACCAACTCCATTTTCTATAAGGATTCCAGGATGCCCATTATTGTTGTGAAATTTATCTGTTTGGGCCCTGAACGGCCAAAAACGGGATTTAGGCTATTCTGATGTGAAAAGAATGAAAGTTTGGTCACTGTCTCGGAATGGCTTGAAAACCTACACACCAACTCCATTTTCTATAAGGATTCCAGGATGCCCAATATTGTTGTGAAATTCATCTGTTTGGGCCCTGAACTGCGAAAAACGCGATTTATGCTATTCTGAGGTGAAAAGAATGAAAGTTTGGTCACTGTATCGGAATGGCTTGAAAACCAACACACCAACTCCATTTTCTATAAGGGTTCCACGATGCCCATTATTGTTGTGAAATTCATCTGTTTGGGACCTGAACGGCCAAAAACGGGATTTAGGCTATTCTGATGTGAAAAGAATGAAAGTTTGGTCACTGTCTCGGAATGGCTTGAAAACCTACACACCAACTCCATTTTCTATAAGGATTCCAGGATGCCCAATATTGTTGTGAAATTCATCTGTTTGGGCCCTGAACTGCGAAAAACGCGATTTATGCTATTCTGAGGTAAAAAGAATGAAAGTTTGGTCACTGTATCGGAATGCCTTGAAAACCAACACACCAACTCCATTTTCTATAAGGATTCCAGGATGCCCATTATTGTTGTGAAATTCATCTGTTTGGGACCTGAACGGCCAAAAACGGGATTTAGGCTATTCTGATGTGAAAAGAATGAAAGTTTGGTCACAGTCTCGCAATTGGTTTAAAACCCACACACCAACTCCATTTTTTATGGGGATTCCAGAATACCCAATATTGTTGTGAAATTTATTTGTTTGGGCCCTAAACGGACAAAAACGGGATTTAGGCTATTCTGAAGTGAAAAGAATGAAAGTTTGGTCACTGTCTCGGAATGCCGTGAAAACCAACACACCAACTCCATTTTCTATAAGGATTCCAGGATGCCCAATATTGTTGTGAAATTCATCTGTTTGGGCCCTGAACTGCGAAAAACGCGATTTAGGCTATTCTGAGGTGAAAAGAATGAAAGTTTGGTCACTGTATCGGAAAGGCTTGAAAACCAACACACCAACTCCATTTTCTATGAGGATTCCAGGATGCCCAATATTGTTGTGAAATTCATCTGTTTGGGCCCTGAATGGCGAAAAACGCGATTTAGGCTATTATGAGGTGAAAAGAATTAAAGTTAGGTCACTGTCTCGCAATTGGTTTAAAACCCACACACCAACTCCATTTTTTATGGGGATTCCAGAATACCCAATATTGTTGTGAAATTTATTTGTTTGGGCCCTAAACGGACAAAAACGGGATTTAGGCTATTCTGATGTGAAAAGAATGAAAGTTTGGTCACTGTCTCGGAATGCCTTGAAAACCAACACACCAACTCCATTTTCTATAAGGATCCAGGATGCCCAATATTGTTGTGAAATTCATCTGTTTGGGCCCTGAACTGGGAAAAACGCGATTTAGGCTATTCTGAGGTGAAAAGAATGAAAGTTTGGTCACTGTATCGGAATGGCTTGAAAACCAACACACCAACTCCATTTTCTATAAGGATTCCAGGATGCCCATTATTGTTATGAAATTCATCTGTTTGGGACCTGAACGGCCAAAAACGGGATTTAGGCTATTCTGATGTGAAAAGAATGAAAGTTTGGTCACAGTCTCGGAATGCCTTGAAAACCAACACACCAACTCCATTTTCTATAAGGATTCCAGGATGCCCAATATTGTTGTGAAATTCATCTGTTTGGGCCCTGAAAGGCTAAAAACGCGATTTAGGCTATTATGAGGTGAAAAGAATGAAAGTTAGGTCACAGTCTCGCAATGGCTTTAAAACCCACACACCAATTCCATTTTTGATGGGGATTCCAGAATGCCCAATATTGTTGTGAAATTGATCTGTTTGGGCCCTGAACGGACAAAAACGGGATTTAGGCTATTCTGGGTGAAAAGAATGAAAGTTTGGTCACTGTATCGGAATGCCTTGAAAACCAACACACCAACTCCATTTTCTATAAGGATTCCAGGATGCCCATTATTGTTGTGAAATTCATCTGTTTGGGACCTGAATGGCCAAAAACGGGATTTAGGCTATTCTGATGTGAAATGAATGAAAGTTTGGTCACTGTCTCGGAATGCCTTGAAAACCAACACACCAACTCCATTTTCTATAAGGATTCCAGGATGCCCAATAATGTTGTGAAATTCATCTGTTTGGGCCCTGAACGGCGAAAAACACGATTTACGCTATTCTGAGGTGAAAAGAATGAAAGTTTGGTCACTGTATCGGAAAGGCTTGAAAACCAACACACGAACTCCATTTTCTATAAGGATTCCAAAATACCCAATATTGTTGTGAAATTTACCTGTTTGGGCCCTGAACGGACAAAAACGGGATTTAGGCTATTCTGAAGTGAAAAGAATGAAAGTTTGGTCACTGTCTCGGAATGCCTTGAAAACCAACACACCAACTCCATTTTCTATAAGGATTCCAGGATGCCCATTATTGTTGTGAATATTATATGTTTGGGCCCTGAACGGCGAAAAACGCGATGTAGGCTATTCTGAGGTGAAAAGAATGAAAGTTTGGTCACTGTCTCGGAATGCCCTGAAAACCAACACACCATCTCCATTTTTTATGGGGATTCCAGAATACCCAATATTGTTGTGAAATTTATTTGTTTCGGCCCTAAACGGACAAAAACAGGATTTAGGCTATTCTGAAGTGAAAAGAATGAAAGTTTGGTCACTGTCTCGGAATGCCTTTAAAACCAACACACCAACTCCATTTTCTATAAGGATTCCAGGATGCCCATTATTGTTGTGAAATTCATCTGTTTGGGCCCTGAAAGGCTAAAAACGCGATTTAGGCTATTATGAGGTGAAAAGAATGAAAGTTAGGTCACAGTCTCGCAATGGCTTTAAAACCCACACACCAATTCCATTTTTGATGGGGATTCCAGAATGCCCAATATTGTTGTGAAATTTATCTGTTTGGGCCCTGAACGGACAAAAACGGGATTTAGGCTATTCTGGGTGAAAAGAATGAAAGTTTGGTCACTGTATCGGAATGCCTTGAAAACCAACACACCAACTCCATTTTCTATAAGGATTCCAGGATGCCCATTATTGTTGTGAAATTTATCTGTTTGGGCCCTGAACGGCGAAAAACGCGATGTAGGCTATTATGAGGTGAAAAGAATGAAAGTTAGGTCACAGTCTCGCAATGGCTTTAAAACCCACACTCCAATTCCATTTTTTATGGGGATTCAAGAATGCCCAATATTGTTGTGAAATTCATCTGTTTGGGCCCTGAACGGCGAAAAACGAGATGTAGGCTATTCTGAGGTGAAAAGAATGAAAGCTTGGTCACTGTATCGGAAAGCCTTGAAAACCAACACACCAACTCCATTTTCTATAAGGATTCCAGGATGCCCAATAATGTTGTGAAATTCATCTGTTTGGGCCCTGAACGGCGAAAAACGCGATTTACGCTATTCTGAGGTGAAAAGAATGAAAGTTTGGTCACTGTATCGGAAAGGCTTGAAAACCAACACACCAACTCCATTTTCTATAAGGATTCCAGAATACCCAAAATTGTTGTGAAATTTATCTGTTTGGGCCCTAAACGGACAAAAACGGGATTTAGGCTATTCTGAAGTGAAAAGAATGAAAGTTTGGTCACTGTCTCGGAAAGCCTTGAAAACCAACACACCAACTCCATTTTCTATAAGGATTCCAGGATGCCCATTATTGTTGTGAAATTTATCTGTTTGGGCCCTGAACGGCGAAAAACGCGATGTAGGCTATTCTGAGGTGAAAAGAATGAAAGTTTGGTCTCTGTCTCGGAATGACTTGAAAACCAACACACCAACTCCATTTTCTATAAGGATTCCAGGATGCCCATTATTGTTGTGAAATTCATCTGTTTGGGCCCTGAACGGCCAAAAACGGGATTTAGGCTATTCTGATGTGAAAAGAATGAAAGTTTGGACACAGTCTCGGAATGCCTTGAAAACCAACACACCAACTCCATTTTCTATAAGGATTCCAGGATGCCCATTATTGTTGTGAAATTCATCTGTTTGGGACCTGAACGGCCAAAAACGGGATTTACGCTATTCTGATGTGAAAAGAATGAAAGTTTGGTCACTGTCTCGGAATGCCTTGAAAACCAACACACCAACTCCATTTTCTATGAGGATTCCAGGATGCCCAATATTGTTGTGAAATTCATCTGTTTGGGCCCTGAATGGCGAAAAACGCGATTTAGGCTATTATGAGGTGAAAAGAATGAAAGTTAGGTCACTGTCTCGCAATTGGTTTAAAACCCACACACCAACTCCATTTTTTATGGGGATTCCAGAATACACAATATTGTTGTGAAATTTATTTGTTTGGGCCCTAAACGGACAAAAACGGGATTTAGGCTATTCTGAAGTGAAAAGAATGAAAGTTTGGTCACTGTCTCGGAATGCCTTGAAAACCAACACACCAACTCCATTTTCTATAAGGATTCCAGGATGCCCAATATTGTTGTGAAATTCATCTGTTTGGGCCCTGAATTGCGAAAAACGCGATTTAGGCTATTCTGAGGTGAAAAGAATGAAAGTTTGGTCACTGTATCGGAATGGCTTGAAAACCAACACACCAACTCCATTTTCTATAAGGATTCCAGGATGCCCATTATTGTTGGGAAATTCATCTGTTTGGGACCTGAACGGCCAAAAACGGGATTTAGGCTATTCTGATGTGAAAAGAATGAAAGTTTGGACACAGTCTCGGAATGCCTTGAAAACCAACACACCAACTCCATTTTCTAAAAGGATTCCAGGATGCCCAATATTGTTGTGAAATTCATCTGTTTGGGCCCTGAAAGGCTAAAAACGCGATTTAGGCTATTATGAGGTGAAAAGAATGAAAGTTAGGTCACAGTCTCGCAATGGCTTTAAAACCCACACACCAATTCCATTTTTGATGGGGATTCCAGAATGCCCAATATTGTTGTGAAATTTATATGTTTGGGTCCTGAACGGACAAAAACGGGATTTAGGCTATTCTGGGTGAAAAGAATGAAAGTTTGGTCACTGTATCGGAATGCCTTGAAAACCAACACACCAACTCCATTTTCTATAAGGATTCCAGGATGCCCATTATTGTTGTGAAATTCATCTGTTTGGGACCTGAATGGCCAAAAACGGGATTTAGGCTATTCTGATGTGAAATGAATGAAAGTTTGGTCACTGTCTCGGAATGCCTTGAAAACCAACACACCAACTCCATTTTCTATAAGGATTCCAGGATGCCCAATAATGTTGTGAAATTCATCTGTTTGGGCCCTGAACGGCGAAAAACGCGATTTACGCTATTCTGAGGTGAAAAGAATGAAAGTTTGATCACTGTATCGGAAAGGCTTGAAAACCAACACACCAACTCCATTTTCTATAAGGATTCCAGAATACCCAATATTGTTGTGAAATTTATCTGTTTGGGCCCTCAACGGACAAAAACGGGATTTACGCTATTCTGAAGTGAAAAGAATGAAAGTTTGGTCACTGTCTCGGAAAGCCTTGAAAACCAACACACCAACTCCATTTTCTATAAGGATTCCAGGATGCCCAATATTGTTGTGAAATTCATCTGTTTGGGCCCTGAAAGGCTAAAAACGCGATTTAGGCTATTATGAGGTGAAAAGAATGAAAGTTAGGTCACAGTCTCGCAATGGCTTTAAAACCCACACACCAATTCCATTTTTTATGGGGATTCAAGAATGCCCAATATTGTTGTGAAATTTATCTGTTTGGGCCCTGAACGGACAAAAAGGGGATTTAGGCTATTCTGGGTGAAAAGAATGAAAGTTTGGTCACTGTATCGGAATGCCTTGAAAACCAACACACCAACTCCATTTTCTATAAGGATTCCAGAATACCCAATATTGTTGTGAAATTTATCTGTTTGGGCCCTAAACGGACAAAAACGGGATTTAGGCTATTCTGAAGTGAAAAGAATGAAAGTTTGGTCACTGTCTCGGAAAGCCTTGAAAACCAACACACCAACTCCATTTTCTATAAGGATTCCAGGATGCCCAATATTGTTGTGAAATTCATCTGTTTGGGCCCTGAATATCGAAAAACGCGATTTAGGCTATTATGAGGTGAAAAGAATGAAAGTTAGGTCACTGTCTCGCAATTGGTTTAAAACCCACACACCAACTCCATTTTTTATGGGGATTCCAGAATACACAATATTGTTGTGAAATTTATTTGTTTGGGCCCTAAACGGACAAAAACAGGATTTAGGCTATTCTGAAGTGAAAAGAATGAAAGTTTGGTCACTGTCTCGGAATGCCTTGAAAACCAACACACCAACTCCATTTTCTATAAGGATTCCAGGATGCCCAATATTGTTGTGAAATTCATCTGTTTGGGCCCTGAATTGCGAAAAACGCGATTTAGGCTATTCTGAGGTGAAAAGAATGAAAGTTTGGTCACTGTATCGGAATGGCTTGAAAACCAACACACCAACTCCATTTTCTATAAGGATTCCAGGATGCCCATTATTGTTGTGAAATTCATCTGTTTGGGACCTGAACGGCCAAAAACGGGATTTAGGCTATTCTGATGTGAAAAGAATGAAAGTTTGGACACAGTCTCGGAATGCCTTGAAAACCAACACACCAACTCCATTTTCTATAAGGATTCCAGGATGCCCATTATTGTTGTGAAATTCATCTGTTTGGGACCTGAACGGCCAAAAACGGGATTTAGGCTATTCTGATGTGAAAAGAATGAAAGTTTGGTCACTGTATCGGAATGCCTTGAAAACCAACACACCAACTCCATTTTCTATAAGGATTCCAGGATGCCCATTATTGTTGTGAAATTCATCTGTTTGGGACCTGAATGGCCAAAAACGGGATTTAGGCTATTCTGATGTGAAATGAATGAAAGTTTGGTCACTGTCTCGGAATGCCTTGAAAACCAACACACCAACTCCATTTTCTATAAGGATTCCAGGATGCCCAATAATGTTGTGAAATTCATCTGTTTGGGCCCTGAACGGCGAAAAACGCGATTTACGCTATTCTGAGGTGAAAAGAATGAAAGTTTGGTCACTGTCTCGGAAAGGCTTGAAAACCAACACACCAACTCCATTTTCTATAAGGATTCCAGAATACCCAATATTGTTGTGAAATTTATCTGTTTGGGCCCTCAACGGACAAAAACGGGATTTACGCTATTCTGAAGTGAAAAGAATGAAAGTTTGGTCACTGTCTCGGAAAGCCTTGAAACCAACACACCAACTCCATTTTCTATAAGGATTCCAGGATGCCCAATATTGTTGTGAAATTCATCTGTTTGGGCCCTGAAAGGCTAAAAACGCGATTTAGGCTATTATGAGGTGAAAAGAATGAAAGTTAGGTCACAGTCTCGCAATGGCTTTAAAACCCACACACCAATTCCATTTTTTATGGGGATTCAAGAATGCCCAATATTGTTGTGAAATTTATCTGTTTGGGCCCTGAACGGACAAAAAGGGGATTTAGGCTATTCTGGGTGAAAAGAATGAAAGTTTGGTCACTGTATCGGAATGCCTTGAAAACCAACACACCAACTCCATTTTCTATAAGGATTCCAGAATACCCAATATTGTTGTGAAATTTATCTGTTTGGGCCCTAAACGGACAAAAACGGGATTTAGGCTATTCTGAAGTGAAAAGAATGAAAGTTTGGTCACTGTCTCGGAAAGCCTTGAAAACCAACACACCAACTCCATTTTCTATAAGGATTCCAGGATGCCCAATATTGTTGTGAAATTCATCTGTTTGGGACCTGAATATCGAAAAACGCGATTTAGGCTATTATGAGGTGAAAAGAATGAAAGTTAGGTCACTGTCTCGCAATTGGTTTAAAACCCACACACCAACTCCATTTTTTATGGGGATTCCAGAATACACAATATTGTTGTGAAATTTATTTGTTTGGGCCCTAAACGGACAAAAACAGGATTTAGGCTATTCTGAAGTGAAAAGAATGAAAGTTTGGTCACTGTCTCGGAATGCCTTGAAAACCAACACACCAACTCCATTTTCTATAAGGATTCCAGGATGCCCAATATTGTTGTGAAATTCATCTGTTTGGGCCCTGAATTGCGAAAAACGCGATTTAGGCTATTCTGAGGTGAAAAGAATGAAAGTTTGGTCACTGTATCGGAATGGCTTGAAAACCAACACACCAACTCCATTTTCTATAAGGATTCCAGGATGCCCATTATTGTTGTGAAATTCATCTGTTTGGGACCTGAACGGCCAAAAACGGGATTTAGGCTATTCTGATGTGAAAAGAATGAAAGTTTGGACACAGTCTCGGAATGCCTTGAAAACCAACACACCAACTCCATTTTCTATAAGGATTCCAGGATGCCCATTATTGTTGTGAAATTCATCTGTTTGGGACCTGAACGGCCAAAAACGGGATTTAGGCTATTCTGATGTGAAAAGAATGAAAGTTTGGTCACTGTATCGGAATGCCTTGAAAACCAACACACCAACTCCATTTTCTATAAGGATTCCAGGATGCCCATTATTGTTGTGAAATTCATCTGTTTGGGACCTGAATGGCCAAAAACGGGATTTAGGCTATTCTGATGTGAAATGAATGAAAGTTTGGTCACTGTCTCGGAATGCCTTGAAAACCAACACACCAACTCCATTTTCTATAAGGATTCCAGGATGCCCAATAATGTTGTGAAATTCATCTGTTTGGGCCCTGAACGGCGAAAAACGCGATTTACGCTATTCTGAGGTGAAAAGAATGAAAGTTTGGTCACTGTCTCGGAAAGCCTTGAAAACCAACACACCAACTCCATTTTCTATAAGGATTCCAGGATGCCCAATATTGTTGTGAAATTCATCTGTTTGGGCCCTGAAAGGCTAAAAACGCGATTTAGGCTATTATGAGGTGAAAAGAATGAAAGTTAGGTCACAGTCTCGCAATGGCTTTAAAACCCACACACCAATTCCATTTTTTATGGGGATTCAAGAATGCCCAATATTGTTGTGAAATTTATCTGTTTGGGCCCTGAACGGACAAAAAGGGGATTTAGGCTATTCTGGGTGAAAAGAATGAAAGTTTGGTCACTGTATCGGAATGCCTTGAAAACCAACACACTAACTCCATTTTCTATAAGGATTCCAGAATACCCAATATTGTTGTGAAATTTATCTGTTTGGGCCCTAAACGGACAAAAACGGGATTTACGCTATTCTGAAGTGAAAAGAATGAAAGTTTGGTCACTGTATCGGAATGGCTTGAAAACCAACACACCAACTCCATTTTCTATAAGGATTCCAGGATGCCCATTATTGTTGTGAAATTCATCTGTTTGGGACCTGAACGGCCAAAAACGGGATTTAGGCTATTCTGATGTGAAAAGAATGAAAGTTTGGTCACTGTATCGGAATGCCTTGAAAACCAACACACTAACTCCATTTTCTATAAGGATTCCAGAATACCCAATATTGTTGTGAAATTTATCTGTTTGGGCCCTAAACGGACAAAAACGGGATTTAGGCTATTCTGAAGTGAAAAGAATGAAAGTTCGGTCACTGTATCGGAATGCCTTGAAAACCAACACACCAACTCCATTTTCTATAAGGATTCCAGGATGCCCATTATTGTTGTGAAATTCATCTGTTTGGGACCTGAACGGCCAAAAACGGGATTTACGCTATTCTAATGTGAAAAGAATGAAAGTTTGGTCACTGTCTCGGAATGCCTTGAAAACCAACACACCAACTCCATTTTCTATGAGGATTCCAGGATGCCCAATAATGTTGTGAAATTCATCTGCTTGGGCCCTGAATGGCGAAAAACGCGATTTAGGCTATTATGAGGTGAAAAGAATGAAAGTTAGGTCACTGTCTCGCAATTGGTTTAAAACCCACACACCAACTCCATTTTTTATGGGGATTCCAGAATACCCAATATTGTTGTGAAATTTATTTGTTTGGGCCCTCAACGGACAAAAACGGGATTTAGGCTATTCTGAAGTGAAAAGAATGAAAGTTTGGTCACTGTCTCGGAATGCCTTGAAAACCAACACACCAACTCCATTTTCTATAAGGATTCCAGGATGCCCAATATTGTTGTGAAATTCATCTGTTTGGGCCCTGAACTGCGAAAAACGCGATTTGGGCTATTCTGAGGTGAAAAGAATGAAAGTTTGGTCACTGTATCGGAATGCCTTGAAAACCAACACACCAACTCCATTTTCTATAAGGATTCCAGGATGCCCATTATTGTTGTGAAATTCATCTGTTTGGGACCTGAACGGCCAAAAACAAGATTTAGGCTATTCTGATGTGAAAAGAATGAAAGTTTGGTCACAGTCCCGGAATGCCTTGAAAACCAACACACCAACTCCATTTTCTATAAGGATTCAAGGATGCCCAATATTGTTGTGTAATTCATCTGTTTGGGCCTTGAAAGGCTAAAAACGCGATTTAGGCTATTATGAGGTGAAAAGAATGAAAGTTAGGTCACAGTCTCGCAATGGCTTTAAAACCCACACACCAATTCCATTTTTGATGGGGATTCCAGAATGCCCAATATTGTTGTGAAATTTATCTGTTTGGGCCCTGAACGGACAAAAACGGGATTTAGGCTATTCTGGGTGAAAAGAATGAAAGTTTGGTCACTGTGTCGGAATGCCTTGAAAACCAACACACCAACTCCATTTTCTATAAGGATTCCAGGATGCCCATTATTGTTGTGAAATTCATCTGTTTGGGACCTGAATGGAAAAAAACGGGATTTAGGCTATTCTGATGTGAAATGAATGAAAGTTTGGTCACTGTCTCGGAATGCCTTGAAAACCAACACACCAACTCCATTTTCTATAGGGATTCCAGGATGCCCAATAATGTTGTGAAATTCATCTGTTTGGGCCCTGAACGGCGAAAAACGGGATTTAGGCTATTCTGAGGTGAAAAGAATGAAAGTTTGGTCACTGTATCGGAAAGGCTTGAAAACCAACACACCAACTCCATTTTCTATAAGGATTCCAGAATACCCAATATTGTTGTGAAATTTATCTGTTTGGGCCCTAAACGGACAAAAACGGGATTTAGGCTATTCTGAAGTGAAAAGAATGAAAGTTTGGTCACTGTCTCGGAAAGCCTTGAAAACCAACACACCAACTCCATTTTCTATAAGGATTCCAGGATGCCCATTATTGTTGTGAAATTTATCTGTTTGGGCCCTGAACGGCGAAAAACGCGATGTAGGCTATTCTGAGGTGAAAAGAATGAAAGTTTGGTCACTGTCTCGGAATGACTTGAAAACCAACACACCAACTCCATTTTCTATAAGGATTCCAGGATGCCCATTATTGTTGTGAAATTCATCTGTTTGGGCCCTGAACGGCGAAAAACGCGATTTAGGCTATTCTGAGGTGAAAAGAATGAAAGTTTGGTCACTGTATCGGAATGGCTTGAAAACCAACACTCCAACTCCATTTTCTATAAGGATTCCATGATGCCCAATATTGTTGTGAAATTTATCTGTTTGGGCCCTGAACGGCGAAAAACGCGATGTAGGCTATTCTGAGGTGAAAAGAATGAAAGTTTGGTCACTGTCTCGGAATGACTTGAAAACCAACACACCAACTCCATTTTCTATAAGGATTCCAGGATGCCTATTATTGTTGTGAAATTCATCTGTTTGGGCCCTGAACGGCGAAAAACGCGATTTAGGCTATTCTGAGGTGAAAAGAATGAAAGTTTGGTCACTGTATCGGAATGGCTTGAAAACCAACACTCCAACTCCATTTTCTATAAGGATTCCATGATGCCCAATATTGTTGTGAAATTCTTCTGTTTGGGCCCTGAACGGCGAAAAACGCGATTTAGGCTATTCTGAGGTGAAAAGAATGAAAGTTTGGTCACTGTATCGGAATGGCTTGAAAACCAACACTCCAACTCCATTTTCTATAAGGATTCCATGATGCCCAATATTGTTGTGAAATTTATCTGTTTGGGCCCTGAACGGCGAAAAACGCGATTTAGGCTATTTTGAGGTGAAAAGAATGAAAGTTTGGTCACTGTATCGGAAAGGCTTGAAAACCAACACACCAACTCCATTTTCTATAAGGATTCCAGAATACCCAATATTGTTGTGAAATTTATCTGTTTGGGCCCTAAACGGACAAAAACGGGATTTAGGCTATTCTGAAGTGAAAAGAATGAAAGTTTGGTCACTGTCTCGGAAAGCCTTGAAAACCAACACACCAACTCCATTTTCTATAAGGATTCCAGGATGCCCATTATTGTTGTGAAATTTATCTGTTTGGGCCCTGAACGGCGAAAAACGCGATGTAGGCTATTCTGAGGTGAAAAGAATGAAAGTTTGGTCACTGTCTCGGAATGACTTGAAAACCAACACACCAACTCCATTTTCTATAAGGATTCCAGGATGCCCATTATTGTTGTGAAATTCATCTGTTTGGGCCCTGAACGGCGAAAAACGCGATTTAGGCTATTCTGAGGTGAAAAGAATGAAAGTTTGGTCACTGTATCGGAATGGCTTGAAAACCAACACTCCAACTCCATTTTCTATAAGGATTCCATGATGCCCAATATTGTTGTGAAATTTATCTGTTTGGGCCCTGAACGGCGAAAAACGCGATGTAGGCTATTCTGAGGTGAAAAGAATGAAAGTTTGGTCACTGTCTCGGAATGACTTGAAAACCAACACACCAACTCCATTTTCTATAAGGATTCCAGGATGCCCATTATTGTTGTGAAATTCATCTGTTTGGGCCCTGAACGGCGAAAAACGCGATTTAGGCTATTCTGAGGTGAAAAGAATGAAAGTTTGGTCACTGTATCGGAATGGCTTGAAAACCAACACTCCAACTCCATTTTCTATAAGGATTCCATGATGCCCAATATTGTTGTGAAATTCTTCTGTTTGGGCCCTGAACGGCGAAAAACGCGATTTAGGCTATTCTGAGGTGAAAAGAATGAAAGTTTGGTCACTGTATCGGAATGGCTTGAAAACCAACACACCAACTCCATTTTCTATAAGGATTCCAGGATGCCCAATATTGTTGTGAAATTCAACTGTTTGGGCCCTGAACGGCGAAAAACGCGATTTTGGCTATTCTGAGGTGAAAAGAATGAAAGTTTGGTCACTGTATCGGAATGCCTTGAAAACCAACACACCAACTCCATTTTCTATAAGGATTCCAGGATGCCCAATATTGTTGTGAAATTCATCTGTTTGGGCACTGAAAGGCTAAAAACGCGAATTTAGGCTATTATGAGGTGAAAAGAATGAAAGTTAGGTCACTGTCTTGCAATGGCTTTAAAACCCATACACCAATTCCATTTTTGATGGGGATTCCAGAATGCCCAATATTGTTGTGAAATTCATCTGTTTGGGCCCTGAACGGACAAAAACGGGATTTAAGCTATTCTGGGTGAAAAGAATGAAAGTTTGGTCACTGTATCGGAATGCCTTGAAAACCAACACACTAACTCCATTTTCTATAAGGATTCCAGAATACCCAATATTGTTGTGAAATTTATCTGTTTGGGCCCTAAACGGACAAAAACGGGATTTAGGCTATTCTGAAGTGAAAAGAATGAAAGTTTGGTCACTGTATCGGAATGCCTTGAAAACCAACACACCAACTCCATTTTCTATAAGGATTCCAGGATGCCCATTATTGTTGTGAAATTCATCTGTTTGGGACCTGAACGGCCAAAAACGGGATTTACGCTATTCTGATGTGAAAAGAATGAAAGTTTGGTCACTGTCTCGGAATGCCTTGAAAACCAACACACCAACTCCATTTTCTATGAGGATTCCAGGATGCCCAATATTGTTGTGAAATTCATCTGCTTGGGCCCTGAATGGCGAAAAACGCGATTTAGGCTATTATGAGGTGAAAAGAATGAAAGTTAGGTCACTGTCTCGCAATTGGTTTAAAACCCACACACCAACTCCATTTTTTATGGGGATTCCAGAATACACAATATTGTTGTGAAATTTATTTGTTTGGGCCCTCAACGGAAAAAAACGGGATTTAGGCTATTCTGAAGTGAAAAGAATGAAAGTTTGGTCACTGTCTCGGAATGCCTTGAAAACCAACACACCAACTCCATTTTCTATAAGGATTCCAGGATGCCCAATATTGTTGTGAAATTCATCTGTTTGGGCCCTGAATTGCGAAAAACGCGATTTAGGCTATTCTGAGGTGAAAAGAATGAAAGTTTGGTCACTGTATCGGAATGGCTTGAAAACCAACACACCAACTCCATTTTCTATAAGGATTCCAGGATGCCCATTATTGTTGTGAAATTCATCTGTTTGGGACCTGAACGGCCAAAAACGGGATTTAGGCTATTCTGATGTGAAAAGAATGAAAGTTTGGACACAGTCTCGGAATGCCTTGAAAACCAACACACCAACTCCATTTTCTATAAGGATTCCAGGATGCCCAATATTGTTGTGAAATTCATCTGTTTGGGCCCTGAAAAGCTAAAAACGCGATTTAGGCTATTATGAGGTGAAAAGAATGAAAGTTAGGTCACAGTCTCGCAATGGCTTTAAAACCCACATACCAATTCCATTTTTGATGGGGATTCTAGAATGCCCAATATTGTTGTGAAATTTATCTGTTTGGGTCCTGAACGGACAAAAACGGGATTTAGGCTATTCTGGGTGAAAAGAATGAAAGTTTGGTCACTGTATCGGAATGCCTTGAAAACCAACACACCAACTCCATTTTCTATAAGGATTCCAGGATGCCCATTATTGTTGTGAAATTCATCTGTTTGGGACCTGAACGACGAAAAACGCGATTTAGGCTATTCTGAGGTGAAAAGAATGAAAGTTTGGTCACTGTCTCGGAATGACTTGAATACCAACACACCAACTCCATTTTCTATAAGGATTCCAGGATGCCCAATATTATTGTGAAATTCATCTGTTTGGGCCCTGAACGGCGAAAAACGCGATTTTGGCTATTCTTAGGTGAAAAGAATGAAAGTTTGGTCACTGTATCGGAATGGCTTGAAAACCAACACACCAACTCCATTTTCTATAAGGATTCCAGGATGCCCAATATTGTTGTGAAATTCATCTGTTTGGGCACTGAAAGGCTAAAAACGCGAATTTAGGCTATTATGAGGTGAAAAGAATGAAAGTTAGGTCACTGTCTCGCAATGGCTTTAAAACCCATACACCAATTCCATTTTTGATGGGGATTCCAGAATGCCCAATATTGTTGTGAAATTCATCTGTTTGGGCCTTGAACGGACAAAAACGGGATTTAGGCTATTCTGAAGTGAAAAGAATGAAAGTTTGGTCACTGTCTCGGAATGCCTTGAAAACCAACACACCAACTCCATTTTCTATAAGGATTCCAGGATGCCCAATATTGTTGTGAAATTCATCTGTTTGGGCCCTGAAGTGCGAAAAACGCGATTTAGGCTATTCTGAGGTGAAAAGAATGAAAGTTTGGTCACTGTATCGGAATGGCTTGAAAACCAACACACCAACTCCATTTTCTATAAGGATTCCAGGATGCCCAATTCCAGGATGCCCAATATTGTTGTGAAATTCATCTGTTTGGGCCCTGAACGGCGAAAAACGCGATGTAGGCTATTCTGAGGTGAAAAGAATGAAAGTTTGGTCACTGTCTCGGAATGACTTGAAAACCAACACACCAACTCCATTTTCTATAAGGATTCCAGGATGCCCATTATTGTTGTGAAATTCATCTGTTTGGGCCCTGAACGGCGAAAAACGCGATTTAGGCTATTCTGAGGTGAAAAGAATGAAAGTTTGGTCACTGTATCGGAATGGCTTGAAAACCAACACTCCAACTCCATTTTCTATAAGGATTCCATGATGCCCAATATTGTTGTGAAATTCTTCTGTTTGGGCCCTGAACGGCGAAAAACGCGATTTAGGCTATTCTGAGGTGAAAAGAATGAAAGTTTGGTCACTGTATCGGAATGGCTTGAAAACCAACACACCAACTCCATTTTCTATAAGGATTCCAGGATGCCCAATATTGTTGTGAAATTCAACTGTTTGGGCCCTGAACGGCGAAAAACGCGATTTTGGCTATTCTGAGGTGAAAAGAATGAAAGTTTGGTCACTGTATCGGAATGCCTTGAAAACCAACACACCAACTCCATTTTCTATAAGGATTCCAGGATGCCCAATATTGTTGTGAAATTCATCTGTTTGGGCACTGAAAGGCTAAAAACGCGAATTTAGGCTATTATGAGGTGAAAAGAATGAAAGTTAGGTCACTGTCTTGCAATGGCTTTAAAACCCATACACCAATTCCATTTTTGATGGGGATTCCAGAATGCCCAATATTGTTGTGAAATTCATCTGTTTGGGCCCTGAACGGACAAAAACGGGATTTAAGCTATTCTGGGTGAAAAGAATGAAAGTTTGGTCACTGTATCGGAATGCCTTGAAAACCAACACACTAACTCCATTTTCTATAAGGATTCCAGAATACCCAATATTGTTGTGAAATTTATCTGTTTGGGCCCTAAACGGACAAAAACGGGATTTAGGCTATTCTGAAGTGAAAAGAATGAAAGTTTGGTCACTGTATCGGAATGCCTTGAAAACCAACACACCAACTCCATTTTCTATAAGGATTCCAGGATGCCCATTATTGTTGTGAAATTCATCTGTTTGGGACCTGAACGGCCAAAAACGGGATTTACGCTATTCTGATGTGAAAAGAATGAAAGTTTGGTCACTGTCTCGGAATGCCTTGAAAACCAACACACCAACTCCATTTTCTATGAGGATTCCAGGATGCCCAATATTGTTGTGAAATTCATCTGCTTGGGCCCTGAATGGCGAAAAACGCGATTTAGGCTATTATGAGGTGAAAAGAATGAAAGTTAGGTCACTGTCTCGCAATTGGTTTAAAACCCACACACCAACTCCATTTTTTATGGGGATTCCAGAATACACAATATTGTTGTGAAATTTATTTGTTTGGGCCCTCAACGGAAAAAAACGGGATTTAGGCTATTCTGAAGTGAAAAGAATGAAAGTTTGGTCACTGTCTCGGAATGCCTTGAAAACCAACACACCAACTCCATTTTCTATAAGGATTCCAGGATGCCCAATATTGTTGTGAAATTCATCTGTTTGGGCCCTGAATTGCGAAAAACGCGATTTAGGCTATTCTGAGGTGAAAAGAATGAAAGTTTGGTCACTGTATCGGAATGGCTTGAAAACCAACACACCAACTCCATTTTCTATAAGGATTCCAGGATGCCCATTATTGTTGTGAAATTCATCTGTTTGGGACCTGAACGGCCAAAAACGGGATTTAGGCTATTCTGATGTGAAAAGAATGAAAGTTTGGACACAGTCTCGGAATGCCTTGAAAACCAACACACCAACTCCATTTTCTATAAGGATTCCAGGATGCCCAATATTGTTGTGAAATTCATCTGTTTGGGCCCTGAAAAGCTAAAAACGCGATTTAGGCTATTATGAGGTGAAAAGAATGAAAGTTAGGTCACAGTCTCGCAATGGCTTTAAAACCCACATACCAATTCCATTTTTGATGGGGATTCTAGAATGCCCAATATTGTTGTGAAATTTATCTGTTTGGGTCCTGAACGGACAAAAACGGGATTTAGGCTATTCTGGGTGAAAAGAATGAAAGTTTGGTCACTGTATCGGAATGCCTTGAAAACCAACACACCAACTCCATTTTCTATAAGGATTCCAGGATGCCCATTATTGTTGTGAAATTCATCTGTTTGGGACCTGAACGGCGAAAAACGCGATTTAGGCTATTCTGAGGTGAAAAGAATGAAAGTTTGGTCACTGTATCGGAATGGCTTGAAAACCAACACACCAACTCCATTTTCTATAAGGATTCCAGGATGCCCAATATTGTTGTGAAATTCATCTGTTTGGGCCCTGAACGGCGAAAAACGCGATTTTGGCTATTCTTAGGTGAAAAGAATGAAAGTTTGGTCACTGTATCGGAATGGCTTGAAAACCAACACACCAACTCCATTTTCTATAAGGATTCCAGGATGCCCAATATTGTTGTGAAATTCATCTGTTTGGGCACTGAAAGGCTAAAAACGCGAATTTAGGCTATTATGAGGTGAAAAGAATGAAAGTTAGGTCACTGTCTCGCAATGGCTTTAAAACCCATACACCAATTCCATTTTTGATGGGGATTCCAGAATGCCCAATATTGTTGTGAAATTCATCTGTTTGGGCCCTGAACGGACAAAAACGGGATTTAGGCTATTCTGAAGTGAAAAGAATGAAAGTTTGGTCACTGTCTCGGAATGCCTTGAAAACCAACACACCAACTCCATTTTCTATAAGGATTCCAGGATGCCCAATATTGTTGTGAAATTCATCTGTTTGGGCCCTGAAGTGCGAAAAACGCGATTTAGGCTATTCTGAGGTGAAAAGAATGAAAGTTTGGTCACTGTATCGGAATGGCTTGAAAACCAACACACCAACTCCATTTTCTATAAGGATTCCAGGATGCCCATTATTGTTGTGAAATTCATCTGTTTGGGACCTGAACGGCCAAAAACGGGATTTAGGCTATTCTGATGTGAAAAGAATGAAAGTTTGGACACAGTCTCGGAATGCCTTGAAAACCAACACACCAACTCCATTTTCTATAAGGATTCCAGGATGCCCAATATTGTTGTGAAATTCATCTGTTTGGGCCCTGAAAGGCTAAAAACGCGATTTAGGCTATTATGAGGTGAAAAAAATGAAAGTTAGATCACAGTCTCGCAATGGCTTTAAAACCCACACACCAATTCCATTTTTGATGGGGATTCCAGAATGCCCAATATTGTTGTGAAATTTATCTGTTTGGGTCCTGAACGGACAAAAACGGGATTTAGGCTATTCTGGGTGAAAAGAATGAAAGTTTGGTCACTGTATCGGAATGCCTTGAAAACCAACACACCAACTCCATTTTCTATAAGGATTCCAGGATGCCCAATAATGTTGTGAAATTCATCTGTTTGGGCCCTGAACGGCGAAAAACGCGATTTACGCTATTCTGAGGTGAAAAGAATGAAAGTTTGGTCACTGTATCGGAAAGGCTTGAAAACCAACACACCAACTCCATTTTCTATAAGGATTCCAGAATACCCATTATTGTTGTGAAATTTATCTGTTTGGGCCCTAAACGGACAAAAACGGGATTTAGGCTATTCTGAAGTGAAAAGAATGAAAGTTTGGTCACTGTCTCGGAAAGCCTTGAAAACCAACACACCAACTCCATTTTCTATAAGGATTCCAGGATGCCCATTATTGTTGTGAAATTTATCTGTTTGGGCCCTGAACGGCGAAAAACGCGATGTAGGCTATTCTGAGGTGAAAAGAATGAAAGTTTGGTCACTGTCTCGGAATGACTTGAAAACCAACACACCAACTCCATTTTCTATAAGGATTCCAGGATGCCCATTATTGTTGTGAAATTCATCTGTTTGGGCCCTGAACGGCGAAAAACGCGATTTAGGCTATTCTGAGGTGAAAAGAATGAAAGTTTGGTCACTGTATCGGAATGGCTTGAAAACCAACACACCAACTCCATTTTCTATAAGGATTCCATGATGCCCAATATTGTTGTGAAATTCATCTGTTTGGGCCCTGAACGGCGAAAAACGCGATTTAGGCTATTCTGAGGTGAAAAGAATGAAAGTTTGGTCACTGTATCGGAATGGCTTGAAAACCAACACACCAACTCCATTTTCTATAAGGATTCCAGGATGCCCAATATTGTTGTGAAATTCATCTGTTTGGGCCCTGAACGGCGAAAAACGCGATTTAGGCTATTCTGAGGTGAAAAGAATGAAAGTTTGGTCACTGTATCGGAATGGCTTGAAAACCAACACACCAACTCCATTTTCTATAAGGATTCCAGGATGCCCAATATTGTTGTGAAATTCATCTGTTTGGGCCCTGAACGGCGAAAAACGCGATTTTGGCTATTCTTAGGTGAAAAGAATGAAAGTTTGGTCACTGTATCGGAATGGCTTGAAAACCAACACACCAACTCCATTTTCTATAAGGATTCCAGGATGCCCAATATTGTTGTGAAATTCATCTGTTTGGGCACTGAAAGGCGAAAAACGCGAATTTAGGCTATTATGAGGTGAAAAGAATGAAAGTTAGGTCACTGTCTCGCAATGGCTTTAAAACCCATACACCAATTCCATTTTTGATGGGGATTCCAGAATGCCCAATATTGTTGTGAAATTCATCTGTTTGGGTCCTGAACGGACAAAAACGGGATTTAGGCTATTCTGGGTGAAAAGAATGAAAGTTTGGTCACTGTATCGGAATGCCTTGAAAACCAACACACTAACTCCATTTTCTATAAGGATTCCAGAATACCCAATATTGTTGTGAAATTTATCTGTTTGGGCCCTAAACGGACAAAAACGGGATTTAGGCTATTCTGAAGTGAAAAGAATGAAAGTTTGGTCACTGTATCGGAATGCCTTGAAAACCAACACACCAACTCCATTTTCTATAAGGATTCCAGGATGCCCATTATTGTTGTGAAATTCATCTGTTTGGGACCTGAACGGCCAAAAACGGGATTTACGCTATTCTGATGTGAAAAGAATGAAAGTTTGGTCACTGTCTCGGAATGCCTTGAAAACCAACACACCAACTCCATTTTCTATGAGGATTCCAGGATGCCCAATATTGTTGTGAAATTCATCTGCTTGGGCCCTGAATGGCGAAAAACGCGATTTAGGCTATTATGAGGTGAAAAGAATGAAAGTTAGGTCACTGTCTCGCAATTGGTTTAAAACCCACACACCAACTCCATTTTTTATGGGGATTCCAGAATACCCAATATTGTTGTGAAATTTATTTGTTTGGGCCCTCAACGGACAAAAACGGGATTTAGGCTATTCTGAAGTGAAAAGAATGAAAGTTTGGTCACTGTCTCGGAATGCCTTGAAAACCAACACACCAACTCCATTTTCTATAAGGATTCCAGGATGCCCAATATTGTTGTGAAATTCATCTGTTTGGGCCCTGAACTGCGAAAAACGCGATTTGGGCTATTCTGAGGTGAAAAGAATGAAAGTTTGGTCACAGTATCGGAATGCCTTGAAAACCAACACACCAACTCCATTTTCTATAAGGATTCCAGGATGCCCATTATTGTTGTGAAATTCATCTGTTTGGGACCTGAACGGCCAAAAACGAGATTTAGGCTATTCTGATGTGAAAAGAATGAAAGTTTGGTCACAGTCCCGGAATGCCTTGAAAACCAACACACCAACTCCATTTTCTATAAGGATTCAAGGATGCCCAATATTGTTGTGTAATTCATCTGTTTGGGCCTTGAAAGGCTAAAAACGCGATTTAGGCTATTATGAGGTGAAAAGAATGAAAGTTAGGTCACAGTCTCGCAATGGCTTTAAAACCCACACACCAATTCCATTTTTGATGGGGATTCCAGAATGCCCAATATTGTTGTGAAATTTATCTGTTTGGGCCCTGAACGGACAAAAACGGGATTTAGGCTATTCTGGGTGAAAAGAATGAAAGTTTGGTCACTGTATCGGAATGCCTTGAAAACCAACACACCAACTCCATTTTCTATAAGGATTCCAGGATGCCCATTATTGTTGTGAAATTCATCTGTTTGGGACCTGAATGGCCAAAAACGGGATTTAGGCTATTCTGAGGTGAAAAGAATGAAAGTTTGGTCACTGTATCGGAAAGGCTTGAAAACCAACACACCAACTCCATTTTCTATAAGGATTCCAGAATACCCAATATTGTTGTGAAATTTATCTGTTTGGGCCCTAAAGGGACAAAAACGGGATTTAGGCTATTCTGAAGTGAAAAGAATGAAAGTTTGGTCACTGTCTCGGAAAGCCTTGAAAACCAACACACCAACTCCAATTTCTATAAGGATTCCAGGATGCCCATTATTGTTGTGAAATTTATCTGTTTGGGCCCTGAACGGCGAAAAACGCGATGTAGGCTATTCTGAGGTGAAAAGAATGAAAGTTTGGTCACTGTCTCGGAATGACTTGAAAACCAACACACCAACTCCATTTTCTATAAGGATTCCAGGATGCCCATTATTGTTGTGAAATTCATCTGTTTGGGCCCTGAACGGCGAAAAACGCGATTTAGGCTATTCTGAGGTGAAAAGAATGAAAGTTTGGTCACTGTATCGGAATGGCTTGAAAACCAACACACCAACTCCATTTTCTATAAGGATTCCATGATGCCCAATATTGTTGTGAAATTCATCTGTTTGGGCCCTGAACGGCGAAAAACGCGATTTAGGCTATTCTGAGGTGAAAAGAATGAAAGTTTGGTCACTGTATCGGAATGGCTTGAAAACCAACACACCAACTCCATTTTCTATAAGGATTCCAGGATGCCCAATATTGTTGTGAAATTCATCTGTTTGGGCCCTGAACGGCGAAAAATGCGATTTTGGCTATTCTTAGGTGAAAAGAATGAAAGTTTGGTCACTGTATCGGAATGGCTTGAAAACCAACACACCAACTCCATTTTCTGTAAGGATTCCAGGATGCCCAATATTGTTGTGAAATTCATCTGTTTGGGCCCTGAACGGCGAAAAACGTGATTTAGGCTATTCTGAGGTGAAAAGAATGAAAGTTTGGTCACTGTATCGGAATGGCTTGAAAACCAACACACCAACTCCATTTTCTATAAGGATTCCAGGATGCCCAATATTGTTGTGAAATTCATCTGTTTGGGCCCTGAACGGCGAAAAACGCGATTTAGGCTATTATGAGGTGAAAAGAATGAAAGTTAGGTCACTGTCTCACAATGGCTTTAAAACCCATACACCAATTCCATTTTTGATGGGGATTCCAGAATGCCCAATATTGTTGTGAAATTCATCTGTTTGGGCCCTGAACGGACAAAAACGGGATTTAGGCTATTCTGGGTGAAAAGAATGAAAGTTTCGTCACTGTATCGGAATGCCTTGAAAACCAACACACTAACTCCATTTTCTATAAGGATTCCAGAATACCCAATATTGTTGTGAAATTTATCTGTTTGGGCCCTAAACGGACAAAAACGGGATTTAGGCTATTCTGAAGTGAAAAGAATGAAAGTTTGGTCACTGTATCGGAATGCCTTGAAAACCAACACACCAACTTCATTTTCTATAAGGATTCCAGGATGCCCATTATTGTTGTGAAATTCATCTGTTTGGGACCTGAACGGCCAAAAACGGGATTTACGCTATTCTGATGTGAAAAGAATGAAAGTTTGGTCACTGTCTCGGAATGCCTTGAAAACCAACACACCAACTCCATTTTCTATGAGGATTCCAGGATGCCCAATATTGTTGTGAAATTCATCTGCTTGGGCCCTGAATGGCGAAAAACGCGATTTAGGCTATTATGAGGTGAAAAGAATGAAAGTTAGGTCACTGTCTCGCAATTGGTTTAAAACCCACACACCAACTCCATTTTTTATGGGGATTCCAGAATACCCAATATTGTTGTGAAATTTATTTGTTTGGGTCCTAAACGGACAAAAACGGGATTTAGGCTATTCTGAAGTGAAAAGAATGAAAGTTTGGTCACTGTCTCGGAATGCCTTGAAAACCAACACACCAACTCCATTTTCTATAAGGATTCCAGGATGCCCAATATTGTTGTGAAATTCATCTGTTTGGGCCCTGAACTGCGAAAAACGCGATTTAGGCTATTCTGAGGTGAAAAGAATGAAAGTTTGGTCACTGTATCGGAATACCTTGAAAACCAACACACCAACTCCATTTTCTATAAGGATTCCAGGATGCCCATTATTGTTGTGAAATTCATCTGTTTGGGACCTGAACGACCAAAAACGAGATTTAGGCTATTCTGATGTGAAAAGAATGAAAGTTTGGTCACAGTCTCGGAATGCCTTGAAAACCAACACACCAACTCCATTTTCTATAAGGATTCAAGGATGCCCAATATTGTTGTGAAATTCATCTGTTTGGGCCTTGAAAGGCTAAAAACGCGATTTAGGCTATTATGAGGTGAAAAGAATGAAAGTTAGGTCACAGTCTCGCAATGGCTTTAAAACCCACACACCAATTCCATTTTTGATGGGGATTCCAGAATGCCCAATATTGTTGTGAAATTTATCTGTTTGGGCCCTGAACGGACAAAAACGGGATTTAGGCTATTCTGGGTGAAAAGAATGAAAGTTTGGTCACTGTATCGGAATGCCTTGAAAACCAACACACCAACTCCATTTTCTATAAGGATTCCAGGATGCCCATTATTGTTGTGAAATTCATCTGTTTGGGACCTGCATGGCCAAAAACGGGATTTAGGCTATTCTGAAGTGAAATGAATGAAAGTTTGGTCACTGTCTCGGAATGCCTTGAAAACCAACACACCAACTCCATTCTCTATAAGGATTCCAGGATGCCCATTATTGTTGTGAAATTCATCTGTTTGGGACCTGAACGGCCAAAAACGGGATTTAGGCTATTCTGATGTGAAAAGAATGAAAGTTTGGTCACTGTCTCGGAATGGCTTGAAAACCAACACACCAACTCCATTTTCTATAAGGATTCCAGGATGCCCAATATTGTTGTGAAATTCATCTGTTTGGGCCCTGAACGGCGAAAAACACGATGTAGGCTATTCTGAGGTGAGAAGAATGAAAGTTTGGTCATTGTATCAGAATGACTTGAAAACCAACACACCAACTCCATTTTCTATAAGGATTCCAGGATGCCCATTATTGTTGTGAAATTTATCTGTTTGGGACCTGAACGGCCAAAAACGGGATTTAGGCTATTCTGATGTGAAAAGAATGAAAGTTTGGTCACAGTCTCGGAATGCCTTGAAAACCAACACACCAACTCCATTTTCTATAAGGATTCTAGGATGCCCAATATTGTTGTGAAATTCATCTGTTTGGGCCCTGAAAGGCTAAAAACGCGATTTAGGCTATTATGATGTGAAAAGAATGAAAGTTAGGTCACAGTCTCGCAATGGCTTTAAAACCCACACACCAATTCCATTTTTGATGGGGATTCCAGAATGCTCAATATTGTTGTGAAATTTATCTGTTTGGGCGCTGAACGGACAAAAACGGGATTTAGGCTATTCTGGGTGAAAAGAATGAAAGTTTGGTCACTGTATCGGAATGCCTTGAAAACCAACACACCAACTCCATTTTCTATAAGGATTCCAGGATGCCCATTATTGTTGTTAAATTCATCTGTTTGGGACCTGAATGGCCAAAAACGGGATTTAGGCTATTCTGATGTGAAATGAATGAAAGTTTGGTCACTGTCTCGGAATGCTTTGAAAACCAACACACCAACTCCATTTTCTATAAGGATTCCAGGATGCCCAATAATGTTGTGAAATTCATCTGTTTGGGCCCTGAACGGCGAAAAACGCGATTTACGCTATTCTGAGGTGAAAAGAATGAAAGTTTGGTCACTGTATCGGAAAGGCATGAAAACCAACACACCAACTCCATTTTCTATAAGGATTCCAGGATGCCCATTATTGTTGTGAAATTCATCTGTTTGGCACCTGAACGGCCAAAAACGGGATTTAGGCTATTCTGATGTGAAAAGAATGAATGTTTGGTCACTGTCTCGGAATGGCTTGAAAACCAACACACCAACTCCATTTTCTATAAGGATTCCAGGATCCCCAATATTGTTGTGAAATTCATCTGTTTGGGACCTGAACGGCGAAAAACGCGATGTAGGCTATTCTGAGGTGAAAAGAATGAAAGTTTGGTCACTGTATCGGAAAGGCTTGAAAACCAACACACCAACTCCATTTCCTATAAGGATTCCAGCATACCCAATATTGTTGTGAAATTTATCTGTTTGGGCCCTCAACGGACAAAAACGGGATTTAGGCTATTCTGAAGTGAAAAGAATGAAAGTTTGGTCACTGTCTCGGAATGCCTTGAAAACCAACACACCAACTCCATTTTCTATAAGGATTCCAGGATGCCCATTATTGTTGTGAAATTCATCTGTTTGGGACCTGAACGGCCAAAAATGGGATTTAGGCTATTCTGATGTGAAAAGAATGAAAGTTTGGTCACTGTCTCGGAATGGCTTGAAAACCAACACACCAACTCCATTTTCTATAAGGATTCCAGGATGCCCAATATTATTGTGAAATTCATCTGTTTGGGCCCTGAACGGCGAAAAACGCGATGTAGGCTATTCTGAGGTGAAAAGAATGAAAGTTTGGTCACTGTATCGGAATGACTTGAAAACCAACACACCAACTCCATTTTCTATAAGGATTCCAGGATGCCCATTATTGTTGTGAAATTCATCTGTTTGGGACCTGAACGGCCAAAAACGGGATTTAGGCTATTCTGATGTGAAAAGAATGAAAGTTTGGTCACTGTCTCGGAATGCCTTGAAAACCAACACACCAACTCCATTCTCTATAAGGATTCCAGGATGCCCATTATTGTTGTGAAATTCATCTGTTTGGGACCTGAACGGCGAAAAACACGATGTAGGCTATTCTGAGGTGAAAAGAATGAAAGTTTGGTCACTGTCTCGGAATGCCTTGAAAACCAACACACCAACTCCATTTTCTATAAGGATTCCAGGATGCCCAATATTGTTGTGAAATTCATCTGTTTGGGCCCTGAACGGCGAAAAACACGATGTAGGCTATTCTGAGGTGAAAAGAATGAAAGTTTGGTCACTGTATCAGAATGACTTGAAAACCAACACACCAACTCCATTTTCTATAAGGATTCCAGGATGCCCATTATTGTTGTGAAATTCATCTGTTTGGGACCTGAACGGCCAAAAACGGGATTTAGGCTATTCTGATGTGAAAAGAATGAAAGTTTGGTCACTGTCTCGGAATGCCTTGAAAACCAACACACCAACTCCATTCTCTATAAGGATTCCAGGATGCCCATTATTGTTGTGAAATTCATCTGTTTGGGACCTGAACGGCCAAAAACGGGATTTAGGCTATTCTGATGTGAAAAGAATGAAAGTTTGGTCACTGTCTCGGAATGCCTTGAAAACCAACACACCAACTCCATTTTCTATAAGGATTCCAGGATGCCCAATATTGTTGTGAAATTCATCTGTTTGGGCCCTGAACGGCGAAAAACACGATGTAGGCTATTCTGAGGTGAAAAGAATGAAAGTTTGGTCACTGTATCAGAATGACTTGAAAACCAACACACCAACTCCATTTTCTATAAGGATTCCAGGATGCCCATTATTGTTGTGAAATTTATCTGTTTGGGACCTGAACGGCCAAAAACGGGATTTAGGCTATTCTGATGTGAAAAGAATGAAAGTTTGGTCACAGTCTCGGAATGCCTTGAAAACCAACACACCAACTCCATTTTCTATAAGGATTCCAGGATGCCCAATATTGTTGTGAAATTCATCTGTTTGGGCCCTGAAAGGCTAAAAACGCGATTTAGGCTATTATGATGTGAAAAGAATGAAAGTTAGGTCACAGTCTCGCAATGGCTTTAAAACCCACACACCAATTCCATTTTTGATGGGGATTCCAGAATGCCCAATATTGTTGTGAAATTTATCTGTTTGGGCCCTGAACGGACAAAAACGGGATTTAAGCTATTCTGGGTGAAAAGAATGAAAGTTTGGTCACTGTATCGGAATGCCTTGAAAACCAACACACCAACTCCATTTTCTATAAGGATTCCAGGATGCCCATTATTGTGTTGAAATTCATCTGTTTGGGACCTGAACGGCCAAAAACGGGATTTAGGCTATTCTGATGTGAAAAGAATGAAAGTTTGGACACAGTCTCGGAATGGCTTGAAAACCAACACACCAACTCCATTTTCTATAAGGATTCCAGGATGCCCATTATTGTTGTGAAATTCATCTGTTTGGGACCTGAACGGCCAAAAACGGGATTTAGGCTATTCTGATGTGAAAAGAATGAAAGTTTGGACACAGTCTCGGAATGCCTTGAAAACCAACACACCAACTCCATTTTCTATAAGGATTCCAGGATGCCCATTATTGTTGTGAAATTTATCTGTTTGGGACCTGAACGGCCAAAAACGGGATTTAGGCTATTCTGATGTGAAAAGAATGAAAGTTTGGTCACAGTCTCCGAATGCCTTGAAAACCAACACACCAACTCCATTTTCTATAAGGATTCAAGGATGCCCAATATTGTTGTGAAATTCATCTGTTTGGGCCTTGAAAGGCTAAAAACGCGATTTAGGCTATTATGAGGTGAAAAGAATGAATGTTAGGTCACAGTCTCGCAATGGCTTTAAAACCCACACACCAATTCCATTTTTGATGGGGATTCCAGAATGCCCAATATTGTTGTGAAATTTATCTGTTTGGGCCCTGAACGGACAAAAACGGGATTTAGGCTATTCTGGGTGAAAAGAATGAAAGTTTGGTCACTGTATCGGAATGCCTTGAAAACCAACACACCAACTCCATTTTCTATAAGGATTCCAGGATGCCCATTATTGTTGTGAAATTCATCTGTTTGGGACCTGAATGGCCAAAAACGGGATTTAGGCTATTCTGAAGTGAAATGAATGAAAGTTTGGTCACTGTCTCGGAATGCCTTGAAAACCAACACACCAACTCCATTCTCTATAAGGATTCCCGGATGCCCATTATTGTTGTGAAATTCATCTGTTTGGGACCTGAACGGCCAAAAACGGGATTTAGGCTATTCTGATGTGAAAAGAATGAAAGTTTGTTCACTGTCTCGGAATGGCTTGAAAACCAACACACCAACTCTATTTTCTATAAGGATTCCAGGATGCCCAATATTGTTGTGAAATTCATCTGTTTGGGCCCTGAACGGCGAAAAACACGATGTAGGCTATTCTGAGGTGAGAAGAATGAAAGTTTGGTCATTGTATCAGAATGACTTGAAAACCAACACACCAACTCCATTTTCTATAAGGATTCCAGGATGCCCATTATTGTTGTGAAATTTATCTGTTTGGGACCTGAACGGCCAAAAACGGGATTTAGGCTATTCTGATGTGAAAAGAATGAAAGTTTGGTCACAGTCTCGGAATGCCTTGAGAACCAACACACCAACTCCATTTTCTATAAGGATTCCAGGATGCCCAATATTGTTGTGAAATTCATCTGTTTGGGCCCTGAAAGGCGAAAAACGCGATGTAGGCTATTTTGAGGTGAAAAGAATGAAAGTTTGGTCACTGTATCGGAATGACTTGAAAACCAACACACGAACTCCATTTTCTATAAGGATTCCAGGATGCCCATTATTGTTGTGAAATTCATCTGTTTGGGACCTGAACGGCCAAAAACGGGATTTAGGCTATTCTGATGTGAAAAGAATGAAAGTTTGGTCACAGTCTCGGAATGCCTTGAAAACCAACACACCAACTCCATTTTCTATAAGGATTCCAGGATGCCCAATATTGTTGTGAAATTCATCTGTTTGGGCCCTGAAAGGCTAAAAACGCGATTTAGGCTATTATGAGGTGAAAAGAATGAAAGTTAGGTCACAGTCTCGCAATGGCTTTAAAACCCACACACCAATTCCATTTTTGATGGGGATTCCAGAATGCTCAATATTGTTGTGAAATTTATCTGTTTGGGCGCTGAACGGACAAAAACGGGATTTAGGCTATTCTGGGTGAAAAGAATGAAAGATTGGTCACTGTATCGGAATGCCTTGAAAACCAACACACCAACTCCATTTCCTATAAGGATTCCAGGATGCCCATTATTGTTGTTAAATTCATCTGTTTGGGACCTGAATGGCCAAAAACGGGATTTAGGCTATTCTGATGTGAAATGAATGAAAGTTTGGTCACTGTCTCGGAATGCTTTGAAAACTAACACACCAACTCCATTTTCTATAAGGATTCCAGGATGCCCAATAATGTTGTGAAATTCATCTGTTTGGGCCCTGAACGGCGAAAAACGCGATTTACGCTATTCTGAGGTGAAAAGAATGAAAGTTTGGTCACTGTATCGGAAAGGCTTGAAAACCAACACACCAACTCCATTTTCTATAAGGATTCCAGGATGCCCATTATTGTTGTGAAATTCATCTGTTTGGCACCTGAACGGCCAAAAACGGGATTTAGGCTATTCTGATGTGAAAAGAATGAAAGTTTGGTCACTGTCTCGGAATGGCTTGAAAACCAACACACCAACTCCATTTTCTATAAGGATTCCAGGATACCCAATATTGTTGTGAAATTCATCTGTTTGGGCCCTGAACGGCGAAAAACGCGATGTAGGCTATTCTGAGGTGAAAAGAATGAAAGTTTGGTCACTGTATCGGAAAGGCTTGAAAACCAACACACCAACTCCATTTCCTATAAGGATTCCAGCATACCCAATATTGTTGTGAAATTTATCTGTTTCGGCCCTCAACGGACAAAAACGGGATTTAGGCTATTCTGAAGTGAAAAGAATGAAAGTTTGGTCACTGTCTCGGAATGCCTTGAAAACCAACACACCAACTCCATTTTCTATAAGGATTCCAGGATGCCCATTATTGTTGTGAAATTCATCTGTTTGGGACCTGAACGGCCAAAAATGGGATTTAGGCTATTCTGATGTGAAAAGAATGAAAGTTTGGTCACTGTCTCGGAATGGCTTGAAAACCAACACACCAACTCCATTTTCTATAAGGATTCCAGGATGCCCAATATTATTGTGAAATTCATCTGTTTGGGCCCTGAACGGCGAAAAACGCAATGTAGGCTATTCTGAGGTGAAAAGAATGAAAGTTTGGTCACTGTATCGGAATGACTTGAAAACCAACACACCAACTCCATTTTCTATAAGGATTCCAGGATGCCCATTATTGTTGTGAAATTCATCTGTTTGGGACCTGAACGGCCAAAAACGGGATTTAGGCTATTCTGATGTGAAAAGAATGAAAGTTTGGTCACTGTCTCGGAATGCCTTGAAAACCAACACACCAACTCCATTCTCTATAAGGATTCCAGGATGCCCATTATTGTTGTGAAATTCATCTGTTTGGGACCTGAACGGCCAAAAACGGGATTTAGGCTATTCTGATGTGAAAAGAATGAAAGTTTGGTCACTGTCTCGGAATGCCTTGAAAACCAACACACCAACTCCATTTTCTATAAGGATTCCAGGATGCCCAATATTGTTGTGAAATTCATCTGTTTGGGCCCTGAACGGCGAAAAACACGATGTAGGCTATTCTGAGGTGAAAAGAATGAAAGTTTGGTCACTGTATCAGAATGACTTGAAAACCAACACACCAACTCCATTTTCTATAAGGATTCCAGGATGCCCATTATTGTTGTGAAATTTATCTGTTTGGGACCTGAACGGCCAAAAACGGGATTTAGGCTATTCTGATGTGAAAAGAATGAAAGTTTGGTCACAGTCTCGGAATGCCTTGAAAACCAACACACCAACTCCATTTTCTATAAGGATTCCAGGATGCCCAATATTGTTGTGAAATTCATCTGTTTGGGCCCTGAAAGGCTAAAAACGCGATTTAGGCTATTATGATGTGAAAAGAATGAAAGTTAGGTCACAGTCTCGCAATGGCTTTAAAACCCACACACCAATTCCATTTTTGATGGGGATTCTAGAATGCCCAATATTGTTGTGAAATTTATCTGTTTGGGCCCTGAACGGACAAAAACGGGATTTAGGCTATTCTGGGTGAAAAGAATGAAAGTTTGGTCACTGTATCGGAAAGGCTTGAAAACCAGCACACCAACTCCATTTCCTATAAGGATTCCAGCATACCCAATATTGTTGTGAAATTTATCTGTTTGGGCCCTCAACGGACAAAAACGGGATTTAGGCTATTCTGAAGTGAAAAGAATGAAAGTTTGGTCACTGTCTCGGAATGCCTTGAAAACCAACACACCAACTCCATTTTCTATAAGGATTCCAGGATGCCCATTATTGTTGTGAAATTCATCTGTTTGGGACCTGAACGGCCAAAAACGGGATTTAGGCTATTCTGATGTGAAAAGAATGAAAGTTTGTTCACTGTCTCGGAATGGCTTGAAAACCAACACACCAACTCCATTTTCTATAAGGATTCCAGGATGCCCATTATTGTTGTGAAATTCATCTGTTTGGCACCTGAACGGCCAAAAACGGGATTTAGGCTATTCTGATGTGAAAAGAATGAAAGTTTGGTCACTGTCTCGGAATGGCTTGAAAACCAACACACCAACTCCATTTTCTATAAGGATTCCAGGATACCCAATATTGTTGTGAAATTCATCTGTTTGGGCCCTGAACGGCGAAAAACGCGATGTAGGCTATTCTGAGGTGAAAAGAATGAAAGTTTGGTCACTGTATCGGAAAGGCTTGAAAACCAACACACCAACTCCATTTCCTATAAGGATTCCAGCATAGCCAATATTGTTGTGAAATTTATCTGTTTCGGCCCTAAACGGACAAAAACGGGATTTAGGCTATTCTGAAGTGAAAAGAATGAAAGTTTGGTCACTGTCTCGGAATGGCTTGAAAACCAACACACCAACTCCATTTTCTATAAGGATTCCAGGATGCCCAATATTATTGTGAAATTCATCTGTTTGGACCCTGAACGGCGAAAAACGCGATGTAGGCTATTCTGAGGTGAAAAGAATGAAAGTTTGGTCACTGTATCGGAATGCCTTGAAAACCAACACACCAACTCCATTTTCTATAAGGATTCCAGGATGCCCATTATTGTTGTGAAATTCATCTGTTTGGGACCTGAACGGCCAAAAACGGGATTTAGGCTATTCTGATGTGAAAAGAATGAAAGTTTGGTCACTGTCTCGGAATGCCTTGAAAACCAACACACCAACTCCATTCTCTATAAGGATTCCAGGATGCCCATTATTGTTGTGAAATTCATCTGTTTGGGACCTGAACGGCCAAAAACGGGATTTAGGCTATTCTGATGTGAAAAGAATGAAAGTTTGGTCACTGTCTCGGAATGCCTTGAAAACCAACACACCAACTCCATTTTCTATAAGGATTCCAGGATGCCCAATATTGTTGTGAAATTCATCTGTTTGGGCCCTGAACGGCGAAAAACACGATGTAGGCTATTCTGAGGTGAAAAGAATGAAAGTTTGGTCACTGTATCAGAATGACTTGAAAACCAACACACCAACTCCATTTTCTATAAGGATTCCAGGATGCCCATTATTGTTGTGAAATTTATCTGTTTGGGACCTGAACGGCCAAAAACGGGATTTAGGCTATTCTGATGTGAAAAGAATGAAAGTTTGGTCACAGTCTCGGAATGCCTTGAAAACCAACACACCAACTCCATTTTCTATAAGGATTCCAGGATGCCCAATATTGTTGTGAAATTCATCTGTTTGGGCCCTGAAAGGCTAAAAACGCGATTTAGGCTATTATGATGTGAAAAGAATGAAAGTTAGGTCACAGTCTCGCAATGGCTTTAAAACCCACACACCAATTCCATTTTTGATGGGGATTCTAGAATGCCCAATATTGTTGAGAAATTTATCTGTTTGGGCCCTGAACGGACAAAAACGGGATTTAGGCTATTCTGGGTGAAAAGAATGAAAGTTTGGTCACTGTATCGGAAAGGCTTGAAAACCAGCACACCAACTCCATTTCCTATAAGGATTCCAGCATACCCAATATTGTTGTGAAATTTATCTGTTTGGGCCCTCAACGGACAAAAACGGGATGTAGGCTATTCTGAAGTGAAAAGAATGAAAGTTTGGTCACTGTCTCGGAATGCCTTGAAAACCAACACACCAACTCCATTTTCTATAAGGATTCCAGGATGCCCATTATTGTTGTGAAATTCATCTGTTTGGGACCTGAACGGCCAAAAACGGGATTTAGGCTATTCTGATGTGAAAAGAATGAAAGTTTGGTCACTGTCTCGGAATGGCTTGAAAACCAACACACCAACTCCATTTTCTATAAGGATTCCAGGATGCCCAATATTGTTGTGAAATTCATCTGTTTGGGCCCTGAACGGCGAAAAACACGATGTAGGCTATTCTGAGGTGAAAAGAATGAAAGTTTGGTCACTGTATCGGAATGACTTGAAAACCAACACACCAACTCCATTTTCTATAAGGAATCCAGGATGCCCATTATTGTTGTGAAATTCATCTGTTTGGGCCCTGAAAGGCTAAAAACGCGATTTAGGCTATTATGAGGTGAAAAGAATGAAAGTTAGGTCACAGTCTCGCAATGGCTTTAAAACCCACACACCAATTCCATTTTTGATGGGGATTCCAGAATGCCCAATATTGTTGTGAAATTCATCTGTTTGGGCCCTGAACGGCGAAAAACGCGATGTAGGCTATTCTGAGGTGAAAAGAATGAAAGTTTGGTCACTGTATCGGAATGACTTGAAAACCAACACACCAACTCCATTTTCTATAAGGATTCCAGGATGCCCATTATTGTTGTGAAATTCATCTGTTTGGGACCTGAACGGCCAAAAACGGGATTTAGGCTATTCTGATGTGAAAAGAATGAAAGTTTGGTCACAGTCTCGGAATGCCTTGAAAACCGACACACCAACTCCATTTTCTATAAGGATTCCAGGATGCCCAATATTGTTGTGAAATTCATCTGTTTGGGCCCTGAAAGGCTAAAAACGCGATTTAGGCTATTATGAGGTGAAAAGAATGAAAGTTAGGTCACTGTCTCGCAATGGCTTTAAAAAACCCACACACCAATTCCATTTTTGATGGGGATTCCAGAATGCCCAATATTGTTGTGAAATTTATCTGTTTGGGCCCTGAACGGACAAAAACGGGATTTAGGGTATTCTGAGGTGAAAAGAATGAAAGTTTGGTCACTGTATCGGAAAGGCTTGAAAACCAACACACCAACTCCATTTTCTATAAGGATTCCAGGATGCCCATTATTGTTGTGAAATTCATCTGTTTGGGACCTGAACGGCCAAAAACGGGATTTAGGCTATTCTGATGTGAAAAGAATGAAAGTTTGGTCACTGTCTCGGAATGGCTTGAAAACCAACACACCAACTCCATTTTCTATAAGGATTCCAGAATGCCCAATATTGTTGTGAAATTTATCTGTTTGGGCCCTGAACGGACAAAAACGGGATTTAGGGTATTCTGAGGTGAAAAGAATGAAAGTTTGGTCACTGTATCGGAAAGGCTTGAAAACCAACACACCAACTCCATTTTCTATAAGGATTCCAGGATGCCCATTATTGTTGTGAAATTCATCTGTTTGGGACCTGAACGGCCAAAAACGGGATTTAGGCTATTCTGATGTGAAAAGAATGAAAGTTTGGTCACTGTCTCGGAATGCCTTGAAAACCAACACACCAACTCCATTTCCTATAAGGATTCCAGAATACCCAATATTGTTGTGAAATTTATCTGTTTGGGCCCTAAACGGACAAAAACGGGATTTAGGCTATTCTGAAGTGAAAAGAATGAAAGTTTGGTCACTGTCTCGGAAAGCCTTGAAAACCAACACACCAACTCCATTTGCTATAAGGATTCCAGGATGCCCATTATCGTTGTGAAATTTATCTGTTTGGGCCCTGAACGGCGAAAAACGCGATGTAGGCTATTCTGAGGTGAAAAGAATGAAAGTTTGGTCACTATCTCGAAATGCCCTGAAAACCAACACACCAACTCCATTTTCTATAAGGATTCCAGGATGCCCAATATTGTTGTGAAATTCATCTGTTTGGGACCTGAACGGCCAAAAACGGGATTTAGGCTATTCTGAGGTGAAAAGAATGAAAGTTTGGTCACTGTATCGGAATGGCTTGAAAACCAACACACCAACTCCATTTCCTATAAGGATTCCAGGATGCCCAATATTGTTGTGAAATTCATCTGTTTGGGCCCTCAAACGGCGAAAAACGCGATTTAGGCTATTCTTAGGTGAAAAGAATGAAAGTTTGGTCACTGTATCGGAATGGCGTGAAAACCAACACACCAACTCCATTTTCTATAAGGATTCCAGGATGCCCAATATTGTTGTGAAATTCATCTGTTTGGGCCCTGAAAGGCTAAAAACGCGATTTAGGCTATTATGAGGTGAAAAGAATGAAAGTTCGGTCACTGTATCGGAATGGCTTGAAAACCAACACACCAACTCCATTTCCTATAAGGATTCCAGGATGCCCAATATTGGTGTGAAATTCATCTGTTTGGGCCCTGAACGGCGAAAAACGCGATTTAGGCTATTCTTAGGTGAAAAGAATGAAAGTTTGGTCACTGTATCGGAATGGCTTGAAAACCAACACACCAACTCCATTTTCTATAAGGATTCCAGGATGCCCAATATTGTTGTGAAATTCATCTGTTTGGGACCTGAACGGCCAAAAACGGGATTTAGGCTATTCTGATGTGAAAAGAATGAAAGTTTGGTCACTCTCTCGGAATGGCTTGAAAACCAACACACCAACTCCATTTTCTATAAGGATTCCAGGATGCCCAATATTGTTGTGAAATTCATCTGTTTGGGCCCTGAACGGCGAAAAACGCGATGTAGGCTATTCTGAGGTGAAAAGAATGAAAGCTTGGTCACTGTATCGGAATGACTTGAAAACCAACACACCAACTCCATTTGCTATAAGGATTCCAGGATGCCCAATAATGTTGTGAAATTCATCTGTTTGGGCCCTGAACGGCGAAAAACGCGATCTACGCTATTCTGAGGTGAAAAGAATGATAGTTTGGTCACTGTATCGGAAAGGCTTGAAAACCAACACACCAACTCCATTTTCTATAAGGATTCTAGAATACCCAATATTGTTGTGAAATTTATCTGTTTGGGCCCTAAACGGACAAAAACGGGATTTAGGCTATTCTGAAGTGAAAAGAATGAAAGTTTGGTCACTGTCTCGGAAAGCCTTGAAAACCAACACACCAACTCCATTTGCTATAAGGATTCCAGGATGCCCATTATCGTTGTGAAATTTATCTGTTTGGGCCCTGAACGGCGAAAAACGCGATGTAGGCTATTCTGAGGTGAAAAGAATGAAAGTTTGGTCACTGTCTCAGAATGCCCTGAAAACCAACACACCAACTCCATTTTCTATAAGGATTCCAGGATGCCCAATATTGTTGTGAAATTCATCTGTTTGGGCCCTGAACGGCGAAAAACGCGATTTAGGCTATTCTGAGGTGAAGAGAATGAAAGTTTGGTCACTGTATCGGAATGGCTTGAAAACCAACACACCAACTCCATTTCCTATAAGGATTCCAGGATGCCCAATATTGTTGTGAAATTCATCTGTTTGGGCCCTCAAACGGCGAAAAACGCGATTTAGGCTATTCTTAGGTGAAAAGAATGAAAGTTTGGTCACTGTATCGGAATGACTTGAAAACCAACACACCAACTCCATTTTCTATAAGGATTCCAGGATGCCCAATATTGTTGTGAAATTCATCTGTTTGGGCCCTGAACGGCGAAAAACGCGATTTAGGCTATTCTGAGGTGAAAAGAATGAAAGTTTGGTCACTGTATCGGAATGGCTTGAAAACCAACACACCAACTCCATTTTCTATAAGGATTCCAGGATGCCCATTATTGTTGTGAAATTCATCTGTTTGGGACCTGAACGGCCAAAAACGGGATTTAGGCTATTCTGATGTGAAAAGAATGAAAGTTTGGTCACTCTCTCGGAATGGCTTGAAAACCAACACACCAACTCCATTTTCTATAAGGATTCCAGGATGCCCAATATTGTTGTGAAATTCATCTGTTTGGGCCCTGAACGGCGAAAAACGCGATGTAGGCTATTCTGAGGTGAAAAGAATGAAAGCTTGGTCACTGTATCGGAATGACTTGAAAACCAACACACCAACTCCATTTGCTATAAGGATTCCAGGATGCCCAATAATGTTGTGAAATTCATCTGTTTGGGCCCTGAACGGCGAAAAACGCGATCTACGCTATTCTGAGGTGAAAAGAATGATAGTTTGGTCACTGTATCGGAAAGGCTTGAAAACCAACACACCAACTCCATTTTCTATAAGGATTCTAGAATACCCAATATTGTTGTGAAATTTATCTGTTTGGGCCCTAAACGGACAAAAACGGGATTTAGGCTATTCTGAAGTGAAAAGAATGAAAGTTTGGTCACTATCTCGGAAAGCCTTGAAAACCAACACACCAACTCCATTTGCTATAAGGATTCCAGGATGCCCATTATCGTTGTGAAATTTATCTGTTTGGGCCCTGAACGGCGAAAAACGCGATTTAGGCTATTCTGAGGTGAAGAGAATGAAAGTTTGGTCACTGTATCGGAATGGCTTGAAAACCAACACACCAACTCCATTTCCTATAAGGATTCCAGGATGCCCAATATTGTTGTGAAATTCATCTGTTTGGGCCCTCAAACGGCGAAAAACGCGATTTAGGCTATTCTTAGGTGAAAAGAATGAAAGTTTGGTCACTGTATCGGAATGGCGTGAAAACCAACAAACCAACTCCATTTTCTATAAGGATTCCAGGATGCCCAATATTGTTGTGAAATTCATCTGTTTGGGCCCTGAAAGGCTAAAAACGCGATTTAGGCTATTATGAGGTGAAAAGAATGAAAGTTCGGTCACTGTATCGGAATGGCTTGAAAACCAACACACCAACTCCATTTCCTATAAGGATTCCAGGATGCCCAATATTGTTGTGAAATTCATCTGTTTGGGCCCTGAACGGCGAAAAACGCGATTTAGGCTATTCTTAGGTGAAAAGAATGAAAGTTTGGTCACTGTATCGGAATGGCTTGAAAACCAACACACCAACTCCATTTTCTATAAGGATTCCAGGATGCCCAATATTGTTGTGAAATTCATCTGTTTGGGCCCTGAACGGTGAAAAACGCGATGTAGGCTATTCTGAGGTGAAAAGAATGAAAGTTTGGTCACTGTATCGGAAAGGCTTGAAAACCAACACACCAACTCCATTTCCTATAAGGATTCCAGCATACCCAATATTGTTGTGAAATTTATCTGTTTGGGCCCTCAACGGACAAAAACGGGATTTAGGCTATTCTGAAGTAAAAAGAATGAAAGTTTGGTCACTGTCTCGGAATGCCTTGAAAACCAACACACCAACTCCATTTTCTATAAGGATTCCAGGATGCCCATTATTGTTCTGAAATTCATCTGTTTGGGTCCTGAACGGCCAAAAACGCGATGTAGGCTATTCTGAGGTGAAAAGAATGAAAGTTTGGTCACTGTATCGGAATGTCTTGAAAACCAACACACCAACTCCATTTTCTATAAGGATTCCAGGATGCCCAATATTGTTGTGAAATTCATCTGTTTGGGCCCTGAACGGCGAAAAACGCGATGTAGGCTATTCTGAGGTGAAAAGAATGAAAGTTTGGTCACTGTATCGGAAAGGCTTGAAAACCAACACACCAACTCCATTTTCTATAAGGATTCCAGGATGCCCAATATTGTTGTGAAATTCATCTGTTTGGGACCTGAACGGCCAAAAACAGGATTTAGGCTATTCTGATGTGAAAAGAATGAAAGTTTGGTCACTGTCTCGGAATGGCTTGAAAACCAACACACCAACTCCATTTTCTATAAGGATTCCAGGATGCCCAATTTTGTTGTGAAATTCATCTGTTTGGGCCCTGAACGGCGAAAAACGCGATGTAGGCTATTCTGAGGTGAAAAGAATGAAAGTTTGGTCACTGTATCGGTAAGGCTTGAAAACCAAGACACCAACTCCATTTCCTATAAGGATTCCAGCATACCCAATATTGTTGTGAAATTTATCTGTTTGGGCCCTCAACGGACAAAAACGGGATTTAGGCTATTCTGAAGTGAAAAGAATGAAAGTTTGGTCACTGTCTCGGAATGCCTTGAAAACCAACACACCAACTCCATTTTCTATAAGGATTCCAGGATGCCCATTATTGTTGTGAAATTCATCTGTTTGGGTCCTGAACGGCCAAAAACGGGATTTAGGCTATTCTGATGTGAAAAGAATGAAAGTTTGGTCACTGTCTCGGAATGGCTTGAAAACCAACACACCAACTCCATTTTCTATAAGGATTCCAGGATGCCCATTATTGTTTTGAAATTCATCTGTTTGGGACCTGAATGGCCAAAAACGGGATTTAGGCTATTCTGATGTGAAATGAATGAAAGTTTGGTCACTGTCTCGGAATGCCGTGAAAACCAACACACCAACTCCATTTTCTATAAGGATTCCAGGATGCCCATTATTGTTCTGAAATTCATCTGTTTGGGTCCTGAACGGCCAAAAACGGGATTTAGGCTATTCTGATGTGAAAAGAATGAAAGTTTGGTCACTGTCTCGGAATGGCTTGAAAACCAACACACCAACTCCATTTTCTATAAGGATTCCAGGATGCCCAATATTGTTGCGAAATTCATCTGTTTGGACCCTGAACGGCGAAAAACGCGATGTAGGCTATTCTGAGGTGAAAAGAATGAAAGTTTGGTCACTGTATCGGAATGTCTTGAAAACCAACACACCAACTCCATTTTCTATAAGGATTCCAGGATGCCCATTATTGTTCTGAAATTCATCTGTTTGGGTCCTGAACGGCCAAAAACGGGATTTAGGCTATTCTGATGTGAAAAGAATGAAAGTTTGGTCACTGTCTCGGAATGGCTTGAAAACCAACACACCAACTCCATTTTCTATAAGGATTCCAGGATGCCCAATATTGTTGCGAAATTCATCTGTTTGGACCCTGAACGGCGAAAAACGCGATGTAGGCTATTCTGAGGTGAAAAGAATGAAAGTTTGGTCACTGTATCGGAATGTCTTGAAAACCAACACACCAACTCCATTTTCTATAAGGATTCCAGGATGCCCAATATTGTTGTGAAATTCATCTGTTTGGGCCCTGAACGGCGAAAAACGCGATGTAGGCTATTCTGAGGTGAAAAGAATGAAAGTTTGGTCACTGTATCGGAAAGGCTTGAAAACCAACACACCAACTCCATTTTCTATAAGGATTCCAGGATGCCCAATATTGTTGTGAAATTCATCTGTTTGGGACCTGAACGGCCAAAAACAGGATTTAGGCTATTCTGATGTGAAAAGAATGAAAGTTTGGTCACTGTCTCGGAATGGCTTGAAAACCAACACACCAACTCCATTTTCTATAAGGATTCCAGGATGCCCAATTTTGTTGTGAAATTCATCTGTTTGGGCCCTGAACGGCGAAAAACGCGATGTAGGCTATTCTGAGGTGAAAAGAATGAAAGTTTGGTCACTGTATCGGTAAGGCTTGAAAACCAAGACACCAACTCCATTTCCTATAAGGATTCCAGCATACCCAATATTGTTGTGAAATTTATCTGTTTGGGCCCTCAACGGACAAAAACGGGATTTAGGCTATTCTGAAGTGAAAAGAATGAAAGTTTGGTCACTGTCTCGGAATGCCTTGAAAACCAACACACCAACTCCATTTTCTATAAGGATTCCAGGATGCCCATTATTGTTGTGAAATTCATCTGTTTGGGTCCTGAACGGCCAAAAACGGGATTTAGGCTATTCTGATGTGAAAAGAATGAAAGTTTGGTCACTGTCTCGGAATGGCTTGAAAACCAACACACCAACTCCATTTTCTATAAGGATTCCAGGATGCCCATTATTGTTTTGAAATTCATCTGTTTGGGACCTGAATGGCCAAAAACGGGATTTAGGCTATTCTGATGTGAAATGAATGAAAGTTTGGTCACTGTCTCGGAATGCCGTGAAAACCAACACACCAACTCCATTTTCTATAAGGATTCCAGGATGCCCATTATTGTTCTGAAATTCATCTGTTTGGGTCCTGAACGGCCAAAAACGGGATTTAGGCTATTCTGATGTGAAAAGAATGAAAGTTTGGTCACTGTCTCGGAATGGCTTGAAAACCAACACACCAACTCCATTTTCTATAAGGATTCCAGGATGCCCAATATTGTTGTGAAATTCATCTGTTTGGGCCCTGAACGGCGAAAAACGCGATGTAGGCTATTCTGAGGTGAAAAGAATGAAAGTTTGGTCACTGTATCGGAAAGGCTTGAAAACCAACACACCAACTCCATTTTCTATAAGGATTCCAGGATGCCCAATATTGTTGTGAAATTCATCTGTTTGGGACCTGAACGGCCAAAAACGGGATTTAGGCTATTCTGATGTGAAAAGAATGAAAGTTTGGTCACTGTCTCGGAATGGCTTGAAAACCAACACACCAACTCCATTTTCTATAAGGATTCCAGGATGCCCAATATTGTTGTGAAATTCATCTGTTTGGGCCCTGAACGGCGAAAAACGCGATGTAGGCTATTCTGAGGTGAAAAGAATGAAAGTTTGGTCACTGTATCGGAAAGGCTTGAAAACCAAGACACCAACTCCATTTCCTATAAGGATTCCAGCGTACCCAATATTGTTGTGAAATTTATCTGTTTGGGCCCTCAACGGACAAAAACGGGATTTAGGCTATTCTGAAGTGAAAAGAATGAAAGTTTGGTCACTGTCTCGGAATGCCTTGAAAACCAACACACCAACTCCATTTTCTATAAGGATTCCAGGATGCCCATTATTGTTTTGAAATTCATCTGTTTGGGACCTGAATGGCCAAAAACGGGATTTAGGCTATTCTGATGTGAAAAGAATGAAAGTTTGGTCACTGTCTCGGAATGGCTTGAAAACCAACACACCAACTCCATTTTCTATAAGGATTCCAGGATGCCCATTATTGTTTTGAAATTCATCTGTTTGGGACCTGAATGGCCAAAAACGGGATTTAGGCTATTCTGATGTGAAATGAATGAAAGTTTGGTCACTTTCTCGGAATGCCTTGAAAACCAACACACCAACTCCATTTTCTATAAGGATTCCAGGATGCCCAATAATGTTGTGAAATTCATCTGTTTGGGCCCTGAACGGCGAAAAACGCGATTTACGCTATTCTAAGGTGAAAAGAATGAAAGTTTGGTCACTGTATCGGAAAGGCTTGAAAACCAACACACCAACTCCATTTTCTATAAGGATTCCAGAATACCCAATATTGTTGTGAAATTTATCTGTTTGGGCCCTGAACGGCGAAAAACGCGATGTAGGCTATTCTGAGGTGAAAAGAATGAAAGTTCGGTCACTGTATCGGAATGGCTTGAAAACCAACACACCAACTCCATTTCCTATAAGGATTCCAGGATGCCCAATATTGTTGTGAAATTCATCTGTTTGGGCCCTGAACGGCGAAAAACGCGATTTAGGCTATTCTTAGGTGAAAAGAATGAAAGTTTGGTCACTGTATCGGAATGGCTTGAAAACCAACACACCAAATCCATTTTCTATAAGGATTCCAGGATGCCCAATATTGTTGTGAAATTCATCTGTTTGGGCCCTGAACGGCGAAAAACGCGATTTAGGCTATTCTTAGGTGAAAAGAATGAAAGTTCGGTCACTGTATCGGAATGGCTTGAAAACCAACACACCAACTCCATTTCCTATAAGGATTCCAGGATGCCCAATATTGTTGTGAAATTCATCTGTTTGGGCCCTGAACGGCGAAAAACGCGATTTAGGCTATTCTTAGGTGAAAAGAATGAAAGTTTGGTCACTGTATCGGAATGGCTTGAAAACCAACACACCAACTCCATTTTCTATAAGGATTCCAGGATGCCCATTATTGTTGTGAAATTCATCTGTTTGGGACCTGAACGGCCAAAAACGCTATGTAGGCTATTCTGAGGTGAAAAGAATGAAAGTTTGGTCACTGTATCGGAATGACTTGAAAACCAACACACCAACTCCATTTTCTATAAGGATTCCAGGATGCCCATTATTGTTGTGAAATTCATCTGTTTCGGACCTGAAAGGCCAAAAACGGGATTTAGGCTATTATGATGTGAAATGAATGAAAGTTTGGTCACTGTCTCGGAATGCCGTGAAAACCAACACAGCAACTCCATTTTCTATAAGGATTCCAGGATGCCCAATATTGTTGTGAAATTCATCTGTTTGGGCCCTGAACGGCGAAAAACGCGATTTACGCTATTCTGAGGTGAAAAGAATGAAAGTTTGGTCACTGTATCGGAATGGCTTGAAAACCAACACACCAACTCCATTTCCTATAAGGATTCCAGGATGCCCAATATTGTTGTGAAATTCATCTGTTTGGGCCCTGAACGGCGAAAAACGCGATTTAGGCTATTCTTAGGTGAAAAGAATGAAAGTTTGGTCACTGTATCGGAATGGCTTGAAAACCAACACACCAACTCCATTTTCTATAAGGATTCCAGGATGCCCAATATTGTATTGAAATTCATCTGTTTGGGCCCTGAAAGCTAAAAACGCGATTTAGGCTATTATGAGGTGAAAAGAATGAAAGTTCGGTCACTGTATCGGAATGGCTTGAAAACCAACACACCAACTCCATTTCCTATAAGGATTCCAGGATGCCCAATATTGTTGTGAAATTCATCTGTTTGGGCCCTGAACGGCGAAAAACGCGATTTAGGCTATTTTGAGGTGAAAAGAATGAAAGTTTGGTCACTGTATCGGAATGGCTTGAAAACCAACACACCAACTCCATTTTCTATAAGGATTCCAGGATGCCCAATATTGTTGTGAAATTCATCTGTTTGGGCCCTGAACGGCGAAAAACGCGATTTAGGCTATTCTGAGGTGAAAAGAATGAAAGTTTGGTCACTGTATCGGAATGGCTTGAAAACCAACACACCAACTCCATTTCCTATAAGGATTCCAGAATGCCCAATATTGTTGTGAAATTCATCTGTTTGGGCCCTGAACGGCGAAAAACGCGATTTAGGCTATTTTGAGGTGAAAAGAATGAAAGTTTGGTCACTGTATCGGAATGGCTTGAAAACCAACACACCAACTCCATTTCCTATAAGGATTCCAGAATGCCCAATATTGTTGTGAAATTCATCTGTTTGGGCCCTGAAAGGCTAAAAACGCGATTTAGGCTATTATGAGGTGAAAAGAATGAAAGTTCGGTCACTGTATCGGAATGGCTTGAAAACCAACACACCAACTCCATTTCCTATAAGGATTCCAGGATGCCCAATATTGTTGTGAAATTCATCTGTTTGGGCCCTGAACGGCGAAAAACGCGATTTAGGCTATTCTGAGGTGAAAAGAATGAAAGTTTGGTCACTGTATCGGAAAGGCTTGAAAACCAACACACCAACTCTATTTTCTATAAGGATTCCAGAATACCCAATATTGTTGTGAAATTTATCTGTTTGGGCCCTAAACGGACAAAAACGGGATTTAGGCTATTCTGAAGTGAAAAGAATGAAAGTTTGGTCACTGTCTCGGAATGCCCTGAAAACCAACACACCAACTCCATTTTCTATAAGGATTCCAGGATGCCCATTATTGTTGTGAAATTCATCTGTTTGGGACCTGAACGGCCAAAAACGCTATGTAGGCTATTCTGAGGTGAAAAGAATGAAAGTTTGGTCACTGTCTCGGAATGCCCTGAAAACCAACACACCAACTCCATTTTCTATAAGGATTCCAGGATGCCCATTATTGTTGTGAAATTCATCTGTTTGGGACCTGAACGGCCAAAAACGCTATGTAGGCTATTCTGAGGTGAAAAGAATGAAAGTTTGGTCACTGTATCGGAATGGCTTGAAAACCAACACACCAACTCCATTTCCTATAAGGATTCCAGAATGCCCAATATTGTTGTGAAATTCATCTGTTTGGGCCCTGAACGGCGAAAAACGCGATTTAGGCTATTTTGAGGTGAAAAGAATGAAAGTTTGGTCACTGTATCGGAATGGCTTGAAAACCAACACACCAACTCCATTTTCTATAAGGATTCCAGAATACCCAATATTGTTGTGAAATTTATCTGTTTGGGCCCTAAACGGACAAAAACGGGGTTTAGGCTATTCTGAAGTGAAAAGAATAAAAGTTTGGTCACTGTCTCGGAATGCCTTGAAAACCAACACACCAACTCCATTTTCTATAAGGATTCCAGGATGCCCAATATTGTTGTGAAATTCATCTGTTTGGGCCCTGAAAGGCTAAAAACGCGATTTAGGCTATTATGAGGTGAAAAGAATGAAAGTTCGGTCACTGTATCGGAATGGCTTGAAAACCAACACACCAACTCCATTTCCTATAAGGATTCCAGGATGCCCAATATTGTTGTGAAATTCATCTGTTTGGGCCCTGAACGGCGAAAAACGCGATTTAGGCTATTCTGAGGTGAAAAGAATGAAAGTTTGGTCACTGTATCGGAAAGGCTTGAAAACCAACACACCAACTCTATTTTCTATAAGGATTCCAGAATACCCAATATTGTTGTGAAATTTATCTGTTTGGGCCCTAAACGGACAAAAACGGGATTTAGGCTATTCTGAAGTGAAAAGAATGAAAGTTTGGTCACTGTCTCGGAATGCCCTGAAAACCAACACACCAACTCCATTTTCTATAAGGATTCCAGGATGCCCATTATTGTTGTGAAATTCATCTGTTTGGGACCTGAACGGCCAAAAACGCTATGTAGGCTATTCTGAGGTGAAAAGAATGAAAGTTTGGTCACTGTCTCGGAATGCCCTGAAAACCAACACACCAACTCCATTTTCTATAAGGATTCCAGGATGCCCATTATTGTTGTGAAATTCATCTGTTTGGGACCTGAACGGCCAAAAACGCTATGTAGGCTATTCTGAGGTGAAAAGAATGAAAGTTTGGTCACTGTATCGGAATGACTTGAAAACCAACACACCAACTCCATTTTCTATAAGGATTCCAGTATGCCCATTATTGTTGTGAAATTCATCTGTTTCGGACCTGAAAGGCCAAAAACGGGATTTAGGCTATTCTGATGTGAAATGAATGAAAGTTTGGTCACTGTCTCGGAATGCCTTGAAAACCAACACACCAACTCCATTTTCTATAAGGATTCCAGGATGCCCAATATTGTTGTGAAATTCATCTGTTTGGGCCCTGAACGGCGAAAAACGCGATTTAGGCTATTCTGAGGTGAAAAGAATGAAAGTTTGGTCACTGTATCGGAAAGGCTTGAAAACCAACACACCAACTCCATTTTCTATATGGATTCCAGAATACCCAATATTGTTGTGAAATTTATCTGTTTGGGCCCTAAACGGACAAAAACGGGATTTAGGCTATTCTGATGAGAAAAGAATGAAAGTTTGGTCACTATCTCGAAATGCCTTGAAAACCAACACACCAACTCCATTTTCTATAAGGATTCTAGGATGCCCATTATTGTTGTGAAATTTATCTGTTTGGGCCCTGAACGGCGAAAAACGCGATGTAGGCTATTCTGAGGTGAAAAGAATGAAAGTTTGGTCACTGTCTCGGAATGCCCTGAAAACCAACACACCAACTCCATTTTCTATAAGGATTCCAGGATGCCCATTATTGTTGTGAAATTCATCTGTTTGGGCCCTGAACGGCGAAAAACGCGATTTAGGCAATTTTGAGGTGAAAAGAATGAAAGTTTGGTCACTGTATCGGAATGGCTTGAAAACCATCACACCAACTCCATTTTCTATAAGGATTCCAGAATACCCAAAATTGTTGTGAAATTTATCTGTTTGGGCCCTAAACGGACAAAAACGGGGTTTAGGCTATTCTGAAGTGAAAAGAATGAAAGTTTGGTCACTGTCTCGGAATGCCTTGAAAAACAACACACCAACTCCATTTTCTATAAGGATTCCAGGATGCCCATTATTGTTGTGAAATTGATCTGTTTGGGCCCTGAACGGCGAAAAACGCGATGTAGGCTATTCTGAGGTGAAAAGAATGAAAGTTTGGTCACTGTCTCGGAATGCCCTGAAAACCAACACACCAACTCCATTTTCTATAAGGATTCCAGGATGCCCATTATTGTTGTGAAATTCATCTGTTTGGGACCTGAACGGCCAAAAACGCTATGTAGGCTATTCTGAGGTGAAAAGAATGAAAGTTTGGTCACTGTATCGGAATGACTTGAAAACCAACACACCAACTCCATTTTCTATAAGGATTCCAGGATGCCCATTATTGTTGTGAAATTCATCTGTTTCGGACCTGAAAGGCCAAAAACGGGATTTAGGCTATTCTGATGTGAAATGAATGAAAGTTTGGTCACTGTATCGGAAAGGCTTGAAAACCAACACACCAACTCTATTTTCTATAAGGATTCCAGAATACCCAATATTGTTGTGAAATTTATCTGTTTGGGCCCTAAACGGACAAAAACGGGATTTAGGCTATTCTGAAGTGAAAAGAATGAAAGTTTGGTCACTGTCTCGGAATGCCCTGAAAACCAACACACCAACTCCATTTTCTATAAGGATTCCAGGATGCCCATTATTGTTGTGAAATTCATCTGTTTGGGACCTGAACGGCCAAAAACGCTATGTAGGCTATTCTGAGGTGAAAAGAATGAAAGTTTGGTCACTGTCTCGGAATGCCCTGAAAACCAACACACCAACTCCATTTTCTATAAGGATTCCAGGATGCCCATTATTGTTGTGAAATTCATCTGTTTGGGACCTGAACGGCCAAAAACGCTATGTAGGCTATTCTGAGGTGAAAAGAATGAAAGTTTGGTCACTGTATCGGAATGACTTGAAAACCAACACACCAACTCCATTTTCTATAAGGATTCCAGTATGCCCATTATTGTTGTGAAATTCATCTGTTTCGGACCTGAAAGGCCAAAAACGGGATTTAGGCTATTCTGATGTGAAATGAATGAAAGTTTGGTCACTGTCTCGGAATGCCTTGAAAACCAACACACCAACTCCATTTTCTATAAGGATTCCAGGATGCCCAATATTGTTGTGAAATTCATCTGTTTGGGCCCTGAACGGCGAAAAACGCGATTTAGGCTATTCTGAGGTGAAAAGAATGAAAGTTTGGTCACTGTATCGGAAAGGCTTGAAAACCAACACACCAACTCCATTTTCTATATGGATTCCAGAATACCCAATATTGTTGTGAAATTTATCTGTTTGGGCCCTAAACGGACAAAAACGGGATTTAGGCTATTCTGATGAGAAAAGAATGAAAGTTTGGTCACTATCTCGAAATGCCTTGAAAACCAACACACCAACTCCATTTTCTATAAGGATTCTAGGATGCCCATTATTGTTGTGAAATTTATCTGTTTGGGCCCTGAACGGCGAAAAACGCGATGTAGGCTATTCTGAGGTGAAAAGAATGAAAGTTTGGTCACTGTCTCGGAATGCCCTGAAAACCAACACACCAACTCCATTTTCTATAAGGATTCCAGGATGCCCATTATTGTTGTGAAATTCATCTGTTTGGGCCCTGAACGGCGAAAAACGCGATTTAGGCAATTTTGAGGTGAAAAGAATGAAAGTTTGGTCACTGTATCGGAATGGCTTGAAAACCATCACACCAACTCCATTTTCTATAAGGATTCCAGAATACCCAAAATTGTTGTGAAATTTATCTGTTTGGGCCCTAAACGGACAAAAACGGGGTTTAGGCTATTCTGAAGTGAAAAGAATGAAAGTTTGGTCACTGTCTCGGAATGCCTTGAAAAACAACACACCAACTCCATTTTCTATAAGGATTCCAGGATGCCCATTATTGTTGTGAAATTGATCTGTTTGGGCCCTGAACGGCGAAAAACGCGATGTAGGCTATTCTGAGGTGAAAAGAATGAAAGTTTGGTCACTGTCTCGGAATGCCCTGAAAACCAACACACCAACTCCATTTTCTATAAGGATTCCAGGATGCCCATTATTGTTGTGAAATTCATCTGTTTGGGACCTGAACGGCCAAAAACGCTATGTAGGCTATTCTGAGGTGAAAAGAATGAAAGTTTGGTCACTGTATCGGAATGACTTGAAAACCAACACACCAACTCCATTTTCTATAAGGATTCCAGGATGCCCATTATTGTTGTGAAATTCATCTGTTTCGGACCTGAAAGGCCAAAAACGGGATTTAGGCTATTCTGATGTGAAATGAATGAAAGTTTGGTCACTGTATCGGAAAGGCTTGAAAACCAACACACCAACTCTATTTTCTATAAGGATTCCAGAATACCCAATATTGTTGTGAAATTTATCTGTTTGGGCCCTAAACGGACAAAAACGGGATTTAGGCTATTCTGAAGTGAAAAGAATGAAAGTTTGGTCACTGTCTCGGAATGCCCTGAAAACCAACACACCAACTCCATTTTCTATAAGGATTCCAGGATGCCCATTATTGTTGTGAAATTCATCTGTTTGGGACCTGAACGGCCAAAAACGCTATGTAGGCTATTCTGAGGTGAAAAGAATGAAAGTTTGGTCACTGTCTCGGAATGCCCTGAAAACCAACACACCAACTCCATTTTCTATAAGGATTCCAGGATGCCCATTATTGTTGTGAAATTCATCTGTTTGGGACCTGAACGGCCAAAAACGCTATGTAGGCTATTCTGAGGTGAAAAGAATGAAAGTTTGGTCACTGTATCGGAATGACTTGAAAACCAACACACCAACTCCATTTTCTATAAGGATTCCAGTATGCCCATTATTGTTGTGAAATTCATCTGTTTCGGACCTGAAAGGCCAAAAACGGGATTTAGGCTATTCTGATGTGAAATGAATGAAAGTTTGGTCACTGTCTCGGAATGCCTTGAAAACCAACACACCAACTCCATTTTCTATAAGGATTCCAGGATGCCCAATATTGTTGTGAAATTCATCTGTTTGGGCCCTGAACGGCGAAAAACGCGATTTAGGCTATTCTGAGGTGAAAAGAATGAAAGTTTGGTCACTGTATCGGAAAGGCTTGAAAACCAACACACCAACTCCATTTTCTATATGGATTCCAGAATACCCAATATTGTTGTGAAATTTATCTGTTTGGGCCCTAAACGGACAAAAACGGGATTTAGGCTATTCTGATGTGAAAAGAATGAAAGTTTGGTCACTATCTCGAAATGCCTTGAAAACCAACACACCAACTCCATTTTCTATAAGGATTCCAGGATGCCCATTATTGTTGTGAAATTTATCTGTTTGGGCCCTGAACGGCGAAAAACGCGATGTAGGCTATTCTGAGGTGAAAAGAATGAAAGTTTGGTCACTGTCTCGGAATGCCCTGAAAGCCAACACACCAACTCCATTTTCTATAAGGATTCCAGGATGCCCATTATTGTTGTGAAATTCATCTGTTTCGGACCTGAAAGGCCAAAAACGGGATTTAGGCTATTCTGATGTGAAATGAATGAAAGTTTGGTCACTGTCTCGGAATGCCTTGAAAACCAACACAGCAACTCCATTTTCTATAAGGATTCCAGGATGCCCAATATTGTTGTGAAATTCATCTGTTTGGGCCCTGAACGGCGAAAAACGCGATTTAGGCTATTCTGAGGTGAAAAGAATGAAAGTTTGGTCACTGTATCGGAAAGGCTTGAAAACCAACACACCAACTCTATTTTCTATAAGGATTCCAGAATACCCAATATTGTTGTGAAATTTATCTGTTTGGGCCCTCAACGGACAAAAACGGGATTTAGGCTATTCTGAAGTGAAAAGAATGAAAGTTTGGTCACTGTCTCGGAATGCCTTGAAAACCAACACACCAACTCCATTTTCTATAAGGATTCCAGGATGCCCATTATTGTTGTGAAATTTATCTGTTTGGGCCCTGAACGACGAAAAACGCGATGTAGGCTATTCTGAGGTGAAAAGAATGAAAGTTTGGTCACTGTCTCGGAATGCCCTGAAAACCAACACACCAACTCCATTTTCTATAAGGATTCCAGGATGCCCAATATTGTTGTGAAATTCATCTGTTTGGGCCCTGAACGGCGAAAAACGCGATTTAGGCTATTCTGAGGTGAAAAGAATGAAAGTTTGGTCACTGTATCGGAATGGCTTGAAAACCAACACACCAACTCCATTTCCTATAAGGATTCCAGGATGCCCAATATTGTTGTGAAATTCATCTGTTTGGGCCCTGAACGGCGAAAAACGCGATTTAGGCTATTCTTAGGTGAAAAGAATGAAAGTTTGGTCACTGTATCGGAATGGCTTGAAAACCAACACACCAACTCCATTTTCTATAAGGATTCCAGGATGCCCAATATTGTTGTGAAATTCATCTGTTTGGGCCCTGAAAGGCTAAAAACGCGATTTAGGCTATTATGAGGTGAAAAGAATGAAAGTTCGTTCACTGTATCGGAATGGCTTGAAAACCAACACACCAACTCCATTTCCTATAAGGATTCCAGGATGCCCAATATTGTTGTGAAATTCATCTGTTTGGGCCCTGAACGGCGAAAAACGCGATTTAAGCTATTCTTAGGTGAAAAGAATGAAAGTTCGGTCACTGTATCGGAATGGCTTGAAAACCAACACACCAACTCCATTTCCTATAAGGATTCCAGGATGCCCAATATTGTTGTGAAATTCATCTGTTTGGGCCCTGAACGGCGAAAAACGCGATTTAGGCTATTCTGAGGTGAAAAGAATGAAAGTTTGGTCACTGTATCGGAATGGCTTGAAACCCAACACACCAACTCCATTTCCTATAAGGATTCCAGGATGCCCAATATTGTTGTGAAATTCATCTGTTTGGGCCCTGAACGGCGAAAAACGCGATTTAGGCAATTTTGAGGTGAAAAGAATGAAAGTTTGGTCACTGTATCGGAATGGCTTGAAAACCATCACACCAACTCCATTTTCTATAAGGATTCCAGAATACCCAAAATTGTTGTGAAATTTATCTGTTTGGGCCCTAAACGGACAAAAACGGGGTTTAGGCTATTCTGAAGTGAAAAGAATGAAAGTTTGGTCACTGTCTCGGAATGCCTTGAAAAACAACACACCAACTCCATTTTCTATAAGGATTCCAGGATGCCCATTATTGTTGTGAAATTGATCTGTTTGGGCCCTGAACGGCGAAAAACGCGATGTAGGCTATTCTGAGGTGAAAAGAATGAAAGTTTGGTCACTGTCTCGGAATGCCCTGAAAACCAACACACCAACTCCATTTTCTATAAGGATTCCAGGATGCCCATTATTGTTGTGAAATTCATCTGTTTGGGACCTGAACGGCCAAAAACGCTATGTAGGCTATTCTGAGGTGAAAAGAATGAAAGTTTGGTCACTGTATCGGAATGACTTGAAAACCAACACACCAACTCCATTTTCTATAAGGATTCCAGGATGCCCATTATTGTTGTGAAATTCATCTGTTTCGGACCTGAAAGGCCAAAAACGGGATTTAGGCTATTCTGATGTGAAATGAATGAAAGTTTGGTCACTGTCTCGGAATGCCTTGAAAACCAACACACCAACTCCATTTTCTATAAGGATTCCAGGATGCCCAATATTGTTGTGAAATTCATCAGTTTGGGCCCTGAACGGCGAAAAACGCGATTTAGGCTATTCTGAGGTGAAAAGAATGAAAGTTTGGTCACTGTATCGGAAAGGCTTGAAAACCAACACACCAACTCCATTTTCTATATGGATTCCAGAATACCCAATATTGTTGTGAAATTTATCTGTTTGGGCCCTAAACGGACAAAAACGGGATTTAGGCTATTCTGAAGTGAAAAGAATGAAAGTTTGGTCACTGTCTCGGAATGCCTTGAAAACCAACACACCAACTCCATTTTCTATAAGGATTCCAGGATGCCCATTATTGTTGTGAAATTCATCTGTTTGGGCCCTGAACGACGAAAAACGCGATGTAGGCTATTCTGAGGTGAAAAGAATGAAAGTTTGGTCACTGTCTCGGAATGCCCTGAAAACCAACACACCAACTCCATTTTCTATAAGGATTCCAGGATGCCCAATATTGTTGTGAAATTCATCTGTTTGGGCCCTGAACGGCGAAAAACGCGATTTAGGCTATTCTGAGGTGAAAAGAATGAAAGTTTGGTCACTGTATCGGAATGGCTTGAAAACCAACACACCAACTCCATTTCCTATAAGGATTCCAGGATGCCCAATATTGTTGTGAAATTCATCTGTTTGGGCCCTGAACGGCGAAAAACGCGATTTAGGCTATTCTTAGGTGAAAAGAATGAAAGTTTGGTCACTGTATCGGAATGGCTTGAAAACCAACACACCAACTCCATTTTCTATAAGGATTCCAGGATGCCCAATATTGTTGTGAAATTCATCTGTTTGGGCCCTGAAAGGCTAAAAACGCGATTTAGGCTATTATGAGGTGAAAAGAATGAAAGTTCGTTCACTGTATCGGAATGGCTTGAAAACCAACACACCAACTCCATTTCCTATAAGGATTCCAGGATGCCCAATATTGTTGAGAAATTCATCTGTTTGGGCCCTGAACGGCGAAAAACGCGATTTAGGCTATTCTTAGGTGAAAAGAATGAAAGTTCGGTCACTGTATCGGAATGGCTTGAAAACCAACACACCAACTCCATTTCCTATAAGGATTCCAGGATGCCCAATATTGTTGTGAAATTCATCTGTTTGGGCCCTGAACGGCGAAAAACGCGATTTAGGCTATTCTGAGATGAAAAGAATGAAAGTTTGGTCACTGTATCGGAATGGCTTGAAAACCAACACACCAACTCCATTTTCTATAAGGATTCCAGGATGCCCAATATTGTTGTGAAATTCATCTGTTTGGGCCCTGAACGGCGAAAAACGCGATTTAGGCTATTCTGAGGTGAAAAGAATGAAAGTTTGGTCACTGTATCGGAATGGCTTGAAAACCAACACACCAACTCCATTTTCTATAAGGATTCCAGGATGCCCAATATTGTTGTGAAATTCATCTGTTTGGGCCCTGAAAGGCTAAAAACGCGATTTAGGCTATTATGAGGTGAAAAGAATGAAAGTTCGTTCACTGTATCGGAATGGCTTGAAAACCAACACACCAACTCCATTTCCTATAAGGATTCCAGGATGCCCAATATTGTTGAGAAATTCATCTGTTTGGGCCCTGAACGGCGAAAAACGCGATTTAGGCTATTCTTAGGTGAAAAGAATGAAAGTTCGGTCACTGTATCGGATTGGCTTGAAAACCAACACACCAACTCCATTTCCTATAAGGATTCCAGGATGCCCAATATTGTTGTGAAATTCATCTGTTTGGGCCCTGAACGGCGAAAAACGCGATTTAGGCTATTCTGAGGTGAAAAGAATGAAAGTTTGGTCACTGTATCGGAATGGCTTGAAAACCAACACACCAACTCCATTTTCTATAAGGATTCCAGAATACCCAAAATTGTTGTGAAATTTATCTGTTTGGGCCCTAAACGGACAAAAACGGGGTTTAGGCTATTCTGAAGTGAAAAGAATGAAAGTTTGGTCACTGTCTCGGAATGCCTTGAAAAACAACACACCAACTCCATTTTCTATAAGGATTCCAGGATGCCCATTATTGTTGTGAAATTGATCTGTTTGGGCCCTGAACGGCGAAAAACGCGATGTAGGCTATTCTGAGGTGAAAAGAATGAAAGTTTGGTCACTGTCTCGGAATGCCCTGAAAACCAACACACCAACTCCATTTTCTATAAGGATTCCAGGATGCCCATTATTGTTGTGAAATTCATCTGTTTGGGACCTGAACGGCCAAAAACGCTATGTAGGCTATTCTGAGGTGAAAAGAATGAAAGTTTGGTCACTGTATCGGAATGACTTGAAAACCAACACACCAACTCCATTTTCTATAAGGATTCCAGGATGCCCATTATTGTTGTGAAATTCATCTGTTTCGGACCTGAAAGGCCAAAAACGGGATTTAGGCTATTCTGATGTGAAATGAATGAAAGTTTGGTCACTGTCTCGGAATGCCTTGAAAACCAACACACCAACTCCATTTTCTATAAGGATTCCAGGATGCCCAATATTGTTGTGAAATTCATCTGTTTGGGCCCTGAACGGCGAAAAACGCGATTTAGGCTATTCTGAGGTGAAAAGAATGAAACTTTGGTCACTGTATCGGAAAGGCTTGAAAACCAACACACCAACTCCATTTTCTATATGGATTCCAGAATACCCAATATTGTTGTGAAATTTATCTGTTTGGGCCCTAAACGGACAAAAACGGGATTTAGGCTATTCTGAAGTGAAAAGAATGAAAGTTTGGTCACTATCTCGGAATGCCTTGAAAACCAACACACCAACTCCATTTTCTATAAGGATTCCAGGATGCCTATTATTGTTGTGAAATTTATCTGTTTGGGCCCTGAACGGCGAAAAACGCGATTTAGGCTATTCTTAGGTGAAAAGAATGAAAGTTCGGTCACTGTATCGGAATGGCTTGAAAACCAACACACCAACTCCATTTCCTATAAGGATTCCAGGATGCCCAATATTGTTGTGAAATTCATCTGTTTGGGCCCTGAACGGCGAAAAACGCGATTTAGGCTATTCTTAGGTGAAAAGAATGAAAGTTTGGTCACTGTATCGGAATGGCTTGAAAACCAACACACCAACTCCATTTTCTATAAGGATTCCAGGATGCCCATGTTTGTTGTGAAATTCATCTGTTTAGGACCTGAACGGCCAAAAACGCTATGTAGGCTATTCTAAGGTGAAAAGAATGAAAGTTTGGTCACTGTATCGGAATGACTTGAAAACCAACACACCAACTCCATTTTCTATAAGGATTCCAGGATGCCCATTATTGTTGTGAAATTCATCTGTTTCGGACCTGAAAGGCCAAAAACGGGATTTAGGCTATTCTGATGTGAAATGAATGAAAGTTTGGTCACTGTCTCGGAATGCCGTGAAAACCAACACAGCAACTCCATTTTCTATAAGGATTCCAGGATGCCCAATATTGTTGTGAAATTCATCTGTTTGGGCCCTGAACGGCGAAAAACGCGATTTACGCTATTCTGAGGTGAAAAGAATGAAAGTTTGGTCACTGTATCGGAATGGCTTGAAAACCAACACACCAACTCCATTTCCTATAAGGATTCCAGGATGCCCAATATTGTTGTGAAATTCATCTGTTTGGGCCCTGAACGGCGAAAAACGCGATTTAGGCTATTCTTAGGTGAAAAGAATGAAAGTTTGGTCACTGTATCGGAATGGCTTGAAAACCAACACACCAACTCCATTTTCTATAAGGATTCCAGGATGCCCAATATTGTGTTGAAATTCATCTGTTTGGGCCCTGAAAGGCTAAAAACGCGATTTAGGCTATTATGAGGTGAAAAGAATGAAAGTTCGGTCACTGTATCGGAATGGCTTGAAAACCAACACACCAACTCCATTTCCTATAAGGATTCCAGGATGCCCAATATTGTTGTGAAATTCATCTGTTTGGGCCCTGAACGGCGAAAAACGCGATTTAGGCTATTTTGAGGTGAAAAGAATGAAAGTTTGGTCACTGTATCGGAATGGCTTGAAAACCAACACACCAACTCCATTTTCTATAAGGATTCCAGGATGCCCAATATTGTTGTGAAATTCATCTGTTTGGGCCCTGAACGGCGAAAAACGCGATTTAGGCTATTCTGAGGTGAAAAGAATGAAAGTTTGGTCACTGTATCGGAATGGCTTGAAAACCAACACACCAACTCCATTTCCTATAAGGATTCCAGAATGCCCAATATTGTTGTGAAATTCATCTGTTTGGGCCCTGAACGGCGAAAAACGCGATTTAGGCTATTTTGAGGTGAAAAGAATGAAAGTTTGGTCACTGTATCGGAATGGCTTGAAAACCAACACACCAACTCCATTTTCTATAAGGATTCCAGAATACCCAATATTGTTGTGAAATTTATCTGTTTGGGCCCTAAACGGACAAAAACGGGGTTTAGGCTATTCTGAAGTGAAAAGAATGAAAGTTTGGTCACTGTCTCGGAATGCCTTGAAAACCAACACACCAACTCCATTTTCTATAAGGATTCCAGGATGCCCATTATTGTTGTGAAATTGATCTGTTTGGGCCCTGAACGGCGAAAAACGCGATGTAGGCTATTCTGAGGTGAAAAGAATGAAAGTTTGGTCACTGTCTCGGAATGCCCTGAAAACCAACACACCAACTCCATTTTCTATAAGGATTCCAGGATGCCCATTATTGTTGTGAAATTCATCTGTTTGGGACCTGAACGGCCAAAAACGCTATGTAGGCTATTCTGAGGTGAAAAGAATGAAAGTTTGGTCACTGTATCGGAATGACTTGAAAACCAACACACCAACTCCATTTTCTATAAGGATTCCAGGATGCCCATTATTGTTGTGAAATTCATCTGTTTCGGACCTGAAAGGCCAAAAACGGGATTTAGGCTATTCTGATGTGAAATGAATGAAAGTTTGGTCACTGTCTCGGAATGCCTTGAAAACCAACACACCAACTCCATTTTCTATAAGGATTCCAGGATGCCCAATATTGTTGTGAAATTCATCTGTTTGGGCCCTGAACGGCGAAAAACGCGATTTAGGCTATTCTGAGGTGAAAAGAATGAAAGTTTGGTCACTGTCTCGGAATGCCCTGAAAACCAACACACCAACTCCATTTTCTATAAGGATTCCAGGATGCCCATTATTGTTGTGAAATTCATCTGTTTCGGACCTGAAAGGCCAAAAACGGGATTTAGGCTATTCTGATGTGAAATGAATGAAAGTTTGGTCACTGTCTCGGAATGCCTTGAAAACCAACACACCAACTCCATTTTCTATAAGGATTCCAGGATGCCCAATATTGTTGTGAAATTCATCTGTTTGGGCCCTGAACGGCGAAAAACGCGATTTAGGCTATTCTGAGGTGAAAAGAATGAAAGTTTGGTCACTGTATCGGAAAGGCTTGAAAACCAACACACCAACTCCATTTTCTATAAGGATTCCAGAATACCCAATATTGTTGTGAAATTTATCTGTTTGGGCCCTAAACGGACAAAAACGGGATTTAGGCTATTCTGAAGTGAAAAGAATGAAAGTTTGGTCACTGTCTCGGAATGCCTTGAAAACCAACACACCAACTCCATTTTCTATAAGGATTCCAGGATGCCCATTATTGTTGTGAAATTTATCTGTTTGGGCCCTGAACGACGAAAAACGCGATGTAGGCTATTCTGAGGTGAAAGGAATGAAAGTTTGGTCACTGTCTCGGAATGCCCTGAAAACCAACACACCAACTCCATTTTCTATAAGGATTCCAGGATGCCCAATATTGTTGTGAAATTCATCTGTTTGGGCCCTGAACGGCGAAAAACGCGATTTAGGCTATTTTGAGGTGAAAAGAATGAAAGTTTGGTCACTGTATCGGAATGGCTTGAAAACCAACACACCAACTCCATTTTCTATATGGATTCCAGAATACCCAATATTGTTGTGAAATTTATCTGTTTGGGCCCTAAACGGACAAAAACGGGATTTAGGCTATTCTGAAGTGAAAAGAATGAAAGTTTGGTCACTATCTCGGAATGCCTTGAAAACCAACACACCAACTCCATTTTCTATAAGGATTCCAGGATGCCCATTATTGTTGTGAAATTTATCTGTTTGGGCCCTGAACGGCGAAAAACGCGATGTAGGCTATTCTGAGGTGAAAAGAATGAAAGTTTGGTCACTGTCTCGGAATGCCCTGAAAACCAACACACCAACTCCATTTTCTATAAGGATTCCAGGATGCCCATTATTGTTGTGAAATTCATCTGTTTCGGACCTGAAAGGCCAAAAACGGGATTTAGGCTATTCTGATGTGAAATGAATGAAAGTTTGGTCACTGTCTCGGAATGCCTTGAAAACCAACACACCAACTCCATTTTCTATAAGGATTCCAGGATGCCCAATATTGTTGTGAAATTCATCTGTTTGGGCCCTGAACGGCGAAAAACGCGATTTAGGCTATTCTGAGGTGAAAAGAATGAAAGTTTGGTCACTGTATCGGAAAGGCTTGAAAACCAACACACCAACTCCATTTTCTATAAGGATTCCAGAATACCCAATATTGTTGTGAAATTTATCTGTTTGGGCCCTAAACGGACAAAAACGGGATTTAGGCTATTCTGAAGTGAAAAGAATGAAAGTTTGGTCACTGTCTCGGAATGCCTTGAAAACCAACACACCAACTCCATTTTCTATAAGGATTCCAGGATGCCCATTATTGTTGTGAAATTTATCTGTTTGGGCCCTGAACGACGAAAAACGCGATGTAGGCTATTCTGAGGTGAAAGGAATGAAAGTTTGGTCACTGTCTCGGAATGCCCTGAAAACCAACACACCAACTCCATTTTCTATAAGGATTCCAGGATGCCCAATATTGTTGTGAAATTCATCTGTTTGGGCCCTGAACGGCGAAAAACGCGATTTAGGCTATTTTGAGGTGAAAAGAATGAAAGTTTGGTCACTGTATCGGAATGGCTTGAAAACCAACACACCAACTCCATTTTCTATAAGGATTCCAGGATGCCCAATATTGTTGTGAAATTCATCTGTTTGGGCCCTGAACGGCGAAAAACGCGATTTAGGCTATTCTTAGGTGAAAAGAATGAAAGTTTGGTCACTGTATCGGAATGGCTTGAAAACCAACACACCAACTCCATTTTCTATAAGGATTCCAGGATGCCCAATATTGTTGTGAAATTCATCTGTTTGGGCCCTGAAAGGCTAAAAACGCGATTTAGGCTATTATGAGGTGAAAAGAATGAAAGTTCGGTCACTGTATCGGAATGGCTTGAAAACCAACACACCAACTCCATTTCCTATAAGGATTCCAGGATGCCCAATATTGTTGTGAAATTCATCTGTTTGGGCCCTGAACGGCGAAAAACGCGATTTAGGCTATTCTTAGGTGAAAAGAATGAAAGTTCGGTCACTGTATCGGAATGGCTTGAAAACCAACACACCAACTCCATTTCCTATAAGGATTCCAGGATGCCCAATATTGTTGTGAAATTCATCTGTTTGGGCCCTGAACGGCGAAAAACGCGATTTAGGCTATTCTGAGGTGAAAAGAATGAAAGTTTGGTCACTGTATCGGAATGGCTTGAAACCCAACACACCAACTCCATTTCCTATAAGGATTCCAGGATGCCCAATATTGTTGTGAAATTCATCTGTTTGGGCCCTGAACGGCGAAAAACGCGATTTAGGCAATTTTGAGGTGAAAAGAATGAAAGTTTGGTCACTGTATCGGAATGGCTTGAAAACCAACACACCAACTCCATTTTCTATAAGGATTCCAGAATACCCAAAATTGTTGTGAAATTTATCTGTTTGGGCCCTAAACGGACAAAAACGGGGTTTAGGCTATTCTGAAGTGAAAAGAATGAAAGTTTGGTCACTGTCTCGGAATGCCTTGAAAACCAACACACCAACTCCATTTTCTATAAGGATTCCAGGATGCCCATTATTGTTGTGAAATTTATCTGTTTGGGCCCTGAACGGCGAAAAACGCGATGTAGGCTATTCTGAGGTGAAAAGAATGAAAGTTTGGTCACTGTCTCGGAATGCCCTGAAAACCAACACACCAACTCCATTTTCTATAAGGATTCCAGGATGCCCAATATTGTTGTGAAATTCATCTGTTTGGGCCCTGAACGGCGAAAAACGCGATTTAGGCTATTTTGAGGTGAAAAGAATGAAAGTTTGGTCACTGTATCGGAATGGCTTGAAAACCAACACACCAACTCCATTTTCTATAAGGATTCCAGGATGCCCAATATTGTTGTGAAATTCATCTGTTTGGGCCCTGAACGGCGAAAAACGCGATTTAGGCTATTCTGAGGTGAAAAGAATGAAAGTTTGGTCACTGTATCGGAAAGGCTTGAAAACCAACACACCAACTCCATTTTCTATAAGGATTCCAGAATACCCAATATTGTTGTGAAATTTATCTGTTTGGGCCCTAAACGGACAAAAACGGGATTTAGGCTATTCTGAAGTGAAAAGAATGAAAGTTTGGTCACTGTCTCGGAATGCCTTGAAAACCAACACACCAACTCCATTTTCTATAAGGATTCCAGGATGCCCATTATTGTTGTGAAATTTATCTGTTTGGGCCCTGAACGGCGAAAAACGCGATGTAGGCTATTCTGAGGTGAAAAGAATGAAAGTTTGGTCACTGTCTCGGAATGCCCTGAAAACCAACACACCAACTCCATTTTCTATAAGGATTCCAGGATGCCCAATATTGTTGTGAAATTCATCTGTTTGGGCCCTGAACGGCGAAAAACGCGATTTAGGCTATTTTGAGGTGAAAAGAATGAAAGTTTGGTCACTGTATCGGAATGGCTTGAAAACCAACACACCAACTCCATTTTCTATAAGGATTCCAGGATGCCCAATATTGTTGTGAAATTCATCTGTTTGGGCCCTGAACGGCGAAAAACGCGATTTAGGCTATTCTTAAGTGAAAAGAATGAAAGTTTGGTCACTGTATCGGAATGGCTTGAAAACCAACACACCAACTCCATTTTCTATAAGGATTCCAGGATGCCCAATATTGTTGTGAAATTCATCTGTTTGGGCCCTGAAAGGCTAAAAACGCGATTTAGGCTATTATGAGGTGAAAAGAATGAAAGTTCGGTCACTGTATCGGAATGGCTTGAAAACCAACACACCAACTCCATTTCCTATAAGGATTCCAGGATGCCCAATATTGTTGTGAAATTCATCTGTTTGGGCCCTGAACGGCGAAAAACGCGATTTAGGCTATTCTTAGGTGAAAAGAATGAAAGTTCGGTCACTGTATCGGAATGGCTTGAAAACCAACACACCAACTCCATTTTCTATAAGGATTCCAGGATGCCCAATATTGTTGTGAAATTCATCTGTTTGGGCCCTGAACGGCGAAAAACGCGATTTAGGCTATTCTTAGGTGAAAAGAATGAAAGTTTGGTCACTGTATCGGAATGGCTTGAAAACCAACACACCAACTCCATTTTCTATAAGGATTCCAGGATGCCCAATATTGTTGTGAAATTCATCTGTTTGGGCCCTGAACGGCGAAAAACGCGATTTAGGCTATTCTGAGGTGAAAAGAATGAAAGTTTGGTCACTGTATCGGAATGGCTTGAAAACCAACACACCAACTCCATTTCCTATAAGGATTCCAGGATGCCCAATATTGTTGTGAAATTCATCTGTTTGGGCCCTGAACGGCGAAAAACGCGATTTAGGCTATTATGAGGTGAAAAGAATGAAAGTTTGGTCACTGTATCGGAATGGCTTGAAAACCAACACACCAACTCCATTTTCTATAAGGATTCCAGAATACCCAATATTGTTGTGAAATTTATCTGTTTGGGCCCTCAACGGACAAAAACGGGGTTTAGGCTATTCTGAAGTGAAAAGAATGAAAGTTTGGTCACTGTCTCGGAATGCCTTGAAAACCAACACACCAACTCCATTTTCTATAAGGATTCCAGGATGCCCATTATTGTTGTGAAATTGATCTGTTTGGGCCCTGAACGGCGAAAAACGCGATGTAGGCTATTCTGAGGTGAAAAGAATGAAAGTTTGGTCACTGTCTCGGAATGCCCTGAAAACCAACACACCAACTCCATTTTCTATAAGGATTCCAGGATGCCCATTATTGTTGTGAAATTCATCTGTTTGGGACCTGAACGGCCAAAAACGGGATTTAGGCTATTCTGATGTGAAAAGAATGAAAGTTTGGTCACTGTCTCGGAAAGGCTTGAAAACCAACACACCAACTCCATTTTCTATAAGGATTCCAGGATGCCCAATATTGTTGTGAAATTCATCTGTTTGGGCCCTGAACGGCGAAAAACGCGATTTAGGCTATTTTGAGGTGAAAAGAATGAAAGTTTGGTCACTGTATCGGAATGGCTTGAAAACCAACACACCAACTCCATTTTCTATAAGGATTCCAGGATGCCCAATATTGTTGTGAAATTCATCTGTTTGGGCCCTGAACGGCGAAAAACGCGATTTAGGCTATTCTTAAGTGAAAAGAATGAAAGTTTGGTCACTGTATCGGAATGGCTTGAAAACCAACACACCAACTCCATTTTCTATAAGGATTCCAGGATGCCCAATATTGTTGTGAAATTCATCTGTTTGGGCCCTGAAAGGCTAAAAACGCGATTTAGGCTATTATGAGGTGAAAAGAATGAAAGTTCGGTCACTGTATCGGAATGGCTTGAAAACCAACACACCAACTCCATTTCCTATAAGGATTCCAGGATGCCCAATATTGTTGTGAAATTCATCTGTTTGGGCCCTGAACGGCGAAAAACGCGATTTAGGCTATTCTTAGGTGAAAAGAATGAAAGTTCGGTCACTGTATCGGAATGGCTTGAAAACCAACACACCAACTCCATTTTCTATAAGGATTCCAGGATGCCCAATATTGTTGTGAAATTCATCTGTTTGGGCCCTGAACGGCGAAAAACGCGATTTAGGCTATTCTTAGGTGAAAAGAATGAAAGTTTGGTCACTGTATCGGAATGGCTTGAAAACCAACACACCAACTCCATTTTCTATAAGGATTCCAGGATGCCCAATATTGTTGTGAAATTCATCTGTTTGGGCCCTGAACGGCGAAAAACGCGATTTAGGCTATTCTGAGGTGAAAAGAATGAAAGTTTGGTCACTGTATCGGAATGGCTTGAAAACCAACACACCAACTCCATTTCCTATAAGGATTCCAGGATGCCCAATATTGTTGTGAAATTCATCTGTTTGGGCCCTGAACGGCGAAAAACGCGATTTAGGCTATTATGAGGTGAAAAGAATGAAAGTTTGGTCACTGTATCGGAATGGCTTGAAAACCAACACACCAACTCCATTTTCTATAAGGATTCCAGAATACCCAATATTGTTGTGAAATTTATCTGTTTGGGCCCTCAACGGACAAAAACGGGGTTTAGGCTATTCTGAAGTGAAAAGAATGAAAGTTTGGTCACTGTCTCGGAATGCCTTGAAAACCAACACACCAACTCCATTTTCTATAAGGATTCCAGGATGCCCATTATTGTTGTGAAATTGATCTGTTTGGGCCCTGAACGGCGAAAAACGCGATGTAGGCTATTCTGAGGTGAAAAGAATGAAAGTTTGGTCACTGTCTCGGAATGCCCTGAAAACCAACACACCAACTCCATTTTCTATAAGGATTCCAGGATGCCCATTATTGTTGTGAAATTCATCTGTTTGGGACCTGAACGGCCAAAAACGGGATTTAGGCTATTCTGATGTGAAAAGAATGAAAGTTTGGTCACTGTCTCGGAAAGGCTTGAAAACCAACACACCAACTCCATTTTCTATAAGGATTCCAGGATGCCCATTATTGTTGTGAAATTCATCTGTTTCGGACCTGAAAGGCCAAAAACGGGATTTAGGCTATTCTGATGTGAAATGAATGAAAGTTTGGTCACTGTCTCGGAATGCCCTGAAAACCAACACACCAACTCCATTTTCTATAAGGATTCCAGGATGCCCAATATTGTTGTGAAATTCATCTGTTTGGGCCCTGAACGGCGAAAAACGCGATTTAGGCTATTTTGAGGTGAAAAGAATGAAAGTTTGGTCACTGTATCGGAATGGCTTGAAAACCAACACACCAACTCCATTTTCTATAAGGATTCCAGGATGCCCACTATTGTTGTGAAATTCATCTGTTTGGGCCCTGAACGGCGAAAAACGCGATTTAGGCTATTCTTAGGTGAAAAGAATGAAAGTTGGGTCACTGTATCGGAATGGCTTGAAAACCAACACACCAACTCCATTTTCTATAAGGATTCCAGGATGCCCAATATTGTTGTGAAATTCATCTGTTTGGGCCCTGAAAGGCTAAAAACGCGATTTAGGCTATTATGAGGAGAAAAGAATGAAAGTTCGGTCACTGTATCGGAATGGCTTGAAAACCAACACACCAACTCCATTTCCTATAAGGATTCCAGGATGCCCAATATTGTTGTGAAATTCATCTGTTTGGGCCCTGAACGGCGAAAAACGCGATTTAGGCTCTTCTTAGGTGAAAAGAATGAAAGTTTGGTCACTGTATCGGAATGGCTTGAAAACCAACACGCCAACTCCATTTTCTATAAGGATTCCAGGATGCCCATTATTGTTGTGAAATTCATCTGTTTGGGACCTGAACGGCAAAAAACGGGATTTAGGCTATTCTGATGTGAAAAGAATGAAAGTTTGGTCACTGTCTCGGAATGGCTTGAAAACCAACACACCAACTCCATTTTCTATAAGGATTCCAGGATGCCCAATATTGTTGTGAAATTCATCTGTTTGGGCCCTGAACGGCGAAAAACGCGATGTAGGCTATTCTGAGGTGAAAAGAATGAAAGCTTGGTCACTGTATCGGAATGACTTGAAAACCAACACACCAACTCCATTTTCTATAAGGATTCCAGGATGCCCATTATTGTTGTGAAATTCATCTGTTTGGGACCTGAACGGCCAAAAACGGGATTTAGGCTATTCTGATGTGAAAAGAATGAAAGTTTGGTCACTGTCTCGGAAAGGCTTGAAAACCAACACACCAACTCCATTTTCTATAAGGATTCCAGGATGCCCAATATTGTTGTGAAATTCATCTGTTTGGGCCCTGAACGGCGAAAAACGCGATGTAGGCTATTCTGAGGTGAAAAGAATGAAAGTTAGGTCACAGTCTCGCAATGGCTTTAAAACCCACACACCAATTCCATTTTTGATGGGGATTCCAGAATGCCCAATATTGTTGTGAAATTTATCTGTTTGGGCTCTGAACGGACAAAAACGGGATTTAGGCTATTCTGGGTGAAAAGAATGAAAGTTTGGTCACTGTATCGGAATGCCTTGAAAACCAACACACCAACTCCATTTTCTATAAGGATTCCAGGATGCCCATTATTGTTGTAAAATTCATCTGTTTGGGACCTGAACGGCCAAAAATGGGATTTAGGCTATTCTGATGTGAAATGAATGAAAGTTTGGTCACGGTCTCGGAATGCCTTGAAAGCCAACACACCAACTCCATTTTCTATAAGGATTCCAGGATGCCCAATATTGTTGTGAAATTCATCTGTTTGGGCCCTGAACGGCGAAAAACGCGATGTAGGCTTTTCTGAGGTGAAAAGAATGAAAGTTTGGTCACTGTATCGGAATGGCTTGAAAACCAACACACCAACTCCATTTTCTATAAGGATTCCAGGATGCCCATTATTGTTTTGAAATTCATCTGTTTGGGACCTGAATGGCCAAAAACGGGATTTAGGCTATTCTGATGTGAATTGAATGAAAGTTTGGTCACTGTCTCGGAATGCCTTGAAAACCAACACACCAACTCCATTTTCTATAAGGATTCCAGGATGCCCAATAATGTTGTGAAATTCATCTGTTTGGGCCCTGAACGGCGAAAAACGCGATTTACGCTATTCTAAGGTGAAAAGAATGAAAGTTTGGTCACTGTATCGGAAAGGCTTGAAAACCAACACACCAACTCCATTTTCTATAAGGATTCCAGAATACCCAATATTGTTGTGAAATTGATCTGTTTGGGCCCTGAACGGCGAAAAACGCGATGTAGGCTATTCTGAGGTGAAAAGAATGAAAGTTTGGTCACTGTCTCGGAATGCCCTGAAAACCAACACACCAACTCCATTTCCTATAAGGATTCCAGGATGCCCAATATTGTTGTGAAATTCATCTGTTTGGGCCCTGAACGGCGAAAAACGCGATTTAGGCTATTCTGAGGTGAAAAGAATGAAAGTTTGGTCACTGTATCGGAATGGCTTGAAAACCAACACACCAACTCCATTTCCTATAAGGATTCCAGGATGCCCAATATTGTTGTGAAATTCATCTGTTTGGGCCCTGAACGGCGAAAAACGCGATTTAGGCTATTCTTAGGTGAAAAGAATGAAAGTTTGGTCACTGTATCGGAATGGCTTGAAAACCAACACACCAACTCCATTTTCTATAAGGATTCCAGGATGCCCAATATTGTTGTGAAATTCATCTGTTTGGGCCCTGAAAGGCTAGAAACGCGATTTAGGCTATTATGAGGTGAAAAGAATGAAAGTTCGGTCACTGTATCGGAATGGCTTGAAAACCAACACACCAACTCCATTTCCTATAAGGATTCCAGGATGCCCAATATTGTTGTGAAATTCATCTGTTTGGGCCCTGAACGGCGAAAAACGCGATTTAGGCTATTCTTAGGTGAAAAGAATGAAAGTTTGGTCACTGTATCGGAATGGCTTGAAAACCAACACACCAACTCCATTTTCTATAAGGATTCCAGGATGCCCAATATTGTTGTGAAATTCATCTGTTTGGGCCCTGAACGGCGAAAAACGCGATTTAGGCTATTCTGAGGTGAAAAGAATGAAAGTTTGGTCACTGTATCGGAATGGCTTGAAAACCAACACACCAACTCCATTTCCTATAAGGATTCCAGGATGCCCAATATTGTTGTGAAATTCATCTGTTTGGGCCCTGAACGGCGAAAAACGCGATTTAGGCTATTTTGAGGTGAAAAGAATGGAAGTTTGGTCACTGTATCGGAATGGCTTGAAAACCAACACACCAACTCCATTTTCTATAAGGATTCCAGAATACCCAATATTGTTGTGAAATTTATCTGTTTGGGCCCTAAACGGACAAAAACGGGGTTTAGGCTATTCTGAAGTGAAAAGAATGAAAGTTTGGTCACTGTCTCGGAATGCCTTGAAAACCAACACACCAACTCCATTTTCTATAAGGATTCCAGGATGCCCAATATTGTTGTGAAATTCATCTGTTTAGGCCCTGAACGGCGAAAAACGTGATGTAGGCTATTCTGAGGTGAAAAGAATGAAAGTTTGGTCACTGTATCGGAAAGGCTTGAAAACCAACACACCAACTCCATTTTCTATAAGGATTCCAGGATGCCCATTATTGTTGTGAAATTCATCTGTTTGGGACCTGAACGGACAAAAACGGGATTTAGGCTATTCTGGGTGAAAAGAATGAAAGTTTGGTCACTGTATCGGAATGCCTTGAAAACCAACACACCAACTCCATTTTCTATAAGGATTCCAGGATGCCCATTATTGTTGTGAAATTCATCTGTTTGGGACCTGAACGGCCAAAAACGGGATTTAGGCTATTCTGATGTGAAATGAATGAAAGTTTGGTCACTGTCTCGGAATGCCTTGAAAACCAACACACCAACTCCATTTTCTATAAGGATTCCAGGATGCCCAATATTGTTGTGAAATTCATCTGTTTGGGCCCTGAACGGCGAAAAACGCGATGTAGGCTATTCTGAGGTGAAAAGAATGAAAGTTTGGTCACTGTGTCGGAATGGCTTGAAAACCAACACACCAACTCCATTTTCTATAAGGATTCCAGGATGCCCATTATTGTTTTGAAATTCATCTGTTTGGGACCTGAATGGCCAAAAACGGGATTTAGGCTATTCTGATGTGAATTGAATGAAAGTTTGGTCACTGTCTCGGAATGCCTTGAAAACCAACACACCAACTCCATTTTCTATAAGGATTCCAGGATGCCCAATAATGTTGTGAAATTCATCTGTTTGGGCCCTGAACGGCGAAAAACGCGATTTACGCTATTCTAAGGTGAAAAGAATGAAAGTTTGGTCACTGTATCGGAAAGGCTTGAAAACCAACACACCAACTCCATTTTCTATAAGGATTCCAGAATACCCAATATTGTTGTGAAATTGATCTGTTTGGGCCCTGAACGGCGAAAAACGCGATGTAGGCTATTCTGAGGTGAAAAGAATGAAAGTTTGGTCACTGTCTCGGAATGCCCTGAAAACCAACACACCAACTCCATTTTCTATAAGGATTCCAGGATGCCCAATATTGTTGTGAAATTCATCTGTTTGGGCCCTGAACGGCGAAAAACGCGATTTAGGCTATTCTGAGGTGAAAAGAATGAAAGTTTGGTCACTGTATCGGAATGGCTTGAAAACCAACACACCAACTCCATTTCCTATAAGGATTCCAGGATGCCCAATATTGTTGTGAAATTCATCTGTTTGGGCCCTGAACGGCGAAAAACGCGATTTAGGCTATTCTTAGGTGAAAAGAATGAAAGTTTGGTCACTGTATCGGAATGGCTTGAAAACCAACACACCAACTCCATTTTCTATAAGGATTCCAGGATGCCCAATATTGTTGTGAAATTCATCTGTTTGGGCCCTGAAAGGCTAAAAACGCGATTTAGGCTATTATGAGGTGAAAAGAATGAAAGTTCGGTCACTGTATCGGAATGGCTTGAAAACCAACACACCAACTCCATTTCCTATAAGGATTCCAGGATGCCCAATATTGTTGTGAAATTCATCTGTTTGGGCCCTGAACGGCGAAAAACGCGATTTAGGCTATTCTTAGGTGAAAAGAATGAAAGTTTGGTCACTGTATCGGAATGGCTTGAAAACCAACACACCAACTCCATTTTCTATAAGGATTCCAGGATGCCCAATATTGTTGTGAAATTCATCTGTTTGGGCCCTGAACGGCGAAAAACGCGATTTAGGCTATTCTGAGGTGAAAAGAATGAAAGTTTGGTCACTGTATCGGAATGGCTTGAAAACCAACACACCAACTCCATTTCCTATAAGGATTCCAGGATGCCCAATATTGTTGTGAAATTCATCTGTTTGGGCCCTGAACGGCGAAAAACGCGATTTAGGCTATTTTGAGGTGAAAAGAATGGAAGTTTGGTCACTGTATCGGAATGGCTTGAAAACCAACACACCAACTCCATTTTATATAAGGATTCCAGAATACCCAATATTGTTGTGAAATTTATCTGTTTGGGCCCTAAACGGACAAAAACGGGGTTTAGGCTATTCTGAAGTGAAAAGAATGAAAGTTTGGTCACTGTCTCGGAATGCCTTGAAAACCAACACACCAACTCCATTTTCTATAAGGATTCCAGGATGCCCAATATTGTTGTGAAATTCATCTGTTTGGGCCCTGAACGGCGAAAAACGCGATGTAGGCTATTCTGAGGTGAAAAGAATGAAAGTTAGGTCACAGTCTCGCAATGGCTTTAAAACCCACACACCAATTCCATTTTTGATGGGGATTCCAGAATGCCCAATATTGTTGTGAAATTTATCTGTTTGGGCTCTGAACGGACAAAAACGGGATTTAGGCTATTCTGGGTGAAAAGAATGAAAGTTTGGTCACTGTATCGGAATGCCTTGAAAACCAACACACCAACTCCATTTTCTATAAGGATTCCAGGATGCCCATTATTGTTGTAAAATTCATCTGTTTGGGACCTGAACGGCCAAAAACGGGATTTAGGCTATTCTGATGTGAAATGAATGAAAGTTTGGTCACTGTCTCGGAATGCCTTGAAAACCAACACACCAACTCCATTTTCTATAAGGATTCCAGGATGCCCAATATTGTTGTGAAATTCATCTGTTTGGGCCCTGAACGGCGAAAAACGCGATGTAGGCTATTCTGAGGTGAAAAGAATGAAAGTTTGGTCACTGTATCGGAATGGCTTGAAAACCAACACACCAACTCCATTTTCTATAAGGATTCCAGGATGCCCATTATTGTTTTGAAATTCATCTGTTTGGGACCTGAATGGCCAAAAACGGGATTTAGGCTATTCTGATGTGAATTGAATGAAAGTTTGGTCACTGTCTCGGAATGCCTTGAAAACCAACACACCAACTCCATTTTCTATAAGGATTCCAGGATGCCCAATAATGTTGTGAAATTCATCTGTTTGGGCCCTGAACGGCGAAAAACGCGATTTACGCTATTCTAAGGTGAAAAGAATGAAAGTTTGGTCACTGTATCGGAAAGGCTTGAAAACCAACACACCAACTCCATTTGCTATAAGGATTCCAGAATACCCAATATTGTTGTGAAATTGATCTGTTTGGGCCCTGAACGGCGAAAAACGCGATGTAGGCTATTCTGAGGTGAAAAGAATGAAAGTTTGGTCACTGTCTCGGAATGCCCTGAAAACCAACACACCAACTCCATTTTCTATAAGGATTCCAGGATGCCCAATATTGTTGTGAAATTCATCTGTTTGGGCCCTGAACGGCGAAAAACGCGATTTAGGCTATTCTGAGGTGAAAAGAATGAAAGTTTGGTCACTGTATCGGAATGGCTTGAAAACCAACACACCAACTCCATTTCCTATAAGGATTCCAGGATGCCCAATATTGTTGTGAAATTCATCTGTTTGGGCCCTGAACGGCGAAAAACGCGATTTAGGCTATTCTTAGGTGAAAAGAATGAAAGTTTGGTCACTGTATCGGAATGGCTTGAAAACCAACACACCAACTCCATTTTCTATAAGGATTCCAGGATGCCCAATATTGTTGTGAAATTCATCTGTTTGGGCCCTGAACGGCGAAAAACGCGATTTAGGCTATTCTGAGGTGAAAAGAATGAAAGTTTGGTCACTGTATCGGAATGGCTTGAAAACCAACACACCAACTCCATTTCCTATAAGGATTCCAGGATGCCCAATATTGTTGTGAAATTCATCTGTTTGGGCCCTGAACGGCGAAAAACGCGATTTAGGCTATTTTGAGGTGAAAAGAATGGAAGTTTGGTCACTGTATCGGAATGGCTTGAAAACCAACACACCAACTCCATTTTATATAAGGATTCCAGAATACCCAATATTGTTGTGAAATTTATCTGTTTGGGCCCTAAACGGACAAAAACGGGGTTTAGGCTATTCTGAAGTGAAAAGAATGAAAGTTTGGTCACTGTCTCGGAATGCCTTGAAAACCAACACACCAACTCCATTTTCTATAAGGATTCCAGGATGCCCAATATTGTTGTGAAATTCATCTGTTTGGGCCCTGAACGGCGAAAAACGCGATGTAGGCTATTCTGAGGTGAAAAGAATGAAAGTTAGGTCACAGTCTCGCAATGGCTTTAAAACCCACACACCAATTCCATTTTTGATGGGGATTCCAGAATGCCCAATATTGTTGTGAAATTTATCTGTTTGGGCTCTGAACGGACAAAAACGGGATTTAGGCTATTCTGGGTGAAAAGAATGAAAGTTTGGTCACTGTATCGGAATGCCTTGAAAACCAACACACCAACTCCATTTTCTATAAGGATTCCAGGATGCCCATTATTGTTGTAAAATTCATCTGTTTGGGACCTGAACGGCCAAAAACGGGATTTAGGCTATTCTGATGTGAAATGAATGAAAGTTTGGTCACTGTCTCGGAATGCCTTGAAAACCAACACACCAACTCCATTTTCTATAAGGATTCCAGGATGCCCAATATTGTTGTGAAATTCATCTGTTTGGGCCCTGAACGGCGAAAAACGCGATGTAGGCTATTCTGAGGTGAAAAGAATGAAAGTTTGGTCACTGTATCGGAATGGCTTGAAAACCAACACACCAACTCCATTTTCTATAAGGATTCCAGGATGCCCATTATTGTTTTGAAATTCATCTGTTTGGGACCTGAATGGCCAAAAACGGGATTTAGGCTATTCTGATGTGAATTGAATGAAAGTTTGGTCACTGTCTCGGAATGCCTTGAAAACCAACACACCAACTCCATTTTCTATAAGGATTCCAGGATGCCCAATAATGTTGTGAAATTCATCTGTTTGGGCCCTGAACGGCGAAAAACGCGATTTACGCTATTCTAAGGTGAAAAGAATGAAAGTTTGGTCACTGTATCGGAAAGGCTTGAAAACCAACACACCAACTCCATTTTCTATAAGGATTCCAGAATACCCAATATTGTTGTGAAATTGATCTGTTTGGGCCCTGAACGGCGAAAAACGCGATGTAGGCTATTCTGAGGTGAAAAGAATGAAAGTTTGGTCACTGTCTCGGAATGCCCTGAAAACCAACACACCAACTCCATTTTCTATAAGGATTCCAGGATGCCCATTATTGTTGTGAAATTCATCTGTTTCGGACCTGAAAGGCCAAAAACGGGATTTAGGCTATTCTGATGTGAAATGAATGAAAGTTTGGTCACTGTCTCGGAATGCCTTGAAAACCAACACAGCAACTCCATTTTCTATAAGGATTCCAGGATGCCCAATATTGTTGTGAAATTCATCTGTTTGGGCCCTGAACGGCGAAAAACGCGATTTAGGCTATTCTGAGGTGAAAAGAATGAAAGTTTGGTCACTGTATCGGAAAGGCTTGAAAACCAACACACCAACTCCATTTTCTATAAGGATTCCAGAATACCCAATATTGTTGTGAAATTTATCTGTTTGGGCCCTAAACGGACAAAAACGGGATTTAGGCTATTCTGAAGTGAAAAGAATGAAAGTTTGGTCACTGTCTTGGAATGCCTTGAAAACCAACACACCAACTCCATTTTCCATAAGGATTCCAGGATGCCCATTATTGTTGTGAAATTTATCTGTTTGGGCCCTGAACGGCGAAAAACGCGATGTAGGCTATTCTGAGGTGAAAAGAATGAAAGTTTGGTCACTATCTCGGAATGCCCTGAAAACCAACACACCAACTCCATTTTCTATAAGGATTCCAGGATGCCCAATATTGTTGTGAAATTCATCTGTTTGGGCCCTGAAAGGCGAAAAACGCGATTTAGGCTATTCTTAGGTGAAAAGAATGAAAGTTTGGTCACTGTATCGGAATGGCTTGAAAACCAACACACCAACTCCATTTTCTATAAGGATTCCAGGATGCCCAATATTGTTGTGAAATTCATCTGTTTGGGCCCTGAAAGGCTAAAAACGCGATTTAGGCTATTATGAGGTGAAAAGAATGAAAGTTCGGTCACTGTATCGGAATGGCTTGAAAACCAACACACCAACTCCATTTCCTATAAGGATTCCAGGATGCCCAATATTGTTGTGAAATTCATCTGTTTGGGCCCTGAACGGCGAAAAACGCGATTTAAGCTATTCTGAGGTGAAAAGAATGAAAGTTTGGTCACTGTATCGGAATGGCTTGAAAACCAACACACCAACTCCATTTCCTATAAGGATTCCAGGATGCCCAATATTGTTGTGAAATTCATCTGTTTGGGCCCTGAACGGCGAAAAACGCGATTTAGGCTATTATGAGGTGAGAAGAATGAAAGTTTGGTCACTGTATCGGAATGGCTTGAAAACCAACACACCAACTCCATTTTCTATAAGGATTCCAGGATGCCCAATATTGTGTTGAAATTCATCTGTTTGGGCCCTGAAAGGCTAAAAACGCGATTTAGGCTATTATGAGGTGAAAAGAATGAAAGTTCGGTCACTGTATCGGAATGGCTTGAAAACCAACACACCAACTCCATTTTCTATAAGGATTCCAGGATGCCCAATATTGTTGTGAAATTCATCTGTTTGGGCCCTGAAAGGCTAAAAACGCGATTTAGGCTATTATGAGGTGAAAAGAATGAAAGTTCGGTCACTGTATCGGAATGGCTTGAAAACCAACACACCAACTCCATTTCCTATAAGGATTCCAGGATGCCCAATATTGTTGTGAAATTCATCTGTTTGGGCCCTGAACGGCGAAAAACGCGATTTAAGCTATTCTGAGGTGAAAAGAATGAAAGTTTGGTCACTGTATCGGAATGGCTTGAAAACCAACACACCAACTCCATTTCCTATAAGGATTCCAGGATGCCCAATATTATTGTAAGTTCATCTGCTTGGGACCTAAACGGCCAACAACGTGATTTAGGCTAATCTGAGATGAAAAGAATGAAAGTTTGGTCACTGTCTCGAAATGGTTTGAAAACGTACACACCAACTCCATTTTCTATGAGGATTCCAGGGTGCCCAATATTGTTGTGAAATTCATCTGTTTGGGCCCTGAACGGCGAAAAACGCGATTTAGGCTATTATGAGGTGAGAAGAATGAAAGTTTGGTCACTGTATCGGAATGGCTTGAAAACCAACACACCAACTCCATTTTCTATAAGGATTCCAGGATGCCCAATATTGTGTTGAAATTCATCTGTTTGGGCCCTGAAAGGCTAAAAACGCGATTTAGGCTATTATGAGGTGAAAAGAATGAAAGTTCGGTCACTGTATCGGAATGGCTTGAAAACCAACACACCAACTCCATTTTCTATAAGGATTCCAGGATGCCCAATATTGTTGTGAAATTCATCTGTTTGGGCCCTGAAAGGCTAAAAACGCGATTTAGGCTATTATGAGGTGAAAAGAATGAAAGTTCGGTCACTGTATCGGAATGGCTTGAAAACCAACACACCAACTCCATTTCCTATAAGGATTCCAGGATGCCCAATATTGTTGTGAAATTCATCTGTTTGGGCCCTGAACGGCGAAAAACGCGATTTAAGCTATTCTGAGGTGAAAAGAATGAAAGTTTGGTCACTGTATCGGAATGGCTTGAAAACCAACACACCAACTCCATTTCCTATAAGGATTCCAGGATGCCCAATATTGTTGTGAAATTCATCTGTTTGGGCCCTGAACGGCGAAAAACGCGATTTAGGCTATTCTGAGGTGAAAAGAATGAAAGTTTGGTCACTGTATCGGAATGGCTTGAAAACCAACACACCAACTCCATTTTCTATAAGGATTCCAGAATACCCAATATTGTTGTGAAATTGATCTGTTTGGGCCCTGAACGGCGAAAAACGCGATGTAGGCTATTCTGAGGTGAAAAGAATGAAAGTTTGGTCACTGTCTCGGAATGCCCTGAAAACCAACACACCAACTCCATTTTCTATAAGGATTCCAGGATGCCCAATATTGTTGTGAAATTCATCTGTTTGGGCCCTGAACGGCGAAAAACGCGATTTAGGCTATTCTGAGGTGAAAAGAATGAAAGTTTGGTCACTGTATCGGAATGGCTTGAAAACCAACACACCAACTCCATTTCCTATAAGGATTCCAGGATGCCCAATATTGTTGTGAAATTCATCTGTTTGGGCCCTGAACGGCGAAAAACGCGATTTAGGCTATTCTTAGGTGAAAAGAATGAAACTTTGGTCACTGTATCGGAATGGCTTGAAAACCAACACACCAACTCCATTTTCTATAAGGATTCCAGGATGCCCAATATTGTTGTGAAATTCATCTGTTTGGGCCCTGAAAGGCTAAAAACGCGATTTAGGCTATTATGAGGTGAAAAGAATGAAAGTTCGGTCACTGTATCGGAATGGCTTGAAAACCAACACACCAACTCCATTTCCTATAAGGATTCCAGGATGCCCAATATTGTTGTGAAATTCATCTGTTTGGGCCCTGAACGGCGAAAAACGCGATTTAGGCTATTCTTAGGTGAAAAGAATGAAAGTTTGGTCACTGTATCGGAATGGCTTGAAAACCAACACACCAACTCCATTTTCTATAAGGATTCCAGGATGCCCAATATTGTTGTGAAATTCATCTGTTTGGGCCCTGAACGGCGAAAAACGCGATTTAGGCTATTCTGAGGTGAAAAGAATGAAAGTTTGGTCACTGTATCGGAATGGCTTGAAAACCAACACACCAACTCCATTTCCTATAAGGATTCCAGGATGCCCAATATTGTTGTGAAATTCATCTGTTTGGGCCCTGAACGGCGAAAAACGCGATTTAGGCTATTTTGAGGTGAAAAGAATGAAAGTTTGGTCACTGTATCGGAATGGCTTGAAAACCAACACACCAACTCCATTTTCTATAAGGATTCCATCATACCCAATATTGTTGTGAAATTTATCTGTTTGGGCCCTAAACGGACAAAAACGGGGTTTAGGCTATTCTGAAGTGAAAAGAATGAAAGTTTGGTCACTGTATCGGAATGACTTGAAAACCAACACACCAACTCCATTTTCTATAAGGATTCCAGGATGCCCATTATTGTTGTGAAATTCATCTGTTTCGGACCTGAAAGGCCAAAAACGGGATTTAGGCTATTCTGATGTGAAATGAATGAAAGTTTGGTCACTGTCTCGGAATGCCTTGAAAACCAACACAGCAACTCCATTTTCTATAAGGATTCCAGGATGCCCAATATTGTTGTGAAATTCATCTGTTTGGGCCCTGAACGGCGAAAAACGCGATTTAGGCTATTCTGAGGTGAAAAGAATGAAAGTTTGGTCACTGTATCGGAAAGGCTTGAAAACCAACACACCAACTCCATTTTCTATAAGGATTCCAGAATACCCAATATTGTTGTGAAATTTATCTGTTTGGGCCCTAAACGGACAAAAACGGGATTTAGGCTATTCTGAAGTGAAAAGAATGAAAGTTTGGTCACTGTCTTGGAATGCCTTGAAAACCAACACACCAACTCCATTTTCCATAAGGATTCCAGGATGCCCATTATTGTTGTGAAATTTATCTGTTTGGGCCCTGAACGGCGAAAAACGCGATGTAGGCTATTCTGAGGTGAAAAGAATGAAAGTTTGGTCACTGTCTCGGAATGCCCTGAAAACCAACACACCAACTCCATTTTCTATAAGGATTCCAGGATGCCCAATATTGTTGTGAAATTCATCTGTTTGGGCCCTGAAAGGCGAAAAACGCGATTTAGGCTATTCTTAGGTGAAAAGAATGAAAGTTTGGTCACTGTATCGGAATGGCTTGAAAACCAACACACCAACTCCATTTTCTATAAGGATTCCAGGATGCCCAATATTGTTGTGAAATTCATCTGTTTGGGCCCTGAAAGGCTAAAAACGCGATTTAGGCTATTATGAGGTGAAAAGAATGAAAGTTCGGTCACTGTATCGGAATGGCTTGAAAACCAACACACCAACTCCATTTCCTATAAGGATTCCAGGATGCCCAATATTGTTGTGAAATTCATCTGTTTGGGCCCTGAACGGCGAAAAACGCGATTTAAGCTATTCTGAGGTGAAAAGAATGAAAGTTTGGTCACTGTATCGGAATGGCTTGAAAACCAACACACCAACTCCATTTCCTATAAGGATTCCAGGATGCCCAATATTGTTGTGAAATTCATCTGTTTGGGCCCTGAACGGCGAAAAACGCGATTTAGGCTATTATGAGGTGAGAAGAATGAAAGTTTGGTCACTGTATCGGAATGGCTTGAAAACCAACACACCAACTCCATTTTCTATAAGGATTCCAGGATGCCCAATATTGTGTTGAAATTCATCTGTTTGGGCCCTGAAAGGCTAAAAACGCGATTTAGGCTATTATGAGGTGAAAAGAATGAAAGTTCGGTCACTGTATCGGAATGGCTTGAAAACCAACACACCAACTCCATTTTCTATAAGGATTCCAGGATGCCCAATATTGTTGTGAAATTCATCTGTTTGGGCCCTGAAAGGCTAAAAACGCGATTTAGGCTATTATGAGGTGAAAAGAATGAAAGTTCGGTCACTGTATCGGAATGGCTTGAAAACCAACACACCAACTCCATTTCCTATAAGGATTCCAGGATGCCCAATATTGTTGTGAAATTCATCTGTTTGGGCCCTGAACGGCGAAAAACGCGATTTACGCTATTCTGAGGTGAAAAGAATGAAAGTTCGGTCACTGTATCGGAATGGCTTGAAAACCAACACACCAACTCCATTTCCTATAAGGATTCCAGGATGCCCAATATTGTTGTGAAATTCATCTGTTTGGGCCCTGAACGGCGAAAAACGCGATTTAGGCTATTCTTAGGTGAGAAGAATGAAAGTTTGGTCACTGTATCGGAATGGCTTGAAAACCAACACACCAACTCCATTTTCTATAAGAATTCCAGGATGCCCAATATTGTGTTGAAATTCATCTGTTTGGGCCCTGAAAGGCTAAAAACGCGATTTAGGCTATTATGAGGTGAAAAGAATGAAAGTTCGGTCACTGTATCGGAATGGCTTGAAAACCAACACACCAACTCCATTTCCTATAAGGATTCCAGGATGCCCAATATTGTTGTGAAATTCATCTGTTTGGGCCCTGAACGGCGAAAAACGCGATTTAGGCTATTTTGAGGTGAAAAGAATGAAAGTTTGGTCACTGTATCGGAATGGCTTGAAAACCAACACACCAACTCCATTTTCTATAAGGATTCCAGGATGCCCAATATTGTTGTGAAATTCATCTGTTTGGGCCCTGAACGGCGAAAAACGCGATTTAGGCTATTCTGAGGTGAAAAGAATGAAAGTTTGGTCACTGTATCGGAATGGCTTGAAAACCAACACACCAACTCCATTTCCTATAAGGATTCCAGGATGCCCAATATTGTTGTGAAATTCATCTGTTTGGGCCCTGAACGGCGAAAAACGCGATTTAGGCTATTCTTAGGTGAAAAGAATGAAAGTTTGGTCACTGTATCGGAATGGCTTGAAAACCAACACACCAACTCCATTTTCTATAAGGATTCCAGGATGCCCAATATTGTTGTGAAATTCATCTGTTTGGGCCCTGAAAGGCTAAAAACGTGATTTAGGCTATTATGAGGTGAAAAGAATGAAAGTTCGGTCACTGTATCGGAATGGCTTGAAAACCAACACACCAACTCCATTTCCTATAAGGATTCCAGGATGCCCAATATTGTGGTGAAATTCATCTGTTTGGGCCCTGAACGGCGAAAAACGCGATTTAGGCTATTCTTAGGTGAAAAGAATGAAAGTTTGGTCACTGTATCGGAATGGCTTGAAAACCAACACACCAACTCCATTTTCTATAAGGATTCCAGGATGCCCAATATTGTTGTGAAATTCATCTGTTTGGGCCCTGAAAGGCTAAAAACGCGATTTAGGCTATTATGAGGTGAAAAGAATGAAAGTTCGGTCACTGTATCGGAATGGCTTGAAAACCAACACACCAACTCCATTTCCTATAAGGATTCCAGGATGCCCAATATTGTTGTGAAATTCATCTGTTTGGGCCCTGAACGGCGAAAAACGCGATTTAGGCTATTCTTAGGTGAGAAGAATGAAAGTTTGGTCACTGTATCGGAATGGCTTGAAAACCAACACACCAACTCCATTTTCTATAAGGATTCCAGGATGCCCAATATTGTGTTGAAATTCATCTGTTTGGGCCCTGAAAGGCTAAAAACGCGATTTAGGCTATTATGAGGTGAAAAGAATGAAAGTTCGGTCACTGTATCGGAATGGCTTGAAAACCAACACACCAACTCCATTTTCTATAAGGATTCCAGGATGCCCAATATTGTTGTGAAATTCATCTGTTTGGGCCCTGAAAGGCTAAAAACGCGATTTAGGCTATTATGAGGTGAAAAGAATGAAAGTTCGGTCACTGTATCGGAATGGCTTGAAAACCAACACACCAACTCCATTTTCTATAAGGATTCCAGGATGCCCAATATTGTTGTGAAATTCATCTGTTTGGGCCCTGAAAGGCTAAAAACGCGATTTAGGCTATTATGAGGTGAAAAGAATGAAAGTTCGGTCACTGTATCGGAATGGCTTGAAAACCAACACACCAACTCCATTTCCTATAAGGATTCCAGGATGCCCAATATTGTTGTGAAATTCATCTGTTTGGGCCCTGAACGGCGAAAAACGCGATTTAAGCTATTCTGAGGTGAAAAGAATGAAAGTTTGGTCACTGTATCGGAATGGCTTGAAAACCAACACACCAACTCCATTTCCTATAAGGATTCCAGGATGCCCAATATTGTTGTGAAATTCATCTGTTTGGGCCCTGAACGGCGAAAAACGCGATTTAGGCTATTCTTAGGTGAGAAGAATGAAAGTTTGGTCACTGTATCGGAATGGCTTGAAAACCAACACACCAACTCCATTTTCTATAAGAATTCCAGGATGCCCAATATTGTGTTGAAATTCATCTGTTTGGGCCCTGAAAGGCTAAAAACGCGATTTAGGCTATTATGAGGTGAAAAGAATGAAAGTTCGGTCACTGTATCGGAATGGCTTGAAAACCAACACACCAACTCCATTTCCTATAAGGATTCCAGGATGCCCAATATTGTTGTGAAATTCATCTGTTTGGGCCCTGAACGGCGAAAAACGCGATTTAGGCTATTTTGAGGTGAAAAGAATGAAAGTTTGGTCACTGTATCGGAATGGCTTGAAAACCAACACACCAACTCCATTTTCTATAAGGATTCCAGGATGCCCAATATTGTTGTGAAATTCATCTGTTTGGGCCCTGAACGGCGAAAAACGCGATTTAGGCTATTCTGAGGTGAAAAGAATGAAAGTTTGGTCACTGTATCGGAATGGCTTGAAAACCAACACACCAACTCCATTTCCTATAAGGATTCCAGGATGCCCAATATTGTTGTGAAATTCATCTGTTTGGGCCCTGAACGGCGAAAAACGCGATTTAGGCTATTCTTAGGTGAAAAGAATGAAAGTTTGGTCACTGTATCGGAATGGCTTGAAAACCAACACACCAACTCCATTTTCTATAAGGATTCCAGGATGCCCAATATTGTTGTGAAATTCATCTGTTTGGGCCCTGAAAGGCTAAAAACGTGATTTAGGCTATTATGAGGTGAAAAGAATGAAAGTTCGGTCACTGTATCGGAATGGCTTGAAAACCAACACACCAACTCCATTTCCTATAAGGATTCCAGGATGCCCAATATTGTGGTGAAATTCATCTGTTTGGGCCCTGAACGGCGAAAAACGCGATTTAGGCTATTCTTAGGTGAAAAGAATGAAAGTTTGGTCACTGTATCGGAATGGCTTGAAAACCAACACACCAACTCCATTTTCTATAAGGATTCCAGGATGCCCAATATTGTTGTGAAATTCATCTGTTTGGGCCCTGAAAGGCTAAAAACGCGATTTAGGCTATTATGAGGTGAAAAGAATGAAAGTTCGGTCACTGTATCGGAATGGCTTGAAAACCAACACACCAACTCCATTTCCTATAAGGATTCCAGGATGCCCAATATTGTTGTGAAATTCATCTGTTTGGGCCCTGAACGGCGAAAAACGCGATTTAGGCTATTCTTAGGTGAGAAGAATGAAAGTTTGGTCACTGTATCGGAATGGCTTGAAAACCAACACACCAACTCCATTTTCTATAAGGATTCCAGGATGCCCAATATTGTGTTGAAATTCATCTGTTTGGGCCCTGAAAGGCTAAAAACGCGATTTAGGCTATTATGAGGTGAAAAGAATGAAAGTTCGGTCACTGTATCGGAATGGCTTGAAAACCAACACACCAACTCCATTTTCTATAAGGATTCCAGGATGCCCAATATTGTTGTGAAATTCATCTGTTTGGGCCCTGAAAGGCTAAAAACGCGATTTAGGCTATTATGAGGTGAAAAGAATGAAAGTTCGGTCACTGTATCGGAATGGCTTGAAAACCAACACACCAACTCCATTTTCTATAAGGATTCCAGGATGCCCAATATTGTTGTGAAATTCATCTGTTTGGGCCCTGAAAGGCTAAAAACGCGATTTAGGCTATTATGAGGTGAAAAGAATGAAAGTTCGGTCACTGTATCGGAATGGCTTGAAAACCAACACACCAACTCCATTTCCTATAAGGATTCCAGGATGCCCAATATTGTTGTGAAATTCATCTGTTTGGGCCCTGAACGGCGAAAAACGCGATTTAAGCTATTCTGAGGTGAAAAGAATGAAAGTTTGGTCACTGTATCGGAATGGCTTGAAAACCAACACACCAACTCCATTTCCTATAAGGATTCCAGGATGCCCAATATTGTTGTGAAATTCATCTGTTTGGGCCCTGAACGGCGAAAAACGCGATTTAGGCTATTCTTAGGTGAGAAGAATGAAAGTTTGGTCACTGTATCGGAATGGCTTGAAAACCAACACACCAACTCCATTTTCTATAAGAATTCCAGGATGCCCAATATTGTGTTGAAATTCATCTGTTTGGGCCCTGAAAGGCTAAAAACGCGATTTAGGCTATTATGAGGTGAAAAGAATGAAAGTTCGGTCACTGTATCGGAATGGCTTGAAAACCAACACACCAACTCCATTTCCTATAAGGATTCCAGGATGCCCAATATTGTTGTGAAATTCATCTGTTTGGGCCCTGAACGGCGAAAAACGCGATTTAGGCTATTTTGAGGTGAAAAGAATGAAAGTTTGGTCACTGTATCGGAATGGCTTGAAAACCAACACACCAACTCCATTTTCTATAAGGATTCCAGGATGCCCAATATTGTTGTGAAATTCATCTGTTTGGGCCCTGAACGGCGAAAAACGCGATTTAGGCTATTCTGAGGTGAAAAGAATGAAAGTTTGGTCACTGTATCGGAATGGCTTGAAAACCAACACACCAACTCCATTTCCTATAAGGATTCCAGGATGCCCAATATTGTTGTGAAATTCATCTGTTTGGGCCCTGAACGGCGAAAAACGCGATTTAGGCTATTCTTAGGTGAAAAGAATGAAAGTTTGGTCACTGTATCGGAATGGCTTGAAAACCAACACACCAACTCCATTTTCTATAAGGATTCCAGGATGCCCAATATTGTTGTGAAATTCATCTGTTTGGGCCCTGAAAGGCTAAAAACGTGATTTAGGCTATTATGAGGTGAAAAGAATGAAAGTTCGGTCACTGTATCGGAATGGCTTGAAAACCAACACACCAACTCCATTTCCTATAAGGATTCCAGGATGCCCAATATTGTGGTGAAATTCATCTGTTTGGGCCCTGAACGGCGAAAAACGCGATTTAGGCTATTCTTAGGTGAAAAGAATGAAAGTTTGGTCACTGTATCGGAATGGCTTGAAAACCAACACACCAACTCCATTTTCTATAAGGATTCCAGGATGCCCAATATTGTTGTGAAATTCATCTGTTTGGGCCCTGAAAGGCTAAAAACGCGATTTAGGCTATTATGAGGTGAAAAGAATGAAAGTTCGGTCACTGTATCGGAATGGCTTGAAAACCAACACACCAACTCCATTTCCTATAAGGATTCCAGGATGCCCAATATTGTTGTGAAATTCATCTGTTTGGGCCCTGAACGGCGAAAAACGCGATTTAGGCTATTCTTAGGTGAGAAGAATGAAAGTTTGGTCACTGTATCGGAATGGCTTGAAAACCAACACACCAACTCCATTTTCTATAAGGATTCCAGGATGCCCAATATTGTGTTGAAATTCATCTGTTTGGGCCCTGAAAGGCTAAAAACGCGATTTAGGCTATTATGAGGTGAAAAGAATGAAAGTTCGGTCACTGTATCGGAATGGCTTGAAAACCAACACACCAACTCCATTTTCTATAAGGATTCCAGGATGCCCAATATTGTTGTGAAATTCATCTGTTTGGGCCCTGAAAGGCTAAAAACGCGATTTAGGCTATTATGAGGTGAAAAGAATGAAAGTTCGGTCACTGTATCGGAATGGCTTGAAAACCAACACACCAACTCCATTTCCTATAAGGATTCCAGGATGCCCAATATTGTTGTGAAATTCATCTGTTTGGGCCCTGAACGGCGAAAAACGCGATTTAAGCTATTCTGAGGTGAAAAGAATGAAAGTTTGGTCACTGTATCGGAATGGCTTGAAAACCAACACACCAACTCCATTTCCTATAAGGATTCCAGGATGCCCAATATTGTTGTGAAATTCATCTTTTTGGGCCCTGAACGGCGAAAAACGCGATTTAGGCTATTCTTAGGTGAGAAGAATGAAAGTTTGGTCACTGTATCGGAATGGCTTGAAAACCAACACACCAACTCCATTTTCTATAAGGATTCCAGGATGCCCAATATTGTGTTGAAATTCATCTGTTTGGGCCCTGAAAGGCTAAAAACGCGATTTAGGCTATTATGAGGTGAAAAGAATGAAAGTTCGGTCACTGTATCGGAATGGCTTGAAAACCAACACACAAACTCCATTTCCTATAAGGATTCCAGGATGCCCAATATTGTTGTGAAATTCATCTGTTTTGGCCCTGAACGGCGAAAAACGCGATTTAGGCTATTTTGAGGTGAAAAGAATGAAAGTTTGGTCACTGTATCGGAATGGCTTGAAAACCAACACACCAACTCCATTTTCTATAAGGATTCCAGGATGCCCAATATTGTTGTGAAATTCATCTGTTTGGGCCCTGAACGGCGAAAAACGCGATTTAGGCTATTCTGAGGTGAAAAGAATGAAAGTTTGGTCACTGTATCGGAATGGCTTGAAAACCAACACACCAACTCCATTTCCTATAAGGATTCCAGGATGCCCAATATTGTTGTGAAATTCATCTGTTTGGGCCCTGAACGGCGAAAAACGCGATTTAGGCTATTCTTAGGTGAAAAGAATGAAAGTTTGGTCACTGTATCGGAATGGCTTGAAAACCAACACACCAACTCCATTTTCTATAAGGATTCCAGGATGCCCAATATTGTTGTGAAATTCATCTGTTTGGGCCCTGAAAGGCTAAAAACGTGATTTAGGCTATTATGAGGTGAAAAGAATGAAAGTTCGGTCACTGTATCGGAATGGCTTGAAAACCAACACACCAACTCCATTTCCTATAAGGATTCCAGGATGCCCAATATTGTGGTGAAATTCATCTGTTTAGGCCCTGAACGGCGAAAAACGCGATTTAGGCTATTCTTAGGTGAAAAGAATGAAAGTTTGGTCACTGTATCGGAATGGCTTGAAAACCAACACACCAACTCCATTTTCTATAAGGATTCCAGGATGCCCAATATTGTTGTGAAATTCATCTGTTTGGGCCCTGAAAGGCTAAAAACGCGATTTAGGCTATTATGAGGTGAAAAGAATGAAAGTTCGGTCACTGTATCGGAATGGCTTGAAAACCAACACACCAACTCCATTTCCTATAAGGATTCCAGGATGCCCAATATTGTTGTGAAATTCATCTGTTTGGGCCCTGAACGGCGAAAAACGCGATTTAGGCTATTTTGAGGTGAAAAGAATGAAAGTTTGGTCACTGTATCGGAATGGCTTGAAAACCAACACACCAACTCCATTTTCTATAAGGATTCCAGAATACCCAATATTGTTGTGAAATTTATCTGTTTGGGCCCTAAACGGACAAAAACGGGGTTTAGGCTATTCTGAAGTGAAAAGAATGAAAGTTCGGTCACTGTCTCGGAATGCCTTGAAAACCAACACACCAACTCTATTTTCTATAAGGATTCCAGGATGCCCATTATTGTTGTGAAATTGATCTGTTTGGGCCCTGAACGGCGAAAAACGCGATGTAGGCTATTCTGAGGTGAAAAGAATGAAAGTTTGGTCACTGTCTCGGAATGCCCTGAAAACCAACACACCAACTCCATTTTCTATAAGGATTCCAGGATGCCCATTATTGTTGTGAAATTCATCTGTTTGGGACCTGAACGGCCAAAAACGCTATGTAGGCTATTCTGAGGTGAAAAGAATGAAAGTTTGGTCACTGTATCGGAATGACTTGAAAACCAACACACCAACTCCATTTTCTATAAGGATTCCAGGATGCCCATTATTGTTGTGAAATTCATCTGTTTCGGACCTGAAAGGCCAAAAACGGGATTTAGGCTATTCTGATGTGAAATGAATGAAAGTTTGGTCACTGTCTCGGAATGCCTTGAAAACCAACACAGCAACTCCATTTTCTATAAGGATTCCAGGATGCCCAATATTGTTGTGAAATTCATCTGTTTGGGCCCTGAACGGCCAAAAACGCGATTTAAGCTATTCTGAGGTGAAAAGAATGAAAGTTTGGTCACTGTATCGGAATGACTTGAAAACCAACACACCAACTCCATTTTCTATAAGGATTCCAGGATGCCCATTATTGTTGTGAAATTCATCTGTTTCGGACCTGAAAGGCCAAAAACGGGATTTAGGCTATTCTGAGGTGAAAAGAATGAAAGTTTGGTCACTGTATCGGAATGGCATGAAAACCAACACACCAACTCCATTTCCTATAAGGATTCCAGGATGCCCAATATTGTTGTGAAATTCATCTGTTTGGGCCCTGAACGGCGAAAAACGCGATTTAGGCTATTCTTAGGTGAAAAGAATGAAAGTTTTGTCACTGTCTCGGAATGCCCTGAAAACCAACACACCAACTCCATTTCCTATAAGGATTCCAGGATGCCCATTATTGTTGTGAAATTCATCTGTTTGGGACCTGAACGGCCAAAAACGCTATGTAGGCTATTCTTAGGTGAAAAGAATGAAAGTTTGGTCACTGTATCGGAATGACTTGAAAACCAACACACCAACTCCATTTTCTATAAGGATTCCAGGATGCCCATTATTGTTGTGAAATTCATCTGTTTCGGACCTGAAAGGCCAAAAACGGGATTTAGGCTATTCTGAGGTGAAAAGAATGAAAGTTTGGTCACTGTATCGGAATGGCTTGAAAACCAACACACCAACTCCATTTCCTATAAGGATTCCAGGATGCCCAATATTGTTGTGAAATTCATCTGTTTGGGCCCTGAACGGCGAAAAACGCGATTTAGGCTATTCTTAGGTGAAAAGAATGAAAGTTTTGTCACTGTCTCGGAATGCCCTGAAAACCAACACACCAACTCCATTTCCTATAAGGATTCCAGGATGCCCATTATTGTTGTGAAATTCATCTGTTTGGGACCTGAACGGCCAAAAACGCTATGTAGGCTATTCTTAGGTGAAAAGAATGAAAGTTTGGTCACTGTATCGGAATGGCTTGAAAACCAACACACCAACTCCATTTTCTATAAGGATTCCAGGATGCCCAATATTGTGTTGAAATTCATCTGTTTGGGCCCTGAAAGGCTAAAAACGCGATTTAGGCTATTATGAGGTGAAAAGAATGAAAGTTCGGTCACTGTATCGGAATGGCTTGAAAACCAACACACCAACTCCATTTCCTATAAGGATTCCAGGATGCCCAATATTGTTGTGAAATTCATCTGTTTGGGCCCTGAACGGCGAAAAACGCGATTTAGGCTATTTTGAGGTGAAAAGAATGAAAGTTTGTTCACTGTATCGGAATGGCTTGAAAACCAACACACCAACTCCATTTTCTATAAGGATTCCAGGATGCCCAATATTGTTGTGAAATTCATCTGTTTGGGCCCTGAACGGCGAAAAACGCGATTTAGGCTATTCTGAGGTGAAAAGAATGAAAGTTTGGTCACTGTATCGGAATGGCTTGAAAACCAACACACCAACTCCATTTCCTATAAGGATTCCAGGATGCCCAATATTGTTGTGAAATTCATCTGTTTGGGCCCTGAACGGCGAAAAACGCGATTTAGGCTATTCTTAGGTGAAAAGAATGAAAGTTTGGTCACTGTATCGGAATGGCTTGAAAACCAACACACCAACTCCATTTTCTATAAGGATTCCAGGATGCCCAATATTGTTGTGAAATTCATCTGTTTGGGCCCTGAAAGGCTAAAAACGTGATTTAGGCTATTATGAGGTGAAAAGAATGAAAGTTCGGTCACTGTATCGGAATGGCTTGAAAACCAACACACCAACTCCATTTCCTATAAGGATTCCAGGATGCCCAATATTGTTGTGAAATTCATCTGTTTGGGCCCTGAACGGCGAAAAACGCGATTTAGGCTATTGTGAGGTGAAAAGAATGAAAGTTTGGTCACTGTATCGGAATGGCTTGAAAACCAACACACCAACTCCATTTTCTATAAGGATTCCAGGATGCCCAATATTGTTGTGAAATTCATCTGTTTGGGCCCTGAACGGCGAAAAACGCGATTTAGGCTATTCTGAGGTGAAAAGAATGAAAGTTTGGTCACTGTATCGGAATGGCTTGAAAACCAACACACCAACTCCATTTCCTATAAGGATTCCAGGATGCCCAATATTGTTGTGAAATTCATCTGTTTGGGCCCTGAACGGCGAAAAACGCGATTTAGGCTATTTTGAGGTGAAAAGAATGAAAGTTTGGTCACTGTATCGGAATGGCTTGAAAACCAACACACCAACTCCATTTTCTATAAGGATTCCAGAATACCCAATATTGTTGTGAAATTTATCTGTTTGGGCCCTAAACGGACAAAAACGGGGTTTAGGCTATTCTGAAGTGAAAAGAATGAAAGTTTGGTCACTGTCTCGGAATGCCTTGAAAACCAACACACCAACTCCATTTTCTATAAGGATTCCAGGATGCCCATTATTGTTGTGAAATTGATCTGTTTGGGCCCTGAACGGCGAAAAACGTGATGTAGGCTATTCTGAGGTGAAAAGAATGAAAGTTTTGTCACTGTCTCGGAATGCCCTGAAAACCAACACACCAACTCCATTTCCTATAAGGATTCCAGGATGCCCATTATTGTTGTGAAATTCATCTGTTTGGGACCTGAACGGCCAAAAACGCTATGTAGGCTATTCTTAGGTGAAAAGAATGAAAGTTTGGTCACTGTATCGGAATGACTTGAAAACCAACACACCAACTCCATTTTCTATAAGGATTCCAGGATGCCCATTATTGTTGTGAAATTCATCTGTTTCGGACCTGAAAGGCCAAAAACGGGATTTAGGCTATTCTGATGTGAAATGAATGAAAGTTTGGTCACTGTCTCGGAATGCCTTGAAAACCACACAGCAACTCCATTTTCTATAAGGATTCCAGGATGCCCAATATTGTTGTGAAATTCATCTGTTTGGGCCCTGAACGGCGAAAAACGCGATTTACGCTATTCTTAGGTGAAAAGAATGAAAGTTTGGTCACTGTATCGGAATGGCTTGAAAACCAACACACCAACTCCATTTTCTATAAGGATTCCAGGATGCCCAATATTGTGTTGAAATTCATCTGTTTGGGCCCTGAAAGGCTAAAAACGCGATTTAGGCTATTATGAGGTGAAAAGAATGAAAGTTCGGTCACTGTATCGGAATGGCTTGAAAACCAACACACCAACTCCATTTCCTATAAGGATTCCAGGATGCCCAATATTGTTGTGAAATTCATCTGTTTGGGCCCTGAACGGCGAAAAACGCGATTTAAGCTATTCTGAGGTGAAAAGAATGAAAGTTTGGTCACTGTATCGGAATGGCTTGAAAACCAACACACCAACTCCATTTCCTATAAGGATTCCAGGATGCCCAATATTGTTGTGAAATTCATCTGTTTGGGCCCTGAACGGCGAAAAACGCGATTTAGGCTATTCTTAGGTGAGAAGAATGAAAGTTTGGTCACTGTATCGGAATGGCTTGAAAACCAACACACCAACTCCATTTTCTATAAGGATTCCAGGATGCCCAATATTGTGTTGAAATTCATCTGTTTGGGCCCTGAAAGGCTAAAAACGCGATTTAGGCTATTATGAGGTGAAAAGAATGAAAGTTCGGTCACTGTATCGGAATGGCTTGAAAACCAACACACAAACTCCATTTCCTATAAGGATTCCAGGATGCCCAATATTGTTGTGAAATTCATCTGTTTGGGCCCTGAACGGCGAAAAACGCGATTTAGGCTATTTTGAGGTGAAAAGAATGAAAGTTTGGTCACTGTATCGGAATGGCTTGAAAACCAACACACCAACTCCATTTTCTATAAGGATTCCAGGATGCCCATTATTGTTGTGAAATTCATCTGTTTGGGCCCTGAACGGCGAAAAACGCGATTTAGGCTATTCTGAGGTGAAAAGAATGAAAGTTTGGTCACTGTATCGGAATGGCTTGAAAACCAACACACCAACTCCATTTCCTATAAGGATTCCAGGATGCCCAATATTGTTGTGAAATTCATCTGTTTGGGCCCTGAACGGCGAAAAACGTGATTTAGGCTATTTTGAGGTGAAAAGAATGAAAGTTTGGTCACTGTATCGGAATGGCTTGAAAACCAACACACCAACTCCATTTTCCATAAGGATTCCAGAATACCCAATATTGTTGTGAAATTTATCTGTTTGGGCCCTAAACGGACAAAAACGGGGTTTAGGCTATTCTGAAGTGAAAAGAATGAAAGTTTGGTCACTGTCTCGGAATGCCTTGAAAACCAACACACCAACTCCATTTTCTATAAGGATTCCAGGATGCCCATTATTGTTGTGAAATTGATCTGTTTGGGCCCTGAACGGCGAAAAACGCGATGTAGGCTATTCTGAGGTGAAAAGAATGAAAGTTTGGTCACTGTCTCGGAATGCCCTGAAAACCAACACACCAACTCCATTTTCTATAAGGATTCCAGGATGCCCATTATTGTTGTGAAATTCATCTGTTTGGGACCTGAACGGCCAAAAACGCTATGTAGGCTATTCTGAGGTGAAAAGAATGAAAGTTTGGTCACTGTATCGGAATGACTTGAAAACCAACACACCAACTCCATTTTCTATAAGGATTCCAGGATGCCCATTATTGTTGTGAAATTCATCTGTTTCGGACCTGAAAGGCCAAAAACGGGATTTAGGCTATTCTGATGTGAAATGAATGAAAGTTTGGTCACTGTCTCGGAATGCCTTGAAAACCAACACACCAACTCCATTTTCTATAAGGATTCCAGGATGCCCATTATTGTTGTGAAATTTATCTGTTTGGGCCCTGAACGGCGAAAAACGCGATTTAGGCTATTCTGAGGTGAAAAGAATGAAAGTTTGGTCACTGTCTCGGAATGCCCTGAAAACCAACACACCAACTCCATTTTCTATAAGGATTCCAGGATGCCCAATATTGTTGTGAAATTCATCTGTTTGGGCCCTGAACGGCGAAAAACGGGATTTAGGCTATTCTGATGTGAAATGAATGAAAGTTTGGTCACTGTATCGGAATGGCTTGAAAACCAACACACCAACTCCATTTTCTATAAGGATTCCAGGATGCCCATTATTGTTGTGAAATTCATCTGTTTGTGACCTGAATGGCCAAAAACGGGATTTAGGCTATTCTGATGTGAAATGAATGAAAATTTGGTCACTGTCTCGGAATGCCTTGTAAACCAACACACCAACTCCATTTTCTATAAGGATTCCAGGATGCCCAATAATGTTGTGAAATTCATCTGTTTGGGCCCTGAACGGCGAAAAACGCGATTTACGCTATTCTGAGGTGAAAAGAATGAAAGTTTGGTCACTGTATCGGAAAGGCTTGAAAACCAACACACCAACTCCATTTTCTATAAGGATTCCAGAATACCCAATATTGTTGTGAAATTTATCTGTTTGGGCCCTAAACGGACAAAAACGGGATTTAGGCTATTCTGAAGTGAAAAGAATGAAAGTTTGGTCACTGTCTCGGAAAGCCTTGAAAACCAACACACCAACTCCATTTTCTATAAGGATTCCAGGATGCCCATTATTGTTGTGAAATTTATCTGTTTGGGCCCTGAACGGCGAAAAACGCGATGTAGGCTATTCTGAGGTGAAAAGAATGAAAGTTTGGTCACTGTCTCGGAATGCCCTGAAAACCAACACACCAACTCCATTTTCTATAAGGATTCCAGGATGCCCAATATTGTTGTGAAATTCATCTGTTTGGGCCCTGAACGGCGAAAAACGCGATTTAGGCTATTTTTAGGTGAAAAGAATGAAAGTTTGGTCACTGTATCGGAATGGCTTGAAAACCAACACACCAACTCCATTTTCTATAAGGATTCCAGGATGCCCAATATTGTTGTGAAATTCATCTGTTTGGGCCCTGAAAGGCTAAAAACGCGATTTAGGCTATTCTGATGTGAATTGAATGAAAGTTTGGTCACTGTATCGGAATGGCTTGAAAACCAACACACCAACTCCATTTCCTATAAGGATTCCAGGATGCCCAATATTGTTGTGAAATTCATCTGTTTGGGCCCTGAACGGCGAAAAATGCGATTTAGGCTATTTTGAGGTGAAAAGAATGAAAGTTTGGTCACTGTATCGGAATGGCTTGAAAACCAACACACCAACTCCATTTTCTATTAGGATTCCAGAATACCCAATATTGTTGTGAAATTTATCTGTTTGGGCCCTAAATGGACAAAAACGGGATTTAGGCTATTCTGAAGTGAAAAGAATGAAAGTTTGGTCACTGTCTCGGAATGCCGTGAAAACCAACACACCAACTCCATTTTCTATAAGGATTCCAGGATGCCCATTATTGTTGTGAAATTTATCTGTTTGGGCCCTGAACGGCGAAAAACGCGATGTAGGCTATTCTGAGGTGAAAAGAATGAAAGTTTGGTCACTGTCTCGGAATGCCCTGAAAACCAACACACCAACTCCATTTTCTATAAGGATTCCAGCATACCCAATATTGTTGTGAAATTTATCTGTTTGGGCCCTAAACGGACAAAAACGGGATTTAGGCTATTCTGATGTGAAAAGAATGAAAGTTTGGTCACTGTCTTGGAATGCCTTGAAAACCAACACACCAACTCCATTTTCTATAAGGATTCCAGGATGCCCAATATTGTTGTGAAATTCATCTGTTTGGGCCCTGAACGGCGAAAAACGCGATTTAGGCTATTTTGAGGTGAAAAGAATGAAAGTTTGGTCACTGTATCGGAATGGCTTGAAAACCAACACACCAACTCCATTTTCTATAAGGATTCCAGGATGCCCATTATTGCTGTAAAATTCATCTGTTTGGGACCTGAACGGCCAAAAACGGGATTTAGGCTATTCTGATGTGAAAAGAATGAAAGTTTGGTCACAGTCTCGGAATGCCTTGAAAACCAACACACCAACTCCATTTTCTATAAGGATTCCAGGATGCCCAATATTGTTGTGAAATTCATCTGTTTTGGCCCTGAAAGGCTAAAAACGCGATTTAGGCTATTATGAGATGAAAAGAATGAAAGTTAGGTCACAGTCTCGCAATGGCTTTAAAACCCACACACCAATTCCATTTTTGATGGGGATTCCAGAATGCCCAATATTGTTGTGAAATTTATCTGTTTGGGCTCTGAACGGACAAAAACGGGATTTAGGCTATTCTGGGTGAAAAGAATGAAAGTTTGGTCACTGTATCGGAATGGCTTGAAAACCAACACACCAACTCCATTTTCTATAAGGATTCCAGGATGCCCAATATTGTGTTGAAATTCATCTGTTTGGGCCCTGAAAGGCTAAAAACGCGATTTAGGCTATTATGAGGTGAAAAGAATGAAAGTTCGGTCACTGTATCGGAATGGCTTGAAAACCAACACACCAACTCCATTTCCTATAAGGATTCCAGGATGCCCAATATTGTTGTGAAATTCATCTGTTTGGGCCCTGAACGGCGAAAAACGCGATTTAAGCTATTCTGAGGTGAAAAGAATGAAAGTTTGGTCACTGTATCGGAATGGCTTGAAAACCAACACACCAACTCCATTTCCTATAAGGATTCCAGGATGCCCAATATTGTTGTGAAATTCATCTGTTTGGGCCCTGAACGGCGAAAAACGCGATTTAGGCTATTCTTAGGTGAGAAGAATGAAAGTTTGGTCACTGTATCGGAATGGCTTGAAAACCAACACACCAACTCCATTTTCTATAAGGATTCCAGGATGCCCAATATTGTGTTGAAATTCATCTGTTTGGGCCCTGAAAGGCTAAAAACGCGATTTAGGCTATTATGAGGTGAAAAGAATGAAAGTTCGGTCACTGTATCGGAATGGCTTGAAAACCAACACACAAACTCCATTTCCTATAAGGATTCCAGGATGCCCAATATTGTTGTGAAATTCATCTGTTTGGGCCCTGAACGGCGAAAAACGCGATTTAGGCTATTTTGAGGTGAAAAGAATGAAAGTTTGGTCACTGTATCGGAATGGCTTGAAAACCAACACACCAACTCCATTTTCTATAAGGATTCCAGGATGCCCATTATTGTTGTGAAATTCATCTGTTTGGGCCCTGAACGGCGAAAAACGCGATTTAGGCTATTCTGAGGTGAAAAGAATGAAAGTTTGGTCACTGTATCGGAATGGCTTGAAAACCAACACACCAACTCCATTTCCTATAAGGATTCCAGGATGCCCAATATTGTTGTGAAATTCATCTGTTTGGGCCCTGAACGGCGAAAAACGTGATTTAGGCTATTTTGAGGTGAAAAGAATGAAAGTTTGGTCACTGTATCGGAATGGCTTGAAAACCAACACACCAACTCCATTTTCCATAAGGATTCCAGAATACCCAATATTGTTGTGAAATTTATCTGTTTGGGCCCTAAACGGACAAAAACGGGGTTTAGGCTATTCTGAAGTGAAAAGAATGAAAGTTTGGTCACTGTCTCGGAATGCCTTGAAAACCAACACACCAACTCCATTTTCTATAAGGATTCCAGGATGCCCATTATTGTTGTGAAATTGATCTGTTTGGGCCCTGAACGGCGAAAAACGCGATGTAGGCTATTCTGAGGTGAAAAGAATGAAAGTTTGGTCACTGTCTCGGAATGCCCTGAAAACCAACACACCAACTCCATTTTCTATAAGGATTCCAGGATGCCCATTATTGTTGTGAAATTCATCTGTTTGGGACCTGAACGGCCAAAAACGCTATGTAGGCTATTCTGAGGTGAAAAGAATGAAAGTTTGGTCACTGTATCGGAATGACTTGAAAACCAACACACCAACTCCATTTTCTATAAGGATTCCAGGATGCCCATTATTGTTGTGAAATTCATCTGTTTCGGACCTGAAAGGCCAAAAACGGGATTTAGGCTATTCTGATGTGAAATGAATGAAAGTTTGGTCACTGTCTCGGAATGCCTTGAAAACCAACACACCAACTCCATTTTCTATAAGGATTCCAGGATGCCCATTATTGTTGTGAAATTTATCTGTTTGGGCCCTGAACGGCGAAAAACGCGATTTAGGCTATTCTGAGGTGAAAAGAATGAAAGTTTGGTCACTGTCTCGGAATGCCCTGAAAACCAACACACCAACTCCATTTTCTATAAGGATTCCAGGATGCCCAATATTGTTGTGAAATTCATCTGTTTGGGCCCTGAACGGCGAAAAACGGGATTTAGGCTATTCTGATGTGAAATGAATGAAAGTTTGGTCACTGTATCGGAATGGCTTGAAAACCAACACACCAACTCCATTTTCTATAAGGATTCCAGGATGCCCATTATTGTTGTGAAATTCATCTGTTTGTGACCTGAATGGCCAAAAACGGGATTTAGGCTATTCTGATGTGAAATGAATGAAAATTTGGTCACTGTCTCGGAATGCCTTGTAAACCAACACACCAACTCCATTTTCTATAAGGATTCCAGGATGCCCAATAATGTTGTGAAATTCATCTGTTTGGGCCCTGAACGGCGAAAAACGCGATTTACGCTATTCTGAGGTGAAAAGAATGAAAGTTTGGTCACTGTATCGGAAAGGCTTGAAAACCAACACACCAACTCCATTTTCTATAAGGATTCCAGAATACCCAATATTGTTGTGAAATTTATCTGTTTGGGCCCTAAACGGACAAAAACGGGATTTAGGCTATTCTGAAGTGAAAAGAATGAAAGTTTGGTCACTGTCTCGGAAAGCCTTGAAAACCAACACACCAACTCCATTTTCTATAAGGATTCCAGGATGCCCATTATTGTTGTGAAATTTATCTGTTTGGGCCCTGAACGGCGAAAAACGCGATGTAGGCTATTCTGAGGTGAAAAGAATGAAAGTTTGGTCACTGTCTCGGAATGCCCTGAAAACCAACACACCAACTCCATTTTCTATAAGGATTCCAGGATGCCCAATATTGTTGTGAAATTCATCTGTTTGGGCCCTGAACGGCGAAAAACGCGATTTAGGCTATTTTTAGGTGAAAAGAATGAAAGTTTGGTCACTGTATCGGAATGGCTTGAAAACCAACACACCAACTCCATTTTCTATAAGGATTCCAGGATGCCCAATATTGTTGTGAAATTCATCTGTTTGGGCCCTGAAAGGCTAAAAACGCGATTTAGGCTATTCTGATGTGAATTGAATGAAAGTTTGGTCACTGTATCGGAATGGCTTGAAAACCAACACACCAACTCCATTTCCTATAAGGATTCCAGGATGCCCAATATTGTTGTGAAATTCATCTGTTTGGGCCCTGAACGGCGAAAAATGCGATTTAGGCTATTTTGAGGTGAAAAGAATGAAAGTTTGGTCACTGTATCGGAATGGCTTGAAAACCAACACACCAACTCCATTTTCTATTAGGATTCCAGAATACCCAATATTGTTGTGAAATTTATCTGTTTGGGCCCTAAATGGACAAAAACGGGATTTAGGCTATTCTGAAGTGAAAAGAATGAAAGTTTGGTCACTGTCTCGGAATGCCGTGAAAACCAACACACCAACTCCATTTTCTATAAGGATTCCAGGATGCCCATTATTGTTGTGAAATTTATCTGTTTGGGCCCTGAACGGCGAAAAACGCGATGTAGGCTATTCTGAGGTGAAAAGAATGAAAGTTTGGTCACTGTCTCGGAATGCCCTGAAAACCAACACACCAACTCCATTTTCTATAAGGATTCCAGCATACCCAATATTGTTGTGAAATTTATCTGTTTGGGCCCTAAACGGACAAAAACGGGATTTAGGCTATTCTGATGTGAAAAGAATGAAAGTTTGGTCACTGTCTTGGAATGCCTTGAAAACCAACACACCAACTCCATTTTCTATAAGGATTCCAGGATGCCCAATATTGTTGTGAAATTCATCTGTTTGGGCCCTGAACGGCGAAAAACGCGATTTAGGCTATTTTGAGGTGAAAAGAATGAAAGTTTGGTCACTGTATCGGAATGGCTTGAAAACCAACACACCAACTCCATTTTCTATAAGGATTCCAGGATGCCCATTATTGCTGTAAAATTCATCTGTTTGGGACCTGAACGGCCAAAAACGGGATTTAGGCTATTCTGATGTGAAAAGAATGAAAGTTTGGTCACAGTCTCGGAATGCCTTGAAAACCAACACACCAACTCCATTTTCTATAAGGATTCCAGGATGCCCAATATTGTTGTGAAATTCATCTGTTTTGGCCCTGAAAGGCTAAAAACGCGATTTAGGCTATTATGAGATGAAAAGAATGAAAGTTAGGTCACAGTCTCGCAATGGCTTTAAAACCCACACACCAATTCCATTTTTGATGGGGATTCCAGAATGCCCAATATTGTTGTGAAATTTATCTGTTTGGGCTCTGAACGGACAAAAACGGGATTTAGGCTATTCTGGGTGAAAAGAATGAAAGTTTGGTCACTGTATCGGAATGCCTTGAAAACCAACACACCAACTCCATTTTCTATAAGGATTCCAGGATGCCCATTATTGTTGTGAAATTCATCTGTTTGGGACCTGAACGGCCAAAAACGGGATTTAGGCTATTCTGATGTGAAAAGAATGAAAGTTTGGTCACTGTCTCGGAATGGCTTGAAAACCAACACACCAACTCCATTTTCTATAAGGATTCCAGGATGCCCAATATTGTTGTGAAATTCATCTGTTTGGGCCCTGAACGGCGAAAAACGCGATGTAGGCTATTCTGAGGTGAAAAGAATGAAAGCTTGGTCACTGTATCGGAAAGCCTTGAAAACCAACACACCAACTCCATTTTCTATAAGGATTCCAGGATGCCCATTATTGTTGTGAAATTCATCTGTTTGGGACCTGAACGGCCAAAAACGGGATTTAGGCTATTCTGATGTGAAAAGAATGAAAGTTTGGTCACAGTCTCGGAATGCCTTGAAAACCCACACACCAACTCCATTTTCTATAAGGATTCCAGGATGCCCAATATTGTTGTGAAATTCATCTGTTTGGGCCCTGAAAGGCTAAAAACGCGATTTAGGCTATTATGAGGTGAAAAGAATGAAAGTTAGGTCACAGTCTCGCAATGGCTTTAAAAAACCCACACACCAATTCCGTTTTTGATGGGGATTCCAGAATGCCCAATATTGTTGTGAAATTTATCTGTTTGGGCCCTGAACGGACAAAAACGGGATTTAGGGTATTCTGAGGTGAAAAGAATGAAAGTTTGGTCACTGTATCGGAAAGGCTTGAAAACCAACACACCAACTCCATTTTCTATAAGGATTCCTGGATGCCCATTATTGTTGTGAAATTCATCTGTTTGGGACCTGAACGGCCAAAAACGGGATTTAGGCTATTCTGATGTGAAAAGAATGAAAGTTTGGTCACTCTCTCGGAATGGCTTGAAAACCAACACACCAACTCCATTTTCTATAAGGATTCCAGGATGCCCAATATTGTTGTGAAATTCATCTGTTTGGGCCCTGAACGGCGAAAAACGCGATGTAGGCTATTCTGAGGTGAAAAGAATGAAAGTTTGGTCACAGTCTCGGAATGCCTTGAAAACCAACACACCAACTCCATTTTCTATAAGGATTCCAGGATGCCCAATATTGTTGTGAAATTCATCTGTTTGAGCCCTGAAAGGCTAAAAACGCGATTTAGGCTATTATGAGGTGAAAAGAATGAAAGTTAGGTCACAGTCTCGTAATGGCTTTAAAACCCACACACCAAGTCCATTTTTGATGGGGATTCCAGAATGCCCAATATTGTTGTGAAATTCATCTGTTTGGGCCCTGAACGGCCAAAAACGGGATTTAGGCTATTCTGATGTGAAAAGAATGAAAGTTTGGTCACTGTATCGGAATGCCTTGAAAACCAACACACCAACTCCATTTTCTATAAAGATTCCAGGATGCCCATTATTGTTGTGAAATTCATCTGTTTGGGACCTGAACGGCCAAAAACGAGATTTAGGCTATTCTGATGTGAAAAGAATGAAAGTTTGGTCACAGTCTCGGAATGCCTTGAAAACCCACACACCAACTCCATTTTCTATAAGGATTCCAGGATGCCCAATATTGTTGTGAAATTCATCTGTTTGGGCCCTGAAAGGCTAAAAACGCGATTTAGGCTATTATGAGGTGAAAAGAATGAAAGTTAGGTCACAGTCTCGCAATGGCTTTAAAAAACCCACACACCAATTCCATTTTTGATGGGGATTCCAGAATGCCCAATATTGTTGTGAAATTTATCTGTTTGGGCCCTGAACGGACAAAAACGGGATTTAGGGTATTCTGAGGTGAAAAGAATGAAAGTTTGGTCACTGTATCGGAAAGGCTTGAAAACCAACACACCAACTCCATTTTCTATAAGGATTCCAGGATGCCCATTATTGTTGTGAAATTCATCTATTTGGGACCTGAACGGCCAAAAACGGGATTTAGGCTATTCTGATGTGAAAAGAATGAAAGTTTGGTCACTGTCTCGGAATGGCTTGAAAACCAACACACCAACTCCATTTTCTATAAGGATTCCAGGATGCCCAATATTGTTGTGAAATTCATCTGTTTGGGCCCTGAACGGCGAAAAACGCGATGTAGGCTATTCTGAGGTGAAAAGAATGAAAGCTTGGTCACTGTATCGGAAAGCCTTGAAAACCAACACACCAACTCCATTTTCTATAAGGATTCCAGGATGCCCATTATTGTTGTGAAATTCATCTGTTTGGGACCTGAACGGCCAAAAACGGGATTTAGGCTATTCTGATGTGAAAAGAATGAAAGTTTGGTCACAGTCTCGGAATGCCTTGAAAACCCACACACCAACTCCATTTTCTATAAGGATTCCAGGATGCCCAATATTGTTGTGAAATTCATCTGTTTGGGCCCTGAAAGGCTAAAAACGCGATTTAGGCTATTATGAGGTGAAAAGAATGAAAGTTAGGTCACAGTCTCGCAATGGCTTTAAAAAACCCACACACCAATTCCGTTTTTGATGGGGATTCCAGAATGCCCAATATTGTTGTGAAATTTATCTGTTTGGGCCCTGAACGGACAAAAACGGGATTTAGGGTATTCTGAGGTGAAAAGAATGAAAGTTTGGTCACTGTATCGGAAAGGCTTGAAAACCAACACACCAACTCCATTTTCTATAAGGATTCCTGGATGCCCATTATTGTTGTGAAATTCATCTGTTTGGGACCTGAACGGCCAAAAACGGGATTTAGGCTATTCTGATGTGAAAAGAATGAAAGTTTGGTCACTCTCTCGGAATGGCTTGAAAACCAACACACCAACTCCATTTTCTATAAGGATTCCAGGATGCCCAATATTGTTGTGAAATTCATCTGTTTGGGCCCTGAACGGCGAAAAACGCGATTTAGACTATTCTGAGGTGAAAAGAATGAAAGTTTGGTCACTGTATCGGAAAGGCTTGAAAACCAACACACCAACTCCATTTTCTATAAGGATTCCAGGATGCCCATTATTGTTGTGAAATTCATCTGTTTGGGACCTGAACGGCCAAAAACGGGATTTAGGCTATTCTGATGTGAAAAGAATGAAAGTTTGGTCACAGTCTCGGAATGCCTTGAAAACCCACACACCAACTCCATTTTCTATAAGGATTCCAGAATGCCCAATATTGTTGTGAAATTCATCTGTTTGGGCCCTGAAAGGCTAAAAACGCGATTTAGGCTATTATGAGGCGAAAAGAATGAAAGTTAGGTCACAGTCTCGCAATGGCTTTAAAAAACCCACACACCAATTCCATTTTTGATGGGGATTCCAGAATGCCCAATATTGTTGTGAAATTTATCTGTTTGGGCCCTGAACGGACAAAAACGGGATTTAGGGTATTATGAGGTGAAAAGAATGAAAGTTTGGTCACTGTATCGGAAAGGCTTGAAAACCAACACACCAACTCCATTTTCTATAAGGATTCCAGGATGCCCATTATTGTTGTGAAATTCATCTGTTTGGGACCTGAACGGCCAAAAACGGGATTTAGGCTATTCTGATGTGAAAAGAATGAAAGTTTGGTCACTCTCTCGGAATGGCTTGAAAACCAACACACCAACTCCATTTTCTATAAGGATTCCAGGATGCCCAATATTGTTGTGAAATTCATCTGTTTGGGCCCTGAACGGCGAAAAACGCGATGTAGGCTATTCTGAGGTGAAAAGAATGAAAGCTTGGTCACTGTATCGGAATGACCTGAAAACCAACACACCAACTCCATTTTCTATAAGGATTCCAGGATGCCCATTATTGTTGTGAAATTCATCTGTTTGGGACCTGAACGGCCAAAAACGGGATTTAGGCTATTCTGATGTGAAAAGAATGAAAGTTTGGTCACAGTCTCGGAATGCCTTGAAAACCAACACACGAACTCCATTTTCTATAAGGATTCCAGGATGCCCAATATTGTTGTGAAATTCATCTGTTTGAGCCCTGAAAGGCTAAAAACGCGATTTAGGCTATTATGAGGTGAAAAGAATGAAAGTTAGGTCACAGTCTCGCAATGGCTTTAAAACCCACACACCAATTCCATTTTTGATGGGGATTCCAGAATGCCCAATATTGTTGTGAAATTCATCTGTTTGGGCCCTGAACGGCCAAAAACGGGATTTAGGCTATTCTGATGTGAAAAGAATGAAAGTTTGGTCACTGTATCGGAATGCCTTGAAAACCAACACACCAACTCCATTTTCTATAAAGATTCCAGGATGCCCATTATTGTTGTGAAATTCATCTGTTTGGGACCTGAACGGCCAAAAACGAGATTTAGGCTATTCTGATGTGAAAAGAATGAAAGTTTGGTCACAGTCTCGGAATGCCTTGAAAACCCACACACCAACTCCATTTTCTATAAGGATTCCAGGATGCCCAATATTGTTGTGAAATTCATCTGTTTGGGCCCTGAAAGGCTAAAAACGCGATTTAGGCTATTATGAGGTGAAAAGAATGAAAGTTAGGTCACAGTCTAGCAATGGCTTTAAAAAACCCACACACCAATTCCATTTTTGATGGGGATTCCAGAATGCCCAATATTGTTGTGAAATTTATCTGTTTGGGCCCTGAACGGACAAAAACGGGATTTAGGGTATTCTGAGGTGAAAAGAATGAAAGTTTGGTCACTGTATCGGAAAGGCTTGAAAACCAACACACCAACTCCATTTTCTATAAGGATTCCAGGATGCCCATTATTGTTGTGAAATTCATCTGTTTGGGACCTGAACGGCCAAAAACGGGATTTAGGCTATTCTGATGTGAAAAGAATGAAAGTTTGGTCACTCTCTCGGAATGGCGTGAAAACCAACACACCAACTCCATTTTCTATAAGGATTCCAGGATGCCCAATATTGTTGTGAAATTCATCTGTTTGGGCCCTGAACGGCGAAAAACGCGATGTAGGCTATTCTGAGGTGAAAAGAATGAAAGCTTGGTCACTGTATCGGAATGACCTGAAAACCAACACACCAACTCCATTTTCTATAAGGATTCCAGGATGCCCATTATTGTTGTGAAATTCATCTGTTTGGGACCTGAACGGCCAAAAACGGGATTTAGGCTATTCTGATGTGAAAAGAATGAAAGTTTGGTCACAGTCTCGGAATGCCTTGAAAACCAACACACCAACTCCATTTTCTATAAGGATTCCAGGATGCCCAATATTGTTGTGAAATTCATCTGTTTGAGCCCTGAAAGGCTAAAAACGCGATTTAGGCTATTATGAGGTGAAAAGAATGAAAGTTAGGTCACAGTCTCGCAATGGCTTTAAAACCCACACACAATTCCATTTTTGATGGGGATTCCAGAATGCCCAATATTGTTGTGAAATTTATCTGTTTGGGCCCTGAACGGACAAAAACGGGATTTAGGCTATTCTGGGTGAAAAGAATGAAAGTTTGGTCACTGTATCGGAATGCCTTGAAAACCAACACACCAACTCCATTTTCTATAAGGATTCCAGGATGCCCATTATTGTTGGGAAATTCATCTGTTTGGGACCTGAACGGCCAAAAACGGGATTTAGGCTATTCTGATGTGAAATGAATGAAAGTTTGGTCACTGTCTCGGAATGGCTTGAAAACCAACACACCAACTCCATTTTCTATAAGGATTCCAGGATGCCCAATATTGTTGTGAAATTCATCTGTTTGGGCCCTGAACGGCGAAAAACGCGATTTAGACTATTCTGAGGTGAAAAGAATGAAAGTTTGGTCACTGTATCGGAAAGGCTTGAAAACCAACACACCAACTCCATTTTCTATAAGGATTCCAGGATGCCCATTATTGTTGTGAAATTCATCTGTTTGGGACCTGAACGGCCAAAAACGGGATTTAGGCTATTCTGATGTGAAAAGAATGAAAGTTTGGTCACTGTCTCAGAATGGCTTGAAAACCAACACACCAACTCCATTTTCTATAAGGATTCCAGGATGCCCAATATTGTTGTGAAATTCATCTGTTTGGGCCCTGAACGGCGAAAAACGCGATGTAGGCTATTCTGAGGTGAAAAGAATGAAAGCTTGGTCACTGTATCGGAATGACTTGAAAACCAACACACCAACTCCATTTTCTATAAGGATTCCAGGATGCCCATTATTGTTGTGAAATTCATCTGTTTGGGACCTGAACGGCCAAAAACGAGATTTAGGCTATTCTGATGTGAAAAGAATGAAAGTTTGGTCACAGTGTCGGAATGCCTTGAAAACCCACACACCAACTCCATTTTCTATAAGGATTCCAGGATGCCCAATATTGTTGTGAAATTCATCTGTTTGGGCCCTGAAAGGCTAAAAACGCGATTTAGGCTATTATGAGGTGAAAAGAATGAAAGTTAGGTCACACTCTCGCAATGGCTTTAAAAAACCCACACACCAATTCCATTTTTGATGGGGATTCCAGAATGCCCAATATTGTTGTGAAATTTATCTGTTTAGGCCCTGAACGGACAAAAACGGGATTTAGGGTATTCTGAGGTGAAAAGAATGAAAGTTTGGTCACTGTATCGGAAAGGCTTGAAAACCAACACACCAACTCCATTTTCTATAAGGATTCCAGGATGCCCATTATTGTTGTGAAATTCATCTGTTTGGGACCTGAACGGCCAAAAACGGGATTTAGGCTATTCTGATGTGAAAAGAATGAAAGTTTGGTCACAGTCTCGGAATGCCTTGAAAACCCACACACCAACTCCATTTTCTATAAGGATTCCAGGATGCCCAATATTGTTGTGAAATTCATCTGTTTGGGCCCTGAACGGCGAAAAACGCGATGTAGGCTATTCTGAGGTGAAAAGAATGAAAGCTTGGTCACTGTATCGGAAAGGCTTGAAAACAAACACACCAACTCCATTTTCTATAAGGATTCCAGGATGCCCATTATTGTTGTGAAATTCATTTGTTTGGGACCTGAACGGCCAAAAACGGGATTTAGGCTATTCTGATGTGAAAAGAATGAAAGTTTGGTCACAGTCTCGGAATGCCTTGAAAACCAACACACCAACTCCATTTTCTATAAGGATTCCAGGATGCCCAATATTGTTGTAAAATTCATCTGTTTGGGCCCTGGAAGGCTAAAAACGCGATTTAGGCTATTATGAGGTGTAAAGAATGAAAGTTAGGTCACAGTCTCGCAATGGCTTTAAAACCCACACACCAATTCTATTTTTGATGGGGATTCCAGAATGCCCAATATTGTTGTGAAATTTATCTGTTTGGGCCCTGAACGGACAAAAACGGGATTTAGGCTATTCTGGGTGAAAAGAATGAAAGTTTGGTCACTGTATCGGAATGCGTTGAAAACCAACACACCAACTCCATTTTCTATAAGGATTCCAGGATGCCCATTATTGTTGTGAAATTCATCTGTTTGGGACCTGAACGGACAAAAACGGGATTTAGGCTATTCTGGGTGAAAAGAATGAAAGTTTGGTCACTGTATCGGAATGCCTTGAAAACCAACACACCAACTCCATTTTCTATAAGGATTCCAGGATGCCCATTATTGTTGTGAAATTCATCTCTTTGGGACCTGAACGGCCCTAAACGGGATTTAGGCTATTCTGATGTGAAATGAATGAAAGTTTGGTCACTGTCTCGGAATGCCTTGAAAACCAACACACCAACTCCATTTTCTATAAGGATTCCAGGATGCTCAATATTGTTGTGAAATTCATCTGTTTGGGCCCTGAACGGCGAAAAACGCGATTTAGGCTATTCTGAGGTGAAAAGAAGGAAAGTTTGGTCACTGTATCGGAAAGGCTTGAAAACCAACACACCAACTCCATTTTCTATAAGGATTCCAGGATGCCCATTATTGTTGTGAAATTCATCTGTTTGGGACCTGAACGGCCAAAAACGGGATTTAGGCTATTCTGATGTGAAAAGAATGAAAGTTTGGTCACAGTCTCGGAATGCCTTGAAAACCAACACACCACTCCATTTTCTATAAGGATTCGAGGATGCCCAATATTGTTGTGAAATTCATCTGTTTGGGCCCTGAAAGGCTAAAAACGCGATTTAGGCTATTCTGAGGTGAAAAGAATGAAAGTTTGGTCACTGTATCGGAACGGCTTGAAAACCAACACACCAACTCCATTTTCTATAAGGATTCCAGGATGCCCATTATTGTTGTGAAATTCATCTGTTTGGGACCTGAAGGGACAAAAACGGGATTTAGGCTATTCTGGGTGAAAAGAATGAAAGTTTGGTCACTGTATCGGAATGCCTTGAAAACCAACACACCAACTCCATTTTCTATAAGGATTCCTGGATGCCCATTATTGTTGAGAAATTCATCTGTTTGGGACCTGAACGGCCAAAAACGGGATTTAGGCTATTCTGATGTGAAATGAATGAAAGTTAGGTCACTGTATCGGAATGACTTGAAAACCAACACACCAACTCCATTTTCTATAAGGATTCAAGGATGCCCATTATTGTTGTGAAATTCATCTGTTTGGGACCTGAACGGCCAAAAACGGGATTTAGGCTATTCTGATGTGAAAAGAATGAAAGTTTGGTCACAGTCTCGGAATGCCTTGAAAACCAACACACCAACTCCATTTTCTATAAGGATTCCAGGATGCCCAATATTGTTGTGAAATTCATCTGTTTGGGCCCTGAACGGCGAAAAACGCGATGTAGGCTATTCTGAGGTGAAAAGAATGAAAGTTTGGTCACTGTATCGGAATGCCTTGAAAACCAACACACCAACTCCATTTTCTATAAGGATTCCAGGATGCCCATTATTGTTGTGAAATTCATCTGTTTGGGACCTGAACGGCCAAAATCGGGATTTAGGCTATTCTGATGTGAAATGAATGAAAGTTTGGTCACAGTCTCGGAATGCCTTGAAAACCAACACACCAACTCCATTTTCTATAAGGATTCCAGGATGCCCAATATTGTTGTGAAATTCATCTGTTTGGGCCCTGAAAGGCTAAAAACGCGATTTAGGCTATTATGAGGTGAAAAGAATGAAAGTTAGGTCACAGTCTCGCAATGGCTTTAAAACCCACACACCAATTCCATTTTTGATGGGGATTCCAGAATACCCAATATTGTTGTGAAATTTATCTGTCTGGGCCCTGAACGGACAAAAACGGGATTTAGGCTATTCTGGGTGAAAAGAATGAAAGTTTGGTCACTGTATCGGAATGCCTTGAAAACCAACACACCAACTCCATTTTCTATAAGGATTCCTGGATGCCCATTATTGTTGAGAAATTCATCTGTTTGGGACCTGAACGGCCAAAAACGGGATTTAGGCTATTCTGATGTGAAATGAATGAAAGTTAGGTCACTGTCTCGGAATGCCTTGAAAACCAACACACCAACTCCATTTTCTATATGGATTCCAGGATGCCCAATATTGTTGTGAAATTCCTCTGTTTGGGCCCTGAACGGCGAAAAACGCGATTTAGGCTATTCTGAGGTGAAAAGAATGAAAGTTTGGTCACTGTATCGGAAAGGCATGAAAACCAACACACCAACTCCATTTTCTATAAGGATTCCAGGATGCCCATTATTGTTGTGAAATTCATCTGTTTGGGACCTGAACGGCCAAAAACGGGATTTAGGCTATTCTGATGTGAAAAGAATGAAAGTTTGGTCACTGTCTCGGAATGGCTTGAAAACCGACACACCAACTCCATTTTCTATAAGGATTCCAGGATGCCCAATATTGTTGTGAAATTCGTCTGATTGGGCCCTGAACGGCGAAAAACGCGATGTAGGCTATTCTGAGGTGAAAAGAATGAATGCTTGGTCACTGTATCGGAATGACTTGAAAACCAACACACCAACTCCATTTTCTATAAGGATTCAAGGATGCCCATTATTGTTGTGAAATTCATCTGTTTGGGACCTGAACGGCCAAAAACGGGATTTAGGCTATTCTGATGTGAAAAGAATGAAAGTTTGGTCACAGTCTCGGAATGCCTTGAAAACCAACACACCAACTCCATTTTCTATAAGGATTCCAGGATGCCCAATATTGTTGTGAAATTCGTCTGATTGGGCCCTGAACGGCGAAAAACGCGATGTAGGCTATTCTGAGGTGAAAAGAATGAATGCTTGGTCACTGTATCGGAATGACTTGAAAACCAACACACCAACTCCATTTTCTATAAGGATTCAAGGATGCCCATTATTGTTGTGAAATTCATCTGTTTGGGACCTGAACGGCCAAAAACGGGATTTAGGCTATTCTGATGTGAAAAGAATGAAAGTTTGGTCACAGTCTCGGAATGCCTTGAAAACCAACACACCAACTCCATTTTCTATAAGGATTCCAGGATGCCCAATATTGTTGTGAAATTCATCTGTTTGGGCCCTGAACGGCGAAAAACGCGATGTAGGCTATTCTGAGGTGAAAAGAATGAAAGTTTGGTCACTGTATCGGAATGCCTTGAAAACCAACACACCAACTCCATTTTCTATAAGGATTCCAGGATGCCCATTATTGTTGTGAAATTCATCTGTTTGGGACCTGAACGGCCAAAATCGGGATTTAGGCTATTCTGATGTGAAATGAATGAAAGTTTGGTCACAGTCTCGGAATGCCTTGAAAACCAACACACCAACTCCATTTTCTATAAGGATTCCAGGATGCCCAATATTGTTGTGAAATTCATCTGTTTGGGCCCTGAAAGGCTAAAAACGCGATTTAGGCTATTATGAGGTGAAAAGAATGAAAGTTAGGTCACAGTCTCGCAATGGCTTTAAAACCCACACACCAATTCCATTTTTGATGGGGATTCCAGGATGCCCAATATTGTTGTGAAATTTATCTGTTTGGGCCCTGAACGGACAAAAACGGGATTTAGGCTATTCTGGGTGAAAAGAATGAAAGTTTGGTCACTGTATCGGAATGCCTTGAAAACCAACACACCAACTCCATTTTCTATAAGGATTCCAGGATGCCCATTATTGTTGTGAAATTCATCTGTTTGGGACCTGAACGGCCAAAAACGGGATTTAGGCTATTCTGATGTGAAATGAATGAAAGTTTGGTCACTGTCTCGGAATGGCTTGAAAACCAACACACCAACTCCATTTTCTATAAGGATTCCAGGATGCCCAATATTGTTGTGAAATTCATCTGTTTGGGCCCTGAACGGCCAAAAACGCGATTTAGGCTATTCTGAGGTGAAAAGAATGAAAGTTTGGTCACTGTATCGGAAAGGCTTGAAAACCAACACACCAACTCCATTTTCTATAAGGATTCCAGGATGCCCATTATTGTTGTGAAATTCATCTGTTTGGGACCTGAACGGCCAAAAACGGGATTTAGGCTATTCTGATGTGAAAAGAATGAAAGTTTGGTCACTGTCTCGGAATGCCTTGAAAACCAACACACCAACTCTATTTTCTATAAGGATTCCAGGATGCCCAATATTGTTGTGAAATTCATCTGTTTGGGCCCTGAACGGCGAAAAACGCGATGTAGGCTATTTTGTGGTGAAAAGAATGAATGCTTGGTCACTGTATCGGAATGACTTGAAAACCAACACACCAACTCCATTTTCTATAAGGATTCCAGGATGCCCATTATTGTTGTGAAATTCATCTGTTTGGGACCTGAACGGCCAAAAACGGGATTTAGGCTATTCTGATGTGAAAAGAATGAAAGTTTGGTCACAGTCTCGGAATGCCTTGAAAACCAACACACCAACTCCATTTTCTATAAGGATTCCAGGATGCCCAATATTGTTGTGAAATTCATCTGTTTGGGCCCTGAACGGCGAAAAACGCGATGTAGGCTATTCTGAGGTGAAAAGAATGAAAGTTTGGTCACTGTATCGGAATGACTTGAAAACCAACACACCAACTCCATTTTCTATAAGGATTCCAGGATGCCCATTATTGTTGTGAAATTCATCTGTTTGGGACCTGAACGGCCAAAAACGGGATTTAGGCTATTCTGATGGGAAAAGAATGAAAGTTTGGTCACAGTCTCGGAATGCCTTGAAAACCAACACACCAACTCCATTTTCTATAAGGATTCCAGGATGCCCAATATTGTTGTGAAATTCATCTGTTTGGGCCCTGAACGGCGAAAAACGAGATTTAGGCTATTCTGAGGTGAAAAGATTGAAAGTTTGGTGACTGTATCGGAAAGGCTTGAAAACCAACACACCAACTCCATTTTCTATAAGGATTCCAGGATGCCCATTATTGTTGTGAAATTCATCTGTTTGGGACCTGAACGGCCAAAAACGAGATTTAGGCTATTCTGATGTGAAAAGAATGAAAGTTTGGTCACAGTGTCGGAATGCCTTGAAAACCCACACACCAACTCCATTTTCTATAAGGATTCCAGGATGCCCAATATTGTTGTGAAATTCATCTGTTTGGGCCCTGAAAGGCTAAAAACGCGATTTAGGCTATTATGAGGTGAAAAGAATGAAAGTTAGGTCACAGTCTCGCAATGGCTTTAAAAAACCCACACACCAATTCCATTTTTGATGGGGATTCCAGAATGCCCAATATTGTTGTGAAATTTATCTGTTTAGGCCCTGAACGGACAAAAACGGGATTTAGGGTATTCTGAGGTGAAAAGAATGAAAGTTTGGTCACTGTATCGGAAAGGCTTGAAAACCAACACACCAACTCCATTTTCTATAAGGATTCCAGGATGCCCATTATTGTTGTGAAATTCATCTGTTTGGGACCTGAACGGCCAAAAACGGGATTTAGGCTATTCTGATGTGAAAAGAATGAAAGTTTGGTCACTATCTCGGAATGGCTTGAAAACCAACACACCAACTCCATTTTCTATAAGGATTCCAGGATGCCCAATATTGTTGTGAAATTCATCTGTTTGGGCCCTGAACGGCGAAAAACGCGATGTAGGCTATTCTGAGGTGAAAAGAATGAAAGCTTGGTCACTGTATCGGAAAGGCTTGAAAACAAACACACCAACTCCATTTTCTATAAGGATTCCAGGATGCCCATTATTGTTGTGAAATTCATTTGTTTGGGACCTGAACGGCCAAAAACGGGATTTAGGCTATTCTGATGTGAAAAGAATGAAAGTTTGGTCACAGTCTCGGAATGCCTTGAAAACCAACACACCAACTCCATTTTCTATAAGGATTCCAGGATGCCCAATATTGTTGTAAAATTCATCTGTTTGGGCCCTGGAAGGCTAAAAACGCGATTTAGGATATTATGAGGTGTAAAGAATGAAAGTTAGGTCACAGTCTCGCAATGGCTTTAAAACCCACACACCAATTCTATTTTTGATGGGGATTCCAGAATGCCCAATATTGTTGTGAAATTTATCTGTTTGGGCCCTGAACGGACAAAAACGGGATTTAGGCTATTCTGGGTGAAAAGAATGAAAGTTTGGTCACTGTATCGGAATGCGTTGAAAACCAACACACCAACTCCATTTTCTATAAGGATTCCAGGATGCCCATTATTGTTGTGAAATTCATCTGTTTGGGACCTGAACGGACAAAAACGGGATTTAGGCTATTCTGGGTGAAAAGAATGAAAGTTTGGTCACTGTATCGGAATGCCTTGAAAACCAACACACCAACTCCATTTTCTATAAGGATTCCAGGATGCCCATTATTGTTGTGAAATTCATCTATTTGGGACCTGAACGGCCCTAAAAGGGATTTAGGCTATTCTGATGTGAAATGAATGAAAGTTTGGTCACTGTCTCGGAATGCCTTGAAAACCAACACACCAACTCCATTTTCTATAAGGATTCCAGGATGCTCAATATTGTTGTGAAATTCATCTGTTTGGGCCCTGAACGGCGAAAAACGCGATTTAGGCTATTCTGAGGTGAAAAGAAGGAAAGTTTGGTCACTGTATCGGAAAGGCTTGAAAACCAACACACCAACTCCATTTTCTATAAGGATTCCAGGATGCCCATTATTGTTGTGAAATTCATCTGTGTGGGACCTGAACGGCCAAAAACGGGATTTAGGCTATTCTGATGTGAAAAGAATGAAAGTTTGGTCACAGTCTCGGAATGCCTTGAAAACCAACACACCACTCCATTTTCTATAAGGATTCGAGGATGCCCAATATTGTTGTGAAATTCATCTGTTTGGGCCCTGAAAGGCTAAAAACGCGATTTAGGCTATTATGAGGTGAAAAGAATGAAAGTTAGGTCACAGTCTCGCAATGGCTTTAAAACCCACACACCAATTCCATTTTTGATGGGGATTCCAGAATACCCAATATTGTTGTGAAATTTATCTGTCTGGGCCCTGAACGGACAAAAACGGGATTTAGGCTATTCTGGGTGAAAAGAATGAAAGTTTGGTCACTGTATCGGAATGCCTTGAAAACCAACACACCAACTCCATTTTCTATAAGGATTCCTGGATGCCCATTATTGTTGAGAAATTCATCTGTTTGGGACCTGAACGGCCAAAAACGGGATTTAGGCTATTCTGATGTGAAATGAATGAAAGTTAGGTCACTGTCTCGGAATGCCTTGAAAACCAACACACCAACTCCATTTTCTATATGGATTCCAGGATGCCCAATATTGTTGTGAAATTCCTCTGTTTGGGCCCTGAACGGCGAAAAACGCGATTTAGGCTATTCTGAGGTGAAAAGAATGAAAGTTTGGTCACTGTATCGGAAAGGCATGAAAACCAACACACCAACTCCATTTTCTATAAGGATTCCAGGATGCCCATTATTGTTGTGAAATTCATCTGTTTGGGACCTGAACGGCCAAAAACGGGATTTAGGCTATTCTGATGTGAAAAGAATGAAAGTTTGGTCACTGTCTCGGAATGGCTTGAAAACCGACACACCAACTCCATTTTCTATAAGGATTCCAGGATGCCCAATATTGTTGTGAAATTCGTCTGATTGGGCCCTGAACGGCGAAAAACGCGATGTAGGCTATTCTGAGGTGAAAAGAATGAATGCTTGGTCACTGTATCGGAATGACTTGAAAACCAACACACCAACTCCATTTTCTATAAGGATTCAAGGATGCCCATTATTGTTGTGAAATTCATCTGTTTGGGACCTGAACGGCCAAAAACGGGATTTAGGCTATTCTGATGTGAAAAGAATGAAAGTTTGGTCACAGTCTCGGAATGCCTTGAAAACCAACACACCAACTCCATTTTCTATAAGGATTCCAGGATGCCCAATATTGTTGTGAAATTCATCTGTTTGGGCCCTGAACGGCGAAAAACGCGATGTAGGCTATTCTGAGGTGAAAAGAATGAAAGTTTGGTCACTGTATCGGAATGCCTTGAAAACCAACACACCAACTCCATTTTCTATAAGGATTCCAGGATGCCCATTATTGTTGTGAAATTCATCTGTTTGGGACCTGAACGGCCAAAATCGGGATTTAGGCTATTCTGATGTGAAATGAATGAAAGTTTGGTCACAGTCTCGGAATGCCTTGAAAACCAACACACCAACTCCATTTTCTATAAGGATTCCAGGATGCCCAATATTGTTGTGAAATTCATCTGTTTGGGCCCTGAAAGGCTAAAAACGCGATTTAGGCTATAATGAGGTGAAAAGAATGAAAGTTAGGTCACAGTCTCGCAATGGCTTTAAAACCCACACACCAATTCCATTTTTGATGGGGATTCCAGGATGCCCAATATTGTTGTGAAATTTATCTGTTTGGGCCCTGAACGGACAAAAACGGGATTTAGGCTATTCTGGGTGAAAAGAATGAAAGTTTGGTCACTGTATCGGAATGCCTTGAAAACCAACACACCAACTCCATTTTCTATAAGGATTCCAGGATGCCCATTATTGTTGTGAAATTCATCTGTTTGGGACCTGAACGGCCAAAAACGGGATTTAGGCTATTCTGATGTGAAATGAATGAAAGTTTGGTCACTGTCTCGGAATGGCTTGAAAACCAACACACCAACTCCATTTTCTATAAGGATTCCAGGATGCCCAATATTGTTGTGAAATTCATCTGTTTGGGCCCTGAACGGCCAAAAACGCGATTTAGGCTATTCTGAGGTGAAAAGAATGAAAGTTTGGTCACTGTATCGGAAAGGCTTGAAAACCAACACACCAACTCCATTTTCTATAAGGATTCCAGGATGCCCATTATTGTTGTGAAATTCATCTGTTTGGGACCTGAACGGCCAAAAACGGGATTTAGGCTATTCTGATGTGAAAAGAATGAAAGTTTGGTCACTGTCTCGGAATGGCTTGAAAACCAACACACCAACTCCATTTTCTATAAGGATTCCAGGATGCCCAATATTGTTGTGAAATTCATCTGTTTGGGCCCTGAACGGCCAAAAACGGGATTTAGGCTATTCTGATGTGAAAAGAATGAAAGTTTGGTCACAGTCTCGGAATGCCTTGAAAACCAACACACCAACTCCATTTTCTATAAGGATTCCAGGATGCCCAATATTGTTGTGAAATTCATCTGTTTGGGCCCTGAACGGCGAAAAACGCGATGTAGGCTATTCTGAGGTGAAAAGAATGAAAGTTTGGTCACTGTATCGGAATGACTTGAAAACCAACACACCAACTCCATTTTCTATAAGGATTCCAGGATGCCCATTATTGTTGTGAAATTCATCTGTTTGGGACCTGAACGGCCAAAAACGGGATTTAGGCTATTCTGATGTGAAAAGAATGAAAGTTTGGTCACAGTCTCGGAATGCCTTGAAAACCAACACACCAACTCCATTTTCTATAAGGATTCCAGGATGCCCAATATTGTTGTGAAATTCATCTGTTTGGGCCCTGAACGGCGAAAAACGCGATGTAGGCTATTCTGAGGTGAAAAGAATGAAAGTTTGGTCACTGTATCGGAATGCCTTGAAAACCAACACACCAACTCCATTTTCTATAAGGATTCCAGGATGCCCATTATTGTTGTGAAATTCATCTGTTTGGGACCTGAACGGCCAAAAACGGGATTTAGGCTATTCTGATGTGAAAAGAATGAAAGTTTGGTCACAGTCTCGGAATGCCTTGAAAACCAACACACCAACTCCATTTTCTATAAGGATTCCAGGATGCCCAATATTGTTGTGAAATTCATCTGTTTGGGCCCTGAACGGCGAAAAACGAGATTTAGGCTATTCTGAGGTGAAAAGAATGAAAGTTTGGTGACTGTATCGGAAAGGCTTGAAAACCAACACACCAACTCCATTTTCTATAAGGATTCCAGGATGCCCATTATTGTTGTGAAATTCATCTGTTTGGGACCTGAACGGCCAAAAATGGGATTTAGGCTATTCTGATGTGAAATGAATGAAAGTTTGGTCACTGTCTCGGAATGGCTTGAAAACCAACACACCAACTCCATTTTCTATAAGGATTCCAGGATGCCCAATATTGTTGTGAAATTCATCTGTTTAGGCCCTGAACGGCGAAAAACGTGATGTAGGCTATTCTGAGGTGAAAAGAATGAAAGTTTGGTCACTGTATCGGAAAGGCTTGAAAACCAACACACCAACTCCATTTTCTATAAGGATTCCAGGATGCCCATTATTGTTGTGAAATTCATCTGTTTGGGACCTGAACGGACAAAAACGGGATTTAGGCTATTCTGGGTGAAAAGAATGAAAGTTTGGTCACTGTATCGGAATGCCTTGAAAACCAACACACCAACTCCATTTTCTATAAGGATTCCAGGATGCCCATTATTGTTGTGAAATTCATCTGTTTGGGACCTGAACGGCCCTAAACGGGATTTAGGCTATTCTGATGTGAAATGAATGAAAGTTTGGTCACAGTCTCGGAATGCCTTGAAAACCAACACACCACTCCATATTCTATAAGGATTCGAGGATGCCCAATATTGTTGTGAAATTCATCTGTTTGGGCCCTGAAGGGCTAAAAACGCGATTTTGGCTATTATGAGGTGAAAAGAATGAAAGTTAGGTCACAGTCTCGCAATGGCTTTAAAACCCACACACCAATTCCATTTTTGATGGGGATTCCAGAATGCCCAATATTGTTGTGAAATTTATCTGTCTGGGCCCTGAACGGACAAAAACGGGATTTAGGCTATTCTGGGTGAAAAGAATGAAAGTTTGGTCACTGTATCGGAATGCCTTGAAAACCAACACACCAACTCCATTTTCTATAAGGATTCCAGGATGCCCATTATTGTTGTGAAATTCATCTGTTTGGGACCTGAATGGCCAAAAACGGGATTTAGGCTATTCTGATGTGAAATGAATGAAAGTTTGGTCACTGTCTCGGAATGGCTTGAAAACCAACACACCAACTCCATTTTCTATAAGGATTCCAGGATGCCCATTATTGTTGTGAAATTCATCTGTTTGGGACCTGAACGGCCAAAAACGGGATTTAGGCTATTCTGATGTGAAAAGAATGAAAGTTTGGTCACAGTCTCGGAATGCCTTGAAAACCAACACACCAACTCCATTTTCTATAAGGATTCCAGGATGCCCAATTTTGTTGTGAAATTCATCTGTTTGGGCCCTGAACGGCGAAAAACGCGATGTAGGCTATTCTGAGGTGAAAAGAATGAAAGTTTGGTCACTGTATCGGAATGACTTGAAAACCAACACACCAACTCCATTTTCTATAAGGATTCCAGGATGCCCATTATTGTTGTGAAATTCATCTGTTTGGGACCTGAACGGCCAAAAACGGGATTTAGGCTATTCTGATGTGAAAAGAATGAAAGTTTGGTCACAGTCTCGGAATGCCTTGAAAACCAACACACCAACTCCATTTTCTATAAGGATTCCAGGATGCCCAATATTGTTGTGAAATTCATCTGTTTGGGCCCTGAACGGCGAAAAACGCGATTTAGGCTATTCTGAGGTGAAAAGAATGAAAGTTTGGTGACTGTATCGGAAAGGCTTGAAAACCAACACACCAACTCCATTTTCTATAAGGATTCCAGGATGCCCATTATTGTTGTGAAATTCATCTGTTTGGGACCTGAACGGCCAAAAATGGGATTTAGGCTATTCTGATGTGAAATGAATGAAAGTTTGGTCACTGTCTCGGAATGGCTTGAAAACCAACACACCAACTCCATTTTCTATAAGGATTCCAGGATGCCCAATATTGTTGTGAAATTCATCTGTTTAGGCCCTGAACGGCGAAAAACGTGATGTAGGCTATTCTGAGGTGAAAAGAATGAAAGTTTGGTCACTGTATCGGAACGGCTTGAAAACCAACACACCAACTCCATTTTCTATAAGGATTCCAGGATGCCCATTATTGTTGTGAAATTCATCTGTTTGGGACCTGAAGGGACAAAAACGGGATTTAGGCTATTCTGGGTGAAAAGAATGAAAGTTTGGTCACTGTATCGGAATGCCTTGAAAACCAACACACCAACTCCATTTTCTATAAGGATTCCAGGATGCCCATTATTGTTGTGAAATTCATCTGTTTGGGACCTGAACGGCCCTAAACGGGATTTAGGCTATTCTGATGTGAAATGAATGAAAGTTTGGTCACAGTCTCGGAATGCCTTGAAAACCAACACACCACTCCATTTTCTATAAGGATTCGAGGATGCCCAATATTGTTGTGAAATTCATCTGTTTGGGCCCTGAAGGGCTAAAAACGCGATTTTGGCTATTATGAGGTGAAAAGAATGAAAGTTAGGTCACAGTCTCGCAATGGCTTTAAGACCCACACACCAATTCCATTTTTGATGGGGATTCCAGAATGCCCAATATTGTTGTGAAATTTATCTGTCTGGGCCCTGAACGGACAAAAACGGGATTTAGGCTATTCTGGGTGAAAAGAATGAAAGTTTGGTCACTGTATCGGAATGCCTTGAAAACCAACACACCAACTCCATTTTCTATAAGGATTCCAGGATGCCCATTATTGTTGTGAAATTCATCTGTTTGGGACCTGAACGGCCAAAAACGGGATTTAGGCTATTCTGATGTGAAATGAATGAAAGTTTGGTCACTGTCTCGGAATGGCTTGAAAACCAACACACCAACTCCATTTTCTATAAGGATTCCAGGATGCCCAATATTGTTGTGAAATTCATCTGTTTGGGCCCTGAACGGCCAAAAACGCGATTTAGGCTATTCTGAGGTGAAAAGAATGAAAGTTTGGTCACTGTATCGGAAAGGCTTGAAAACCAACACACCAACTCCATTTTCTATAAGGATTCCAGGATGCCCATTATTGTTGTGAAATTCATCTGTTTGGGACCTGAACGGCCAAAAACGGGATTTAGGCTATTCTGATGTGAAAAGAATGAAAGTTTGGTCACTGTCTCGGAATGCCTTGAAAACCAACACACCAACTCCATTTTCTATAAGGATTCCAGGATGCCCAATATTGTTGTGAAATTCATCTGTTTGGGCCCTGAACGGCGAAAAACGCGATGTAGGCTATTTTGTGGTGAAAAGAATGAATGCTTGGTCACTGTATCGGAATGACTTGAAAACCAACACACCAACTCCATTTTCTATAAGGATTCCAGGATGCCCATTATTGTTGTGAAATTCATCTGTTTGGGACCTGAACGGCCAAAAACGGGATTTAGGCTATTCTGATGTGAAAAGAATGAAAGTTTGGTCACAGTCTCGGAATGCCTTGAAAACCAACACACCAACTCCATTTTCTATAAGGATTCCAGGATGCCCATTATTGTTGTGAAATTCATCTGTTTGGGACCTGAACGGCCAAAAACGGGATTTAGGCTATTCTGATGTGAAAAGAATGAAAGTTTGGTCACTGTCTCGGAATGCCTTGAAAACCAACACACCAACTCCATTTTCTATAAGGATTCCAGGATGCCCAATATTGTTGTGAAATTCATCTGTTTGGGCCCTGAACGGCGAAAAACGCGATGTAGGCTATTTTGTGGTGAAAAGAATGAATGCTTGGTCACTGTATCGGAATGACTTGAAAACCAACACACCAACTCCATTTTCTATAAGGATTCCAGGATGCCCATTATTGTTGTGAAATTCATCTGTTTCGGACCTGAACGGCCAAAAACGGGATTTAGGCTATTCTGATGTGAAAAGAATGAAAGTTTGGTCACAGTCTCGGAATGCCTTGAAAACCAACACACCAACTCCATTTTCTATAAGGATTCCAGGATGCCCAATATTGTTGTGAAATTCATCTGTTTGGGCCCTGAACGGCGAAAAACGAGATTTAGGCTATTCTGAGGTGAAAAGAATGAAAGTTTGGTGACTGTATCGGAAAGGCTTGAAAACCAACTCACCAACTCCATTTTCTATAAGGATTCCAGGATGCCCATTATTGTTGTGAAATTCATCTGTTTGGGACCTGAACGGCCAAAAATGGGATTTAGGCTATTCTGATGTGAAATGAATGAAAGTTTGGTCACTGTCTCGGAATGGCTTGAAAACCAACACACCAACTCCATTTTCTATAAGGATTCCAGGATGCCCAATATTGTTGTGAAATTCATCTGTTTAGGCCCTGAACGGCGAAAAACGTGATGTAGGCTATTCTGAGGTGAAAAGAATGAAAGTTTGGTCACTGTATCGGAAAGGCTTGAAAACCAACACACCAACTCCATTTTCTATAAGGATTCCAGGATGCCCATTATTGTTGTGAAATTCATCTGTTTGGGACCTGAACGGACAAAAACGGGATTTAGGCTATTCTGGGTGAAAAGAATGAAAGTTTGGTCACTGTATCGGAATGCCTTGAAAACCAACACACCAACTCCATTTTCTATAAGGATTCCAGGATGCCCATTATTGTTGTGAAATTCATCTGTTTGGGACCTGAACGGCCCTAAACGGGATTTAGGCTATTCTGATGTGAAATGAATGAAAGTTTGGTCACAGTCTCGGAATGCCTTGAAAACCAACACACCACTCCATTTTCTATAAGGATTCGAGGATGCCCAATATTGTTGTGAAATTCATCTGTTTGGGCCCTGAAGGGCTAAAAACGCGATTTTGGCTATTATGAGGTGAAAAGAATGAAAGTTAGGTCACAGTCTCGCAATGGCTTTAAAACCCACACACCAATTCCATTTTTGATGGGGATTCCAGAATGCCCAATATTGTTGTGAAATTTATCTGTCTGGGCCCTGAACGGACAAAAACGGGATTTAGGCTATTCTGGGTGAAAAGAATGAAAGTTTGGTCACTGTATCGGAATGCCTTGAAAACCAACACACCAACTCCATTTTCTATAAGGATTCCAGGATGCCCATTATTGTTGTGAAATTCATCTGTTTGGGACCTGAACGGCCAAAAACGGGATTTAGGCTATTCTGATGTGAAATGAATGAAAGTTTGGTCACTGTCTCGGAATGGCTTGAAAACCAACACACCAACTCCATTTTCTATAAGGATTCCAGGATGCCCATTATTGTTGTGAAATTCATCTGTTTGGGACCTGAACGGCCAAAAACGGGATTTAGGCTATTCTGATGTGAAAAGAATGAAAGTTTGGTCACTGTCTCGGAATGCCTTGAAAACCAACACACCAACTCCATTTTCTATAAGGATTCCAGGATGCCCAATATTGTTGTGAAATTCATCTGTTTGGGCCCTGAACGGCGAAAAACGCGATGTAGGCTATTTTGTGGTGAAAAGAATGAATGCTTGGTCACTGTATCGGAATGACTTGAAAACCAACACACCAACTCCATTTTCTATAAGGATTCCAGGATGCCCATTATTGTTGTGAAATTCATCTGTTTGGGACCTGAACGGCCAAAAACGGGATTTAGGCTATTCTGATGTGAAAAGAATGAAAGTTTGGTCACAGTCTCGGAATGCCTTGAAAACCAACACACCAACTCCATTTTCTATAAGGATTCCAGGATGCCCAATATTGTTGTGAAATTCATCTGTTTGGGCCCTGAACGGCGAAAAACGCGATGTAGGCTATTCTGAGGTGAAAAGAATGAAAGTTTGGTCACTGTATCGGAATGACTTGAAAACCAACACACCAACTCCATTTTCTATAAGGATTCCAGGATGCCCATTATTGTTGTGAAATTCATCTGTTTGGGACCTGAACGGCCAAAAACGGGATTTAGGCTATTCTGATGTGAAAAGAATGAAAGTTTGGTCACAGTCTCGGAATGCCTTGAAAACCAACACACCAACTCCATTTTCTATAAGGATTCCAGGATGCCCAATATTGTTGTGAAATTCATCTGTTTGGGCCCTGAACGGCGAAAAACGCGATTTAGGCTATTCTGAGGTGAAAAGAATGAAAGTTTGGTGACTGTATCGGAAAGGCTTGAAAACCAACACACCAACTCCATTTTCTATAAGGATTCCAGGATGCCCATTATTGTTGTGAAATTCATCTGTTTGGGACCTGAACGGCCAAAAATGGGATTTAGGCTATTCTGATGTGAAATGAATGAAAGTTTGGTCACTGTCTCGGAATGGCTTGAAAACCAACACACCAACTCCATTTTCTATAAAGATTCCAGGATGCCCAATATTGTTGTGAAATTCGTCTGATTGGGCCCTGAACGGCGAAAAACGCGATGTAGGCTATTCTGAGGTGAAAAGAATGAATGCTTGGTCACTGTATCGGAATGACTTGAAAACCAACACACCAACTCCATTTTCTATAAGGATTCAAGGATGCCCATTATTGTTGTGAAATTCATCTGTTTGGGACCTGAACGGCCAAAAACGGGATTTAGGCTATTCTGAGGTGAAAAGAATGAAAGTTTGGTCACTCTATCGGAATGACTTGAAAACCAACACACCAACTCCATTTTCTGTAAGGATTCCAGGATGCCCATTATTGTTGTGAAATTCATCTGTTTGGGACCTGAACGGCCAAAATCGGGATTTAGGCTATTCTGATGTGAAATGAATGAAAGTTTGGTCACTGTCTCGGAATGCCTTGAAAACCAACACACCAACTCCATTTTCTATAAGGATTCCAGGATGCCCAATATTGTTGTGAAATTCATCTGTTTGGGCCCTGAAAGGCTAAAAACGCGATTTAGGCTATTATGAGGTGAAAAGATTGAAAGTTAGGTCACAGTCTCGCAATGGCTTTAAAACCCACACACCAATTCCATTTTTGATGGGGATTCCAGAATGCCCAATATTGTTGTGAAATTTATCTGTTTGGGCCCTGAACGGACAAAAACGGGATTTAGGCTATTCTGGGTGAAAAGAATGAAAGTTTGGTCACTGTATCGGAATGCCTTGAAAACCAACACACCAACTCCATTTTCTATAAGGATTCCAGGATGCCCATTATTGTTGTGAAATTCATCTGTTTGGGACCTGAACGGCCAAAAACGGGATTTAGGCTATTCTGATGTGAAAAGAATGAAAGTTTGGTCACAGTCTCGGAATTCCTTGAAAACCAACACACCAACTCCATTTTCTATAAGGATTCCAGGATGCCCAATATTGTTGTGAAATTCATCTGTTTGGGCCCTGAACGGCGAAAAACGCGATTTAGGCTATTCTGAGGTGAAAAGAATGAAAGTTTGGTGACTGTATCGGAAAGGCTTGAAAACCAACACACCAACTCCATTTTCTATAAGGATTCCAGGATGCCCAATATTGTTGTGAAATTCATCTGTTTGGGCCCTGAACGGAGAAAAACGCGATGTAGGCTATTCTGAGGTGAAAAGAATGAATGCTTGGTCACTGTATCGGAATGACTTGAAAACCAACACACCAACTCCATTTTCTATAAGGATTCCAGGATGCCCATTATTGTTGTGAAATTCATTTGTTTGGGACCTGAACGGCCAAAAACGGGATTTAGGCTATTCTGATGTGAAAAGAATGAAAGTTTGGTCACTGTCTCGGAATGGCTTGAAAACCGACACACCAACTCCATTTTCTATAAGGATTCCAGGATGCCCAATATTGTTGTGAAATTCGTCTGATTGGGCCCTGAACGGCGAAAAACGCGATGTAGGCTATTCTGAGGTGAAAAGAATGAATGCTTGGTCACTGTATCGGAATGACTTGAAAACCAACACACCAACTCCATTTTCTATAAGGATTCCAGGATGCCAATTATTGTTGTGAAATTCATCTGTTTGGGACCTGAACGGCCAAAAACGGGATTTAGGCTATTCTGATGTGAAAAGAATGAAAGTTTGGTCACAGTCTCGGAATGCCTTGAAAACCAACACACCAACTCCATTTTCTATAAGGATTCCAGGATGCCCAATATTGTTGTGAAATTCATCTGTTTGGGCCCTGAAAGGCTAAAAATGCGATTTAGGCTATTATGAGGTGAAAAGAATGAAAGTTAGGTCACAGTCTCGCAATGGCTTTAAAACCCACACACCAATTCCATTTTTGATGGGGATTCCAGAATGCCCAATATTGTTGTGAAATTTATCTGTTTGGGCCCTGAACGGACAAAAACGGGATTTAGGCTATTCTGGGTGAAAAGAATGAAAGTTTGGTCACTGTCTCGGAATGCCTTGAAAACCAACACACCAACTCCATTTTCTATAAGGATTCCAGGATGCCCATTATTGTTGTGAAATTCATCTGTTTGGGCCCTGAACGGACAAAAACGGGATTTAGGCTATTCTGGGTGAAAAGAATGAAAGTTTGGTCACAGTCTCGCAATGGCTTTAAAACCCACACACCAAGTCCATTTTCTATAAGGATTCCAGGATGCCCAATATTGTTGTGAAATTCATCTGTTTGGGCCCTGAACGGCGAAAAACGCGATTTAGGCTATTCTGAGGTGAAAAGAATGAAAGTTTGGTGACTGTATCGGAAAGGCTTGAAAACCAACACACCAACTCCATTTTCTATAAGGATTCCAGGATGCCCAATATTGTTGTGAAATTCATCTGTTTGGGCCCTGAACGGAGAAAAACGCGATGTAGGCTATTCTGAGGTGAAAAGAATGAATGCTTGGTCACTGTATCGGAATGACTTGAAAACCAACACACCAACTCCATTTTCTATAAGGATTCCAGGATGCCCATTATTGTTGTGAAATTCATTTGTTTGGGACCTGAACGGCCAAAAACGGGATTTAGGCTATTCTGATGTGAAAAGAATGAAAGTTTGGTCACTGTCTCGGAATGGCTTGAAAACCGACACACCAACTCCATTTTCTATAAGGATTCCAGGATGCCCAATATTGTTGTGAAATTCGTCTGATTGGGCCCTGAACGGCGAAAAACGCGATGTAGGCTATTCTGAGGTGAAAAGAATGAATGCTTGGTCACTGTATCGGAATGACTTGAAAACCAACACACCAACTCCATTTTCTATAAGGATTCCAGGATGCCAATTATTGTTGTGAAATTCATCTGTTTGGGACCTGAACGGCCAAAAACGGGATTTAGGCTATTCTGATGTGAAAAGAATGAAAGTTTGGTCACAGTCTCGGAATGCCTTGAAAACCAACACACCAACTCCATTTTCTATAAGGATTCCAGGATGCCCAATATTGTTGTGAAATTCATCTGTTTGGGCCCTGAAAGGCTAAAAATGCGATTTAGGCTATTATGAGGTGAAAAGAATGAAAGTTAGGTCACAGTCTCGCAATGGCTTTAAAACCCACACACCAATTCCATTTTTGATGGGGATTCCAGAATGCCCAATATTGTTGTGAAATTTATCTGTTTGGGCCCTGAACGGACAAAAACGGGATTTAGGCTATTCTGGGTGAAAAGAATGAAAGTTTGGTCACTGTCTCGGAATGCCTTGAAAACCAACACACCAACTCCATTTTCTATAAGGATTCCAGGATGCCCATTATTGTTGTGAAATTCATCTGTTTGGGCCCTGAACGGACAAAAACGGGATTTAGGCTATTCTGGGTGAAAAGAATGAAAGTTTGGTCACAGTCTCGCAATGGCTTTAAAACCCACACACCAATTCCATTTTTGATGGGGATTCCAGAATGCCCAATATTGTTGTGAAATTTATCTGTTTGGGCCCTGAACGGACAAAAACGGGATTTAGGCTATTCTGGGTGAAAAGAATGAAAGTTTGGTCACTGTATCGGAATGCCTTGAAAACCAACACACCAACTCCATTTTCTATAAGGATTCCAGGATGCCCATTATTGTTGTGAAATTCATCTGTTTGGGACCTGAACGGCCAAAATCGGGATTTAGGCTATTCTGATGTGAAATGAATGAAAGTTTGGTCACTGTCTCGGAATGCCTTGAAAACCAACACACCAACTCCATTTTCTATAAGGATTCCAGGATGCCCAATATTGTTGTGAAATTCATCTGTTTGGGCCCTGAAAGGCTAAAAACGCGATTTAGGCTATTATGAGGTGAAAAGATTGAAAGTTAGGTCACAGTCTCGCAATGGCTTTAAAACCCACACACCAATTCCATTTTTGATGGGGATTCCAGAATGCCCAATATTGTTGTGAAATTTATCTGTTTGGGCCCTGAACGGACAAAAACGGGATTTAGGCTATTCTGGGTGAAAAGAATGAAAGTTTGGTCACTGTATCGGAATGCCTTGAAAACCAACACACCAACTCCATTTTCTATAAGGATTCCAGGATGCCCATTATTGTTGTGAAATTCATCTGTTTGGGACCTGAACGGCCAAAAACGGGATTTAGGCTATTCTGATGTGAAAAGAATGAAAGTTTGGTCACAGTCTCGGAATTCCTTGAAAACCAACACACCAACTCCATTTTCTATAAGGATTCCAGGATGCCCAATATTGTTGTGAAATTCATCTGTTTGGGCCCTGAACGGCGAAAAACGCGATTTAGGCTATTCTGAGGTGAAAAGAATGAAAGTTTGGTGACTGTATCGGAAAGGCTTGAAAACCAACACACCAACTCCATTTTCTATAAGGATTCCAGGATGCCCAATATTGTTGTGAAATTCATCTGTTTGGGCCCTGAACGGAGAAAAACGCGATGTAGGCTATTCTGAGGTGAAAAGAATGAATGCTTGGTCACTGTATCGGAATGACTTGAAAACCAACACACCAACTCCATTTTCTATAAGGATTCCAGGATGCCCATTATTGTTGTGAAATTCATTTGTTTGGGACCTGAACGGCCAAAAACGGGATTTAGGCTATTCTGATGTGAAAAGAATGAAAGTTTGGTCACTGTCTCGGAATGGCTTGAAAACCGACACACCAACTCCATTTTCTATAAGGATTCCAGGATGCCCAATATTGTTGTGAAATTCGTCTGATTGGGCCCTGAACGGCGAAAAACGCGATGTAGGCTATTCTGAGGTGAAAAGAATGAATGCTTGGTCACTGTATCGGAATGACTTGAAAACCAACACACCAACTCCATTTTCTATAAGGATTCCAGGATGCCAATTATTGTTGTGAAATTCATCTGTTTGGGACCTGAACGGCCAAAAACGGGATTTAGGCTATTCTGATGTGAAAAGAATGAAAGTTTGGTCACAGTCTCGGAATGCCTTGAAAACCAACACACCAACTCCATTTTCTATAAGGATTCCAGGATGCCCAATATTGTTGTGAAATTCATCTGTTTGGGCCCTGAAAGGCTAAAAATGCGATTTAGGCTATTATGAGGTGAAAAGAATGAAAGTTAGGTCACAGTCTCGCAATGGCTTTAAAACCCACACACCAATTCCATTTTTGATGGGGATTCCAGAATGCCCAATATTGTTGTGAAATTTATCTGTTTGGGCCCTGAACGGACAAAAACGGGATTTAGGCTATTCTGGGTGAAAAGAATGAAAGTTTGGTCACTGTCTCGGAATGCCTTGAAAACCAACACACCAACTCCATTTTCTATAAGGATTCCAGGATGCCCATTATTGTTGTGAAATTCATCTGTTTGGGCCCTGAACGGACAAAAACGGGATTTAGGCTATTCTGGGTGAAAAGAATGAAAGTTTGGTCACAGTCTCGCAATGGCTTTAAAACCCACACACCAATTCCATTTTTGATGGGGATTCCAGAATGCCCAATATTGTTGTGAAATTTATCTGTTTGGGCCCTGAACGGACAAAAACGGGATTTAGGCTATTCTGGGTGAAAAGAATGAAAGTTTGGTCACTGTATCGGAATGCCTTGAAAACCAACACACCAACTCCATTTTCTATAAGGATTCCAGGATGCCCATTATTGTTGTGAAATTCATCTGTTTGGGACCTGAACGGCCAAAATCGGGATTTAGGCTATTCTGATGTGAAATGAATGAAAGTTTGGTCACTGTCTCGGAATGCCTTGAAAACCAACACACCAACTCCATTTTCTATAAGGATTCCAGGATGCCCAATATTGTTGTGAAATTCATCTGTTTGGGCCCTGAAAGGCTAAAAACGCGATTTAGGCTATTATGAGGTGAAAAGATTGAAAGTTAGGTCACAGTCTCGCAATGGCTTTAAAACCCACACACCAATTCCATTTTTGATGGGGATTCCAGAATGCCCAATATTGTTGTGAAATTTATCTGTTTGGGCCCTGAACGGACAAAAACGGGATTTAGGCTATTCTGGGTGAAAAGAATGAAAGTTTGGTCACTGTATCGGAATGCCTTGAAAACCAACACACCAACTCCATTTTCTATAAGGATTCCAGGATGCCCAATATTGTTGTGAAATTCATCTGTTTGGGCCCTGAAAGGCTAAAAATGCGATTTAGGCTATTATGAGGTGAAAAGAATGAAAGTTAGGTCACAGTCTCGCAATGGCTTTAAAACCCACACACCAATTCCATTTTTGATGGGGATTCCAGAATGCCCAATATTGTTGTGAAATTTATCTGTTTGGGCCCTGAACGGACAAAAACGGGATTTAGGCTATTCTGGGTGAAAAGAATGAAAGTTTGGTCACTGTCTCGGAATGCCTTGAAAACCAACACACCAACTCCATTTTCTATAAGGATTCCAGGATGCCCATTATTGTTGTGAAATTCATCTGTTTGGGCCCTGAACGGACAAAAACGGGATTTAGGCTATTCTGGGTGAAAAGAATGAAAGTTTGGTCACAGTCTCGCAATGGCTTTAAAACCCACACACCAATTCCATTTTTGATGGGGATTCCAGAATGCCCAATATTGTTGTGAAATTTATCTGTTTGGGCCCTGAACGGACAAAAACGGGATTTAGGCTATTCTGGGTGAAAAGAATGAAAGTTTGGTCACTGTATCGGAATGCCTTGAAAACCAACACACCAACTCCATTTTCTATAAGGATTCCAGGATGCCCATTATTGTTGTGAAATTCATCTGTTTGGGCCCTGAACGGCAAAAAACGCGATTTAGGCTATTCTGAGGTGAAAAGAATGAAAGTTTGGTCACTGTATCGGAATGACTTGAAAACCAACACACCAACTCCATTTTCAATAAGGATTCAAGGATGCCCATTATTGTTGTGAAATTCATCTGTTTGGGACATGAACGGCCTAAAACGGGATTTAGGCTATTCTGAGGTGAAAAGAATGAAAGTTTGGTCACTGTATCGGAATGACTTGAAAACCAACACACCAACTCCATTTTCTATAAGGATTCCAGGATGCCCATTATTGTTGTGAAATTCATCTGTTTGGGACCTGAACGGCCAAAATCGGGATTTAGGCTATTCTGATGTGAAATGAATGAAAGTTTGGTCACAGTCTCGCAATGGCTTTAAAACCCACACACCAATTCCATTTTTGATGGGGATTCCAGAATGCCCAATATTGTTGTGAAATTTATCTGTTTGGGCCCTGAACGGACAAAAACGGGATTTAGGCTATTCTGGGTGAAAAGAATGAAAGTTTGGTCACTGTATCGGAATGCCTTGAAAACCAACACACCAACTCCATTTTCTATAAGGATTCCAGGATGCCCAATATTGTTGTGAAATTCATCTGTTTGGGCCCTGAACGGCGAAAAACGCGATTTAGGCTATTCTGAGGTGAAAAGAATGAAAGTTTGGTCACTGTATCGGAATGACTTGAAAACCAACACACCAACTCCATTTTCTATAAGGATTCCAGGATGCCCATTATTGTTGTGAAATTCATCTGTTTGGGACCTGAACGGCCAAAAACGGGATTTAGGCTATTCTGATGTGAAAAGAATGAAAGTTTGGTCACAGTCTCGGAATGCCTTGAAAACCAACACACCAACTCCATTTTCTATAAGGATTCCAGGATGCCCAATATTGTTGTGAAATTCATCTGTTTGGGCCCTGAACGGCGAAAAACGCGATTTAGGCTATTCTGAGGTGAAAAGAATGAAAGTTTGGTGACTGTATCGGAAAGGCTTGAAAACCAACACACCAACTCCATTTTCTATAAGGATTCCAGGATGCCCAATATTGTTGTGAAATTCATCTGTTTGGGCCCTGAACGGAGAAAAACGCGATGTAGGCTATTTTGAGGTGAAAAGAATGAATGCTTGGTCACTGTATCGGAATGACTTGAAAACCAACACACCAACTCCATTTTCTATAAGGATTCCAGGATGCCCATTATTGTTGTGAAATTCATCTGTTTGGGACCTGAACGGCCAAAAACGGGATTTAGGCTATTCTGATGTGAAAAGAATGAAAGTTTGGTCACTGTCTCGGAATGGCTTGAAAACCGACACACCAACTCCATTTTCTATAAGGATTCCAGGATGCCCAATATTGTTGTGAAATTCGTCTGATTGGGCCCTGAACGGCGAAAAACGCGATGTAGGCTATTCTGAGGTGAAAAGAATGAATGCTTGGTCACTGTATCGGAATGACTTGAAAACCAACACACCAACTCCATTTTCTATAAGGATTCAAGGATGCCCATTATTGTTGTGAAATTCATCTGTTTGGGACCTGAACGGCCAAAAACGGGATTTAGACTATTCTGATGTGAAAAGAATGAAAGTTTGTCACAGTCTCGGAATGCCTTGAAAACCTACACACCAACTCCATTTTCTATAAGGATTCCAGGATGCCCAATATTGTTGTGAAATTCATCTGTTTGGGCCCTGAACGGCGAAAAACGCGATGTAGGCTATTCTGAGGTGAAAAGAATGAAAGTTTGGTCACTGTATCGGAATGACTTGAAAACCAACACACCAACTCCATTTTCTATAAGGATTCCAGGATGCCCATTATTGTTGTGAAATTCATCAGTTTGGGACCTGAACGGCCAAAAACGGGATTTAGGCTATTCTGATGTGAAAAGAATGAAAGTTTGGTCACAGTCTCGGAATGCCTTGAAAACCAACACACCAACTCCATTTTCTATAAGGATTCCAGGATGCCCATTATTGTTGTGAAATTCATCTGTTTGGGACCTGAACGGCCAAAAACGGGATTTAGGCTATTCTGATGTGAAATGAAAGAAAGTTTGGTCACTGTCTCGGAATGGCTTGAAAACCAACACACCAACTCCATTTTCTATAAGGATTCCAGGATGCCCAATATTGTTGTGAAATTCATCTGTTTGGGCCTTGAACGGCAAAAAACGCGATTTAGGCTATTCTGAGGTGAAAAGAATGAAAGTTTGGTCACTGTATCGGAATGACTTGAAAACCAACACACCAACTCCATTTTCTATAAGGATTCCAGGATGCCCATTATTGTTGTGAAATTCATCTGTTTGGGACCTGAACGGCCAAAAACGGG